>CANSZD010003000.1:0-328309 GCA_947648045.1 Beta corolliflora
CAAGAACAATAAAAGAACCTGGAGGGAGTATAATAATAATAATTATTATTATTATTAATAATAATAATAATTATTATTATTATTATTAATTATTATTATTAATTATTCTTATTATTATTATTACTATTATTATTAATTATCATTATTAATTATTCTTATTAATTATCATTATTAAGCAATGTGTGGTATTATTATTGTCAATTATTATTATTATTAATTATTATTATTATTATTAATTATTATTATTATTATTAATTATTTGAGATATTATACGGATGACACGACATATGAGTCTTTTTCCCAAATAACTTAGACATTTTCACCCCCATCGTGGATAACCACTAAGCTTGTATTTTGTCATTAAAGCAGCCGGAAAGGCTAACGGGGTTAACTTCTCTTTTCTATGCAACAACTGCGGCTCCTTGTTCAAAGCCAAGGAGCTTCGTACCTTCAAATTCAATCTTGATAGGCGTCCAATGCATTATCTTTCTCCTCCGTTTCGTCTTTCCTCTTTGAGACATCTTCCCTCTTTTTCTTTTATTAAATATGCCAATTTGATTGGTAAGTCCCTCTTTCTCTCTCCAAATCAAGCAATTCATTTCTTATGTAGTCTCCCCGATGTCATTTACCTTGAGAAATGTTATCTTGATTCACTAGATTAATTTCTCTCCTGCGACAACAAATTTGGGGTTTAGATGACAAAAAAAAAATTAAACAGTACTTTTCCGATATTGAGATAAATTTCCTGGTAGCGCAAAGAATAAAGATGAAGATAACTGACCTGAGCTCGAGCCCGCTCCCCAAAACCATTTTCTTCTCTCTTTCGTCGATTTGTGTCGATCTTTTGTTAATTTTATAGTAGCCTTGAGCAAGAAAGGCTAGGGTTTCGGACGATTTTTTATTTGCATTTTTGTTTTGCGTTTGAGTGAGTGAAATTTAGTTCGATCTTTGGATGGATTCGCGAGATTCAACTATAGTCGCGATGAATGTGGTTTGAGAAGAAATGATGGTGCTCTTTTTTGATCCAACGATTTGCTCGCGAAGGAAGCTGGGGATCATGTTTTTCCAATCTAATAAGTTTTTGGATTGTGTTGTGTATTGCATCAATTGTTTCGAAGAAATGCAGGTGATCCAGAGTGATTTCTTCTCTCAAAAAATGTAGATCCAGTTGGCGAGCACATGAAGTTACATGGTGCTCTTTTGTTCCTTTGTGATTCCTCATTAACCGATTGATGGGATGATGTTGTAGGCTGGCACATTCCAGTGGTTCTTGTCATGAAAACCCGGTTGAGAACAAGAGAGAAATAGGGAGAATATCTAGAAAGAGAAAATAGGAGAAAATGTGAGGAGAGAGATAATGGAGTTGGACACCATTGATGAGTGAGTTTGAAGGCGTGAGTTCAGGTTTGAGTTGAGTTTGTTGCGAAATGAAAGTTAGCAGCAGATTAGCCATTAGTTAAAGTTTAATGACAAGAGAAATACAAGTTTAGGGTTATCAGCGATAGGGGGTGAAAATGCCTCCCGGGGGTTATTTGGGAAAAGGCTATGTATGGGTTTATGAGATAATATCCACAATTATTATTATTCTTATAAGTATTATTATTACTATTATTATTAATTATTATTGTTAATTATTATTATTGGTATTAATTATTATTATTATTAATTATTATTATTATTATTATTATTATTATATTTTTTTTTTTTTTTTTTAATTATTATTATTATTATTATTATTATTATTATTATTATTATTATTATTATTATTATTATTAGTAGTAGTATTAGTAGTAGTAGTAGTAGTAGTAGTATTTATCATTTATTATTATTATTATTATTATTATTATTATTATTTTTATTATTATTATTATTATTATTAGGAAAAATTGATTCTAATAATCCTCCCTTTGGGCCGTTCGGTCAAAATAATCCAACCTTTTGGTTATTATTTAATAATCCAACCTTTTATCCCAATCCGCTCATAATGCACCGCTGACCCGTTGGAACAGGGTTAATGACTAGGGAAAGGGTTAATGCACACGTGTCTTGCTCCGATTCGTTGTGATTTGAATTAATTTTTTTACTACCCAATCCCTCCCCGCGCCCACCCAACGCCACCCCCTCCCTCCCCTTGCCCACCCACCGCCCCCCATCCCCACCGCCACCCCCTCCCTCCCCTGCCCACTCGACTGCCACCCCCTCCTCCCCTTGCGCACCCACCGCCACCACCACCCCATCCCCACTGCCACCCCAGCCTCCCTCGCCCACCCAGCGCTACCACCACCCCATCCCCACCCTTGCTCATCCCCTCGCCCCCCCCATTCTTATCCTCACACCTGCATCAGGCTCTCCTACTTCCCTCACCGCATCCACGCCCATGCGCGCACCACCTCACCGGCACCCACGCCCCACCACTCTCCTCACTCGCATCCACGCCCTCCCCTCACTGCATCCACGCCCCACCAGCTCCGGGTGTCCCGCCCTCCTCTGTCCCGGGCGTCCCTGCCTCTCTGTCTCACCGCGCCATCACAACCCGCCCCAACCCAATGCCATCTTCCGGTCTTCTCGGCGCGCAGGGGTTGTTCGCAATTCATAAAGGGGTGGAGCTGGGCAGGAGTGAGGGTAAGGATGTCGTGAGCGTGGAGTGGGGTGGCGGGTGGGGCGGGGGGGTGGCCGAGCATGGGGGTCGGGGTGGGGTGGGGATTCATGAGCGAGGGTGGGGATTCATGAGCGGGGGCGGGGGCGTGAAGTGGGGTGGGACCATGAGCGCCAGGGTAGGGGGTGGGGGTGGGGACTCAATGAGCTGTGGGGCGGGGGGATGGGGGTGGGATGGAGGATTCATGGCCCGGTAAGGGCGAGGGAGGGAGGGAGGAGATTAAAGGAGAAAATGACAAAAAATAAAATTTACCATTCCAATAATGCCACACTGGCCACACGGTCCATTATGAGCGGATTGGGATAAAAGGTTGATTACTAAATAATAATCAAAATGTTGGATTATTTTGGGCGAATTCGCTCTAAGGTTGAATTATTAGAATCAATTTTTCCTTATTATTATTATTATTATTTTTATTGTTTAGTCTCTTGGGCGGCAAGTAAACTATTTTCCCTCTAGATGTTCTTCTTTGGAGACTTGTGCAACGATGTCCCAAACGGCGTAAATCCCAGATCCCGAGCTCCGTTCCCAAACCCTTGCAGTGGACCCACCTGGAGGTTTGCGTGGTGGTTCCTCCGGCTTAAGTCGGGTATCATAAGTGAGAAAGAAAGAGTAGAGATAGATAGAGAAAGTGAGGAGAATTTCTCCGAGTAAGGGCACACTGCTCAATGAATTACCTTTCTCCCGATTTCGGGGAGTATATATTAGTGTTTGAGATATGATTCTTTGCGTTTTTAGGTTATCCCAGAATAGGGGCACTGATTGGCTAGGCAATCAAATCATGACTCACTTAGAAAGGCTATGATTGGGGTGGATGATCATCTAACCAATCACCTGCGCTCATTTTTAGAGATTTGGGCCTGGAATATCCCTTAGGTCAAAAGATGGGCTTTTACTTCTTTCTCAAGAAGACCCAATGGTTAAACCACTTTTTTACTTCCTTTGATGGGACACGTGTTTGATTTATTTAGACTACAAAAGCATTACGGTTTAATCTATTACCGGTCACCTTTTAACCGGTCTAGAATATTTTTCCTTTATATATATGCTCCTTTGTCCTTACTTCAATCATTTCACCTTGTGAAGTTTTCAGAGAGAGGCTCTGCATATTTTTTCTGGAGAGAGGAGCTCGTCCAGACTTCCCGTCTTTCTTCTCCGAATCGTCCAGCGCTTGTCGGGCATCCATTCTTTCTTCTATTTTTTCTCCTTTATTATTTATTTTTTTTCTTAAAAAATGTGATAAAATGGATTCCTCTTCTTAGATCAAATAATCTTTGGCCGTTCAAGAGTTTGCCTTGACACTAGAACTGAGGTGTACTTCTTCGGCACATTCTAGGAGTTGGTCCTATTCAGGCCGATTGTATATATTTTTTTATAGTTTTGGCCCGAAAGTCAGACGACACACTTTACTCAGGGTGGTTAACTGCGCGTGGCCAAGCAAACGACCCATCTAAGACGAAGAATAATTCTCCCTTCTTATAGCTCGAGATGGAGGAATCCATCGGACGAGTTCCTGGAAGAAGCGAGGAGACCCAAAGTGCTCAGGCCATTGGCCGAGCCTACTTCCCCTTGGTCATAGTGAGGAAGAAAACTCAAGCAAATCCCGAGCCCCCGTCATTAGGGTAGGGATATTAATATGGAAGAAGCCGACGGCCAGAGGCAATAACGAGGGTGATTCGGGCACTTGCTTGAATAATCGGACGGACCCTCCACTACCTCGTCTGGAAATTGGGAGACGCTTAGGTCCCCTCTATGATCCACGGTTTTTTTTTAGCCAATCGTAGGTGGTTAGAGAAAATTGGCCCCGATCCCAGCCTACTTATCCACGTTTATGCCCATGTCGGGCTTTTCTTTCGTCATTCCAATAAGGAGGCTACAATCTTGAGCGCTCCCACGAACCACTTCGCCGTCTACAAGCTAGCCTTGGACGCGGGGTTAAGGTTTCCTCTCCACGATTTTATTGAGCAAGTGCTAAGGCATTACAACGTCGTGCATAACCAAATCGGCGCCAAATGCCCCGGCACAACATTCTCGACATTCATAGCCGTATGCGAGTTGCATGGCTCGGCCCTTTCTCTCCGTCCTTTACTCGGATACAATATGCGTCTAAAGTTCCGGGGACAGTGGGCCTGAGCTTGGCTCAACATCTGCAACCGCCCGGCTTTCTTACCTCTTGGGCAAAGCTTCGAAGATGCATGATTGAAAAGCCGACTTCCTTTTTTTTTGAGCGGCCCACGATTACATCGCTGGGGTACCAGCGTTCATACAGGGCCGTTATGAATACCGGACGAGGAAAGTCCTTTTTGGATTTAGAGGATAAATTTGACGAAGAGGTGATGGAAGTAAAAGAGTATTCCGGACCAAATCATTCATCCTTTAAAGGGCCAGCAAACTGGATTCCCTTCAAAGAGTTATTTTATGATGATAACTTCTTGGTCGCCGCTGGCTTGCGGTTGGCCGAGGATAGAGGTATATCTTCAAAACTCTAAGTATACTGCGCCGTCCGGAATGTGTATCTTACTAACCCTTTTATTTCTTTTTGCGGGAATCGCCTAGGGCACTTCTCATGAAATCTTGGACCGGGCGATATATCGTATGTCTTAGTTTACTGATAACCTTTGGAAGGAGTTCGCCAAGACGAGCGGCGAAAAGAGGGCTGAAACTCCAGTAAACCCCTTTTTTTTTTTACGTCTTGGCGTCTTAAAGCATTTTCCTTGCCTTGGACGGGGGTCCTTCACGGAAGGAAACGGCCACATGTGGCCGGCTTCCTTTTTGCACTTGATCTTTGTCTAAGGAAGACAAAGTCTTTGCTTATTCGTCCAAGGTCTAATTATGAACTTTTGGACGAGGGTTCCTCGAGGAAGGAAGGCGTCCATAATTGGACGCCTTCCTTCATCGATTCATCCTCATCTTTGAACGATTTCGGCCTTGGACGAGGACACGGGTGGTTCGTCCAAGGTGAGCATTAAGTTCTAGACGAGGGTTCCTCGAGGAAGGAAGGCGTCCATGATTGGACCGGCTTCCTTCTTCGGTCCATACTCGTCTTGAACTTGATCTTGGTCTTGGACGAGGGACCGGATGGTTCGTCCAAGGTGATCATTAAGCTTTGGACGAGGGTTCCTTAAAGAAAGAAGGCGTCCATGATTGGAAAATTTTTCTTCATCGGTCGATTCTCGTCCCGAGTTCGATAGGACCGCAAGAGTTCGGTTGGACGACTTCCTTTAGCAATCGAGTGCGTCCAAAACACATTAAATTAGCTTTGTCTCCTTTGGACGATTACTCTCCACACTTGTGTTCATTTGTGCGAGAAAAATGCCCTAACAAACAAGACCTCACTTGGGAAATCTTCTTCGTCCAAGAAGAGGCCCACTGGCGGGCGGTGATCGGCCTCTAAAAAAAAGCCCAAGGGCTTTGTGAAGAAGAAGACCGAACGGCCATCCGTTGAGTAAAGCAACTCCGCCGGTAAAGGGTCGGAGGAAAAATATCCAGCCTCCGATGGGCAAAATTTGAAGGATGAACCGTCCCACTTGATGCCCGTAATGGGAGAAAAGAGTGGACTCTACCCTTATTCCTATTGATCGGTTGGACGCAACTGATCAACTCGAGGTCAAGCCGGACTACTGCTCTGGCGTTGGTGGATCAAAGCCGGATGCGGTCGCTAAAGACGAACCATCCTTCACCGGCTCGGTTGCTAAGCTTGGTCTCCCAAATGTCGTTATCTATTAGGGCGGCGTCCTTATCTTCGGGTGAGTCATATTATCCTAACATAGTTAGGGCCGCGTGGGTCGGTGGACGTTCAATGAGTCCGTCCAACAGACAAGCGATAGTCATCCCCATCAAGAGAACTGACTCCCCTCTTTCGGGATAAGGACAAAGAACTTGCTCAGCCTTCACGCTCCTACATTGGAGTGGACTCGACGAGGAGTCTTCTGCGCCTTTGCAAAAATATTAAGGGCGAACGAGATCGGCATAAGCGAGAGAGCATTGCTCAAATGCTACCCCGAGTCCTACATAAAGGGCTTCAAGGGAGCATCGTCTGGACATGGGCTATATGTCACAACTTCTTCGCCGAGGTAAATTTTGTTGTCGTTTTTATTTTTGTACTTGTACCAATTTTTTATTTTGTAACTCGTCTACTGACTTGCTTGATCTTCGTTATTTGACTTCTTGCTCGCAACATTTTAACTAACGACCGGGCGAGAGAGCTTAGGAAGGAAAATAAGCATCTCGTCCATCAAGCTACAACGGTAGGGACAAGGCCATGTATGACATTCATATGGTGGAGACTCTTCACCGTCAATCCCGGAGGCCTGGGGAAAACGGTCGGCCGAGTTGGAGACTAGCAACAAGAAGTACCTCGTCACCATCAACGAGCTGTTCAAGGAAAATGATCAATTGAAGCTGGCCTTAGACACCATCTCGTTTGAGTTGAAGGACGAGAGATATTGCTCTTGTGGCCGCTACTCAACTTAGGAGAGATAATATCCTTCTAAGGGCCCGGGAATGCTCGGGCGACAAGGGAGGTGACGCGGAGCCTGCAACGACGCCAAGGAGGGCCTCGACCGAGGTCATCGAGACGTCCAAGGACTGGGCTCTCAAGGCCTTTGAGATCTTTGGTGGCACCCGAGGAAGTTCCTCGTTTTGAGCGTCGCCGACATTTTAGGAGAGCTTCCACGGGCAATGGTGACTGCGGAGGGAGCCTCCTACCTTCCTTGATTCCTCGGACGACGAGGTGGAGGATGGTGAAGAGTCTCCTAAGGACGACCAAGAAGCTCATACTGAATAAAGTTCCTAGCTTTATATTTATTCTTCTAAGTATCTTAGCTTGTTCGCCGTTGTAGCTTAGTCTCTTTGTTTTAGACTAATTTGTAATCCTTTTTACGAGTGTTCAATGAAATTATCTTGTATCAAAGCTTGTCTTTTGGTTCTATCATCACACATAAATTATCATCAAGTATAACCGAGTCTCGTCCTAGATTATGGACGACTTTCGATTGAGACTTCGTCCAGTTTTCTTGGACGTCCTTCAAACTTGATTAAACAATAAATGAGTTTCATCCTAGACTATGGACGATCTTCAAACTTTTGTTAAATAAACAAAGTATAATGGAGACTTAACTCCTTTTCGGACGGCCTTCGAGCTTAATTAAGCAAAGGATGAGTCTCGTTCCTAGTCTTTGAGCGACCCCTCAAACTTTAAATAAACAAAGTATAATGGAGACTCGTCCTGCTTTTCGGACGGCCTTGAGTTTAATTAAGCAAAGGATGAGTCTCGTCCTAGTCTTTGGGCCGACCATCAAACTTTCCTTAAATAAGCAAAGTATAATTGAGGCTCGTCCTATTTTTTCGGACGGCCCTCGAACTAGACTCGTCCTAAAAGTTCTAAGGGTTTAGATGTATCCCCCCTTCTTGGGCTTAGCTCATCCTTTTATTTCGGACGAGCTTTGATCCAAGAAGGAGAGCGGCCAACTTTGGCCGAGCCAACATAAAACTTTTCATTTAGGACGAGCTTAGATGTTGTTTATGGACGTACCATGTTTTGGTCGGCTTCTTGAGGAAGCAATGCTCGTCTTGAAGTAGTGAGCCCTTACTTGGGCCTTTACTACTTAGCGACCTTGCATTTGAAAGTAAGATTCCTTTACTAAGGTTTGCTTATTTCTGGTCGGCTTCCCTTTTTAGGGACCATGAAGTTTCTCTTACTAGAGACTATCATTATTTGGTTAACCGGATGTGCGATATACCTTTTAGGTTTATTTCACTTTGGCGGTTTCCTTGAGGAAGCAATGTGCGTCGAGAAATGATTATTTCATGTTGTGATGTCCATTGTTTAGCTTTTACTTTGGATGTTTATAGTTCTCTTTAATTTTGTCTAAGTTAATGTCACTTTTAGACCACTAGACTAAGCGGTGGTAAAAATGCCCCAAAGTGAACAACTTTGTAAATAAAGGAACAATATAGGGAGAAATTAGAAGTTATATTATATGAATTTTGCTTGGCTAAGTGCCAAGGTACATGTATACATTTCTAGTTCTCTTTTTGTGTCGTAGCACATGCTTGGGATTGCAAACTACTTTAAAATTCTTGCCGATTATCTGAGTCAGACGTGGTACTTCTTCAATGTGTCTGAGTTCCAAGTGCATTGTATTGATCGTCCATCCATATTTTGGAGACGAAAATTTCCATTTCGCACTTCCAGAACTATCAGATAGGGTCCTTCCCAGTTTGGTGTCAGTTTACCCAGCTCCTTAGCTCGTCCAACAGCTTCCGTCTTCCTCAGAACCAAATCCCCTACCTTGAGTGGTCGTCTAACGACTCTCTTGTTAAAGTCCCGAGCCATTCGCAGCTTGTACAATTGCATTCTTAATAGTGCATTGCCCCTGACCTCTAGTACTTGGTCCAAGGTTGTGCGCAAGGCAGCCCAATTGGCTTCTTCTATGTACAGCATGACTTTCAGGGTGGGTTCTTCAATCTCAATGGGCAAGACGACTTCAGTACCATTAACCAACATGAAGGGTGTCTCTCCTGTAGTGTTCTTGGCCGTGGTTCTGATAGACCATAACACCAGTTGTAGTTCTTAAACCCATAGTCCCTTGGCATTGTCCAGCTTTCTTTTGATGCCATTTGATAGGATTTTGTTGAACGACTCTACTTGCCCATTGGCTTGTGGGTGGGCGGCTGCACAAGAAAGTGAGCTTTGATTTCTCTTTCGGCCTACCAATCTTTCGGCTTAGGCGTTTAAAGCGTGGACCATTGTTAAAGACAATGTATTGCGGCATGCCAAACCGGGTTATAATGTTCTTCTAAGTAAAGCCCTTGACATAATTCGTTGTTATACCCCGCATTGCTTCAGCTTCTATCCATTTAGTGATGTAGTCCACAGCTACGATTACAAACTTCTTATGCCCAGTGGCCACAGGGAAAGGTCCCAGAATATCCATGCCCCATTTGGCAAAAGGAAGTGGGAACAAGATACGAGTTAAGTAATTGGACGGCTTCTGATGCAAATTTCCATGTTTCGTCAATTGTCACACTTTTTGCATAAGCAAGAGCATCTTCTTTTAAGGTAGGCCATTAATACCCGAGTCCTTAAAGCCTTTTCTCCCAAAGCTCTTCCCCAATGTGAGATGCACAAGCTCCTTCATGGAGTTTTTTCTGCACTTCTAGTCCATCTTCCCTGGTGATACACTTGAGAAGAGGGCGATTGAACGACCTCTTGTAGAGTGTTTCATCCCACAGCTCAAACCATTTGTCTCGGGCTTTTACGTACTTAGCCTCTACAAGGTCGAAGGTAGTCGTCATGTCTTCTTGAATTCTATAATGGGCTCCATCCAAATCGCCCTCGGCTAAGAAACATGACATGTTCTAGCTCAATACTCTTTTCGTCTTAACTTCCCATAAAACAGTTCTTAGTGCATCACAATCCGAGTCGCCAATTTTAAGAGAGCATCGACTTGATGATTTTCGACCTTGGTACTGGGTCGAGAACAAATCGCTTTAAAGGTTCTATCTCATCCTTGATCAGACGCTTATATTTGCTCATTGATGCTTCTTTGCATTCAAAATCTCTATTGACTTGACTGACGACTATAAGAGAGTCTGATTTAGCCTCAATCTCTAAAGCCTCAGCCGCCTTACACATCTTGATCCCAGCCAGAAGTGCTTCATAGTCATCTTCATTATTGGACGCTTGGAACTGGAACCTTAGTGCGTATTCAAATTTATCTCCTTCGGAGATTGACGGATGATTTCTGCCCCACATCCATTGACAATGGATGATCCATCTACCATGAGCTTTGGTTGCTTCTTTCCTTCGGTCGGATCAAATATTGATTCTATAGTTCGTCGAGTGAGCTCAACTATTAAATCCGCCAAAGTTTGCCCCTTTAATAGATTTCCTTGGTTCAAAGGATATGTCAAACATGTTTAGTTCAACTCGCCACTTTAGCATCCGTCTAGCGGCCTTCCATCTTTTATTGGACTTGCTTCGGAGGTCGGTCGGTGTAGACCAGTATACTGTGAGCCAAGAAAGGCCTCAATTTCCTGCTGGCCATGATAAGTGCCAACCCAAACTTCTCGACCGGGGTGTACCTACATTCTGCGACCTTGAGCACATGACTTACAAAGTATATTGGGATTTGTACTGACTCTCTTTCGCCGCAGAACAAGACTCATGGCCCGAGGAGACACGGCTAAGTATACGAACAGTTTTCCCCTCGGCCGGGTCGACCAACCTAGGTAACTAACGAAGGTGGTCCTTGACTTGTCAAGTGCTTTTTCAGCTCTTCGTCGTCCATTAAAACTTAGCTTTCTTCTTGATAGTAGCGAAAAAATAATGACATTTGTCTCCTAACTTAAACAAGAAACGTCCAAGGGCAGCCTAGGCAACCCGTCGGACGTTGTACTTCATTGATCTTGGACTGGGGACTTCATGCCTAGGATGGCTTGGATCTTCTCGAGATTGGCTTCTATTCCCTCTCGATCTACTAAGAAGCCTAAGAACTTCTCCGTCAAGACACCAAAAACACATTTTTTGGGGTTTAGTTTCAACTTGTACTTCCCGAGAGTTTCAAAGGTTTCTCTCAAATCACCAACATGGTCTCTTTCATGCCGACTTTTACAATCATGTCATCTATGTATGCCTCCATGTTTCTTCCTAGTTGTGGCTAAAAGACCATGTTGATCGCCTTTGGAAAGTGGTCAGGGCATTCCTGAAGCCATAAGGCATCCTCACTACCCATACAATCATTTCTCCGTAATGAAGGACGCCTTATCCTAGACCTCTCCGGCCACGCGAGGATTTGATGAAATCCTGATTAAGCGTCCATCAAGCTCAACAAAGCATGGCCACCGTGGAATCTACCAACCGATCCAACTTCAGGCAGAGGGAAAACTGTCCTCAGGACGAGCCTTGTTAAGATTAGTGTAGTCCACACATTCGCCAGTGCCATTGGGCTTTGGTACCATGACAACATTAGCTATCCATTCAGGATAGTATGTTTCTCTTATGAATCGTGATTCCAACAACTTCCGCACTTCTTGGTCAACTCGCCCGGTTTTCGGGCGGCCCAAGTATCTTTTCTTCGACGAATAGGTTTTAAGCTTAGATCAACATTAAGCCGTTGAACGGCTATCTCTAGATCAATTCCGTGCATTTCTTCAACACAAGAGGCAAACACATCTTGAAATTTTTGAGCAAGCTAATCAAAATGTCACTCAACTCGTGGGAGAGAGAAGATTCAATCTTCAAGGTTCTTTCTCGACGAGCTTCTTCCAAACAAACAACTTCCGGGGCTTCCATGTGCTCTGAGACGTTCAAGGGCCACGCCCCATAATGGCCATCACTTCTCCGGATGAGAGTAGATCTTCCTCGACGGGACACATACTTTCTTTTCTTGCCAGAACGTTTTCGAACGTTTTCCATGAGGGAGCAACATGCGTCCGAGGAGTTTCAATTGTTATTCTCGGAGAGGCCACTTGGTCTTTCACAATCTCGGACGTTTTCCCTTCGCCGCCGACCTTCGTCCGGTCTTGCTTCTCCGCTTTCCAAGATGATGGTTTCAAAGTAGTTAGGTAACATTCCCTAGCCGCTCCGCCGGTCTCCATACAAGGGAGCCATTTGACCACCATCACATTCAAACTTCATGAGCATCAAGTGGGTTACTATCAAATCGCCTTAACATAATTCGCAGTTAGTCGTCCAAGAATGACATTATAAGTCGTTAAGTCTCGGACGACCAAGAACTTGATGAACAACGTCCGTGAGGCATCCTTCTCTCCAACTTGGACCGGACAATGTAACCCGCCCCCATAGGGTGAATAATTCCTCCCCCAAATCCAATGATTTGATGGTGGACGGGGAACCGTGTTCTTCTCATCAAACTTCCAACTTTAGACAAGTAATCGCACTAATGATGTTAGTCGAGCTTCCCGGTGTCAATTAGAATCCTTCATACTCTAAGGTTTGCTATCTTCATCTCCACAACCAAGGGGTCATCATGGGGGGTTCTCGCCTTCCCCCGATCTTGTTCACTAACTACTACTTTTGGGAAGGGCTCGACCTTTGTCCGGTCGGGCCAACAAAATTTGGCCGAGCTCCCGAGATAGTTTTTGTGCCACCAATTAGTTGGTCCTCCAAGAGCAAATCCTCTCGAGATGACAAGAACAACATCTTCGTCAGCGCCTCGATGATCATCTCTCTTCGAAACTTCTTTCCCCTTGGGGTATGAGTTCATCTTTCCTTTTCGAGCTAAATCATCTAAAGCCCTCTTAAGGTGTTTACATTCATTGGTCTCATGACCACAGCCCTTGTGAAAATGGCAAGACTTGCTCTATCTTTCCTTTTCGAGCTAAATCATCTAAAGCCCTCTTAAGGTGTTTACATTCATTGGTCTCATGACCACGGACTCCTTGTGAAAATGGCAGTACTTCGCTCTTGTCCCTATTCCGTAAGGAGTCTTCATTTCATTCTGAGCCTTTAGCTTATATTGATCCTTTGTCTCCATAATAATGGAGTATTGATCCTGCTAAATTCAATAGGATCACTCAAGATTCGATTCTTTCCTCGCCTCTCCTGGACGAAGTGGTTATGGAGGTTATAGCCCAAGTCTCGGCCTTTTTAGGGTTGCTCTTCTTTGATTGAGCTACCTCTTCGGTCGTCTTGGACTCGGGGTGCTTTGCCTCAAAGACACACTTCAGTGGCGTGTATAAACGCTTCGGCTTCTTTTAGTGCTTCGCAAGAGTGGTGATTTTCTTTTTATAAGATTAAACTTAAAACTTCCCGGCCTTAACCCCCGATGAAGGCGTCAAAGGTAGGCCCGGCAATCAGTCATGTTGGGTTAGGTTCATGTTCGGGTCACCTATAATCGGGCCGACTCACCTCCCGACTCGAACTCCGACTGTTTATATAATCGGGTCAAAAACATGAACCCTAACTCCGATCCGCAACTAATCGGGTCGACCCTAACCCGACCTCGATTTTTTTCACCTTCTTTTTAACAGGTTAACTCCGAACTTGTTTGACTCTGTTTTTCAAAAGTTAACCCAACCCATATAACCCATATAACCCGATTTTGAGCTCTTTTAACATACTCTTTAGAAAAATCAAACAAGAATGTTGTTGCTTTTTTAATATATCATACAAAAGATGAACAAGTATCACTTGAAAAAAATTAAAGGAATAACTTGAAAAAATAAAAGCATAACTTGAAAAAAAAATATGGGAATATTAATACCAAAGATGCATAGAAATTACGAAAAAAAAATACAAAATATAAAACAAAAGCATATGTTAAAAAATTACGTAACATTCAACATAGAAATTACCGCTTCTTGCAAAAATACAGTAAAATCGATACATGAAATCAAAAGAAAGTAAAAAGTAGCATTAAAGAATGAACAAACAAGAACACTAAAACAAAGCAATTCAAACTTTCATTAAACAGCAATGAAACAAAGGGGAGATTTGCTATGTCGATTGACGCATGTAAACAAGTTGTAGAAATAATTCGAAGAGCAAATCGAAGTGCAATAAGTTGTTGAAGTAATTCTGAAGAACAGTGAAGAAGGAGTGAGCGAGAAGAAGAGGGCCGAAGAGGAGAGAGAGGGAACCGAGAAGAGCGAAGGACTCAAGGAGTGACCGAGAAGAAGAGGAACGCAGAGGAGAGAGAAATATTGAGGAGAGTGAATGACTACTGAGAGATGAGAAGAAATGAAGAATTAGGGGGTTTGATGTTAGGTTAAATTATTTGCAAAAGATAGGAGGAGTAGATTTAGGCCTAGGTTATGTTAAAGCCCAAATTAAGCATCTTCCATTAAAAAAGTGGTTAAATTTCCCCATTCGTTTTTAATGGTTTTAATAATTTATTATATACTTGGTTATTTTCATGTTAGGGTCGGCTTGACTCCGAATCCTGACCCATTTAAAAAATCGAGTCGGTGGGTTATTTTCAAAGTTGGAAATTTCGACCTTAACCTAACCCATTTATCTTTCGAGGTCGGGTTCGTGTCAACCCATTTAACTAATCGGGTTGAAATTCTCAACCCTAACCGCTATTTTCGCCGGTTTGGTTATCGGGTTGGGTCAACTTTTGTCAGGGCCTAGTCAGAAGGTCACACCAGCATTAAGATCCTAGATGCGCAATGCTTCTAGATTGAATCTCTTAACAAAACTTCTAAGGGCTTCTTTTGGTCCTTCGACTGACCTTGCCCAAGTGCATGCTTGTTTTTCGCTCGCCGATTGGCAACAAAGTGACTAGTAAACAAGTAACTGAGTTCAGTGAAATTGTTGACTGAATTGGGAGGGAGATTCTTAAACCACTTCTGAGCTACACCTTTCGGAGTGGCCGGAAAATTTTTGCACCAGGTAGCATCATCTACTGCTTGGACGTACATCTGATGCTTATAGGCGGATAAGTGATCGTTTGGGTCGCTTGTTCGTCAAACGGCCTATTGTAAGGAGTTTAACCTTTGGGAAGGGGGGGCGCCTCCATGATCCTGGCCGAGAAAGGGGTTGGCGGTTGATCCGGAGGGCTCCCACTGTCCTCAATGGGTATGATCTCCTTACGAAACTCTTTCAACACAGGATTAGATGAGGTGTTTGCAGGGGCTGGACGCCTATAAACCATTGGTTGTAGTACAATTTTCTCGTGTCTTGGACGAACAAGAGAAGGGCCCAGACTTCTTCCTTCTATTCTGGATAGTAACCTCAAAGGAGGATCTCTCAAATACGGTGTAGACCCGATAACCGACCGTTGTAATGCAGCTGCTTTCTTTGCCTCTAAGTACTCACTGGCATCTGTTTCCATTCGATGTCCATTTGGACGAGCATCTTCCCGGGTCCTAACCACCAGGTTCCAATCCATCTTCCTCCGCCGCCTCTGTCTTTGGCCGTTTTTCCGTTGTCTCCTAGAGGGTTCCCGACAAGCAGGCCGGCTTGGACCTGGACGATTTTCCTGGGAACGCCCTCTTAGAGGAGCTAGAATGTTAGTAACTGGATCTGGATTGACTTGGAAAAACAGCATGTTGTTCTTGATCTGTTCCTGGACGACTGCTGCCATCTTAGTCTGAAAATCATTCAGGACGTTTTCCAGATGAGCAGCAGTCATTGGACGTTCAAGGTTTTCCTGAATAACAGGCTCACGGCTCTGACCAGGGACATTGATGATGGACGGAGGTATATCCCTCCCTCGAGGTGGTCTCTCATCGTCTACGGTATCTTCAACTCAAACTTGAAAACTTCGATTCCTTGCCACATTGGACGAGTGACAATCAGTCATCGTTGCGTCTCCCCACAGACGGCGCCAAATGTTTAGTCTCCTTGGCTGGCAAGTAAACTATTTTCCCTCTAGATGTTCTTCTTTGGAGACTTGTGCAACCATGTCCAAATCAGTAAACTCGATCCCGAGCTCCGTTCCCAAACTCCGCAAAAGGGACCCACCCCGGAGGTTTGGGTGGTGGTTCCCCCTCTGAAACTTAAGTCAGGTATCAGGAGTGAGAAAGAAAAGTAGAGATAGAGAGAGAAAGTGAGAGAGAATTTCTCTAGAGTAAGGGCACACTATTTAATGAATTACCTTTCTCCTGATTTCAGGGGAGTATTTATAGTGTTTGAGATATGATTGTTAGTTTTTTAGGTTACCCTAGAATAGGGGCACCTGATTGGCTAGGCAATCCAATCATGACACGTGGCAGGCTATGATTGGGGGTGGATCATCAACCAATCACCTGCAGCCAATTTAGGGATTTTGGCCTGGAATATCCCTTAGGCCAAAAGATGGGCTTTTACTCCTTTCTCAGTAAGACACAATGGTTAAACCACTCTTTTTTACTTCCTTTGATGGGACACGTGTTTGTTCCTGATGGATCCACGTGTCTCCAAGAGAGCCGTTGATTTATTTAGGCTACAATAATAATTATTATTATTATTATTATTATTACTATTATTTTTTATTATTATTATTATTATTATTATTATTATTATTATTATTATTATTATTATTATTATTATATTATTATTATTATTATTAATTACTATTATTATTTATTATTATTAATTATTATTATTATTATATTAATTATTATTATTATTATGAATTATTAATATCATATTATTTATTATTATTATTATTATTGTTATCAGTTATCATTATTATTATCATAAGTTATTATTATTATTAATTATTATTATTATTATATTATCATTTAAAAATTATTATTATTATAATTATTAATATTAATATTAATGATTATTATTATTATTAATTATTATAATTATTTATATTAATATCAATTATTATTATTATTATTAATTATTATTATTAATAATAATTATTATTAGTATGATTATTATTATTATTATTATTTTTATTATTATTATTTTTTATTATTATTATTTCAGTTCAACCCAGTTCAGTCCAAAAGAACGGGGCCTTAATATGTTGCTTGTGATAAATTTTTCACCATCATCTTTCGATTATTTTAATACATCTTCTTCCCACTACTAAAGAATTAAGGTCATATACACTCTCTCATTTAAATAAATATACCTCCTACCTACTTGTGTTTAGAAGTAGGGATTCCCTTATATCCCCCTACTCTCAAACATTGACCTGTGTACTGGCCGAGGTGGCCGACTCGCGAGAGGTGCTAGTCTAGTTGGGTGATTCTTCTTAGCAAGGGGTTCCCAAAAGAAAATTAAATAAATATACCCAACTATTTTTTCATAAAACTACTTATTCAATTACTCAATCTTTCTTTTTTAACTTGCTATATTTTCATGGGTGGCTTCTTTTTCTTGCTAACATTTCTCATAAATGAATATCTTTCTTTTACTTGCTACATTTGTAATACTCCGTCCATTCACAAGCAATGAATAAACAAAATAGAAAGATTTATTAAGTAGTAGACGATAGCGGAAATATCGTCAAGACGGACAGTGTCACTCTAAAGTTCAAATAAAATCTAAAACAACATCAAAATAAATCCCAAAGAACATTAATCCAAAAGTATTTATAACGAGATAACATGATCTCAAAATCACATAAATAAAGAAAAGAAATAAGTAATCCTCCTAACTAAGCTCATCGGTATCTCTCACAACCCATGACATAAAACCGGACGGCTACATATTAACCCGGCAAAATATATCAACAAACATCCATAATCAGGTGGGGAGTAACTAACGCCTCTCCCATCTCAATTAGGATCCACATAGGAGTTATCAAGCATTAATAAATAAGGCTTAATCAACATAAAATATCAAACTGAACCAAATAACAGCCAAACAACAACTAACAGTTTAAGATGCTTAAATAAAGTAAATCAACAATAATGAACTTAAGATAAGCATACGAGATCTATAGCATAAGCCTCCAAAATAATTAAACAAAATAATATAATAGGTTTTTGAGAAAGAGCAGAACGCAAGTGAATCGCAACCCACTTCCTAAGGTTTGTCAGATCGAAATCTCTAGACGGCCTATGGGCTTACGTTCCCTACTCGTCCGTGTCTAAGAATGGCCAAACTCCCGATGCGAGGATAGTACCCAACTCAGTACTTCCCAACCTCTCGGACGACAATAATTAACCCAGGTAATACCTCTAAATCGCAACCTAGGTGGTTGGCATGTTCTTCACCAGGGGACTACATATATCCCACCGGATATCTTAATCTCAATAAAAAAAATTGTTCTACTAATAAAAAAATATTATATATTCATCAATTAATCCTCAAATAAAAATAATAAGGTTGCCCTTTAGGTCTTACACCTAAAATCAGCGGAAACTAGGATCGCAATCCACAAGTCTCATTTCAACGATATTTATTCTTCTCAAAGTAATAGTAATAATAATACTAACAAAAGTCATTTCTCCCAACTAAAAATAATAAACCTTCCATAAAACATAATTATACACCAACACAATATAATCAAATACCCCAACTACTACACCCTCATTGTCTAAGTTTGGGTACAAGGTTAATTACAATGTTAGTTATAATACCCCCGGTACATAACTCTTGGCGAAACGGTACTAAAGACAGTATGAATCCCTCGAGTACTGTAACGTCGACAACTTAGATATTGATTTATAAAACTACAACATTATTATACTCCCAATATAATACAAACAACCAAACCATCATAAAATAATTAAAACACTCATATATAACTAACAACACATGAGAGCATGGTCATAGAAATAACTTATCAAATCTGCCCGATTCACAAAACAAAATTATGCAACTGAATCATAAATACAATATATAACTTATAACAAGGAGAGGAAAAGTCACGATGCATTACAACTAGGAGTGTTAATGAGCCAGGGTGGCTCGCAAACTATTCGAGCTCGGCTCGGTCAAAGCTCGGCTCGAGGGGGTTCGACTCGAGTTCGAGATCGGCTCGAGGCCATAACAAGCCGAGCCTGAGCCTCCTTAAGTTCGACTCGAGAGTTCGTGAACAAGCTCGAAAATATTTTAGATAGTCTTTATGTAAAAGAAAAGTAATGTCCCACATCAATAGAAAAAGTAAAAACCAACCTTGTTTTCCCTATATAATCTTATTACCCTTTAAGTTAATAACTATACTTATTGTTTAATTTGTCTTATTTTATAATGTTGGACAGTCATTAAATATGCATAGCCCAAAAACTTGAACTAGTATAAAATTAATTCTTCTACTATAATTACATCACTTTCATTACTATTTTGGAAAAAACTAGTTCTAGTAGAAGAATGAAACTGATGTAATTAAAGCTAACACAGCTAAAAGAATGAAAGTGTTGTGTATATTATACATCACATGGCAGTAAGTACAACATGCAACTCATGCAAGCTTGGCTTTGATCTTTTCGAACTCGAGCCGAGCCTAAATCTCTGAGCTCGACGAGCTTCGAGCTCGAGCCGAGCTCAACCTCAACCATTCTCGAGTCGAGCTGAGCTTGGACATGTTTGGTCTCGGTTCGGCTCGTTAACACCCCTAATTACAACAAAACCTCTGCAAGTTATCAAACCGAATAGCTGACAAAACCTACAAACCATAAAACCACCTCATGCACACCAAAACTTTTTTTATAAAACAAATTTTATAGTTAAACTAATAAAAATAATTCTCTGGTTGTATTCGGTGATCAAAGTGATTATACAATATTGCAAACTTTTGTTATGGCAGATTACAAACTTTTGTTATGGCAGATTACAATCTCTTGTTATAGCTATAGATAAGAATAGCATTGACTATAGTTATATATTATATGGCTGAACTAACATGAAAGACATAAGCCTAATATAACCAATTTAAAAGAACGAATGTACATACTCTATCATTAACTATACAACTGAACATCATGCAAAGCCACTGTAATACTTGGTATGTATTACACATGCATAAGACAAGAGGCAAGAATAAAAAAAAACACGCCATTACATCTCCCAAACCAGCGAAATAAAGAAGAACAACAAAGAAAAAAAGACAGAAGCCTGAAGACAATAATCGCACACCATAGAAGAATCCAAGGAACAAGAATTACCTATACACTATAACATCTATAACTAATATTCACGGTTGTAGATAACTTATATTTATCAAACTACAAAACCCAACATAATCACATAATCATATAATTCATAGTAAAGCTCATGAAAACAATATATAACATGAAAATTATTCCTTCCCAAATTACTAAAAAAAACAATACTAACCGAAATTAAGTATTAAAAACTACATACATCCTAAACTAACTCTAATTGTACTCGGATCGCCGTTAGTTACCTGGGCCAACTGGAGGAGTGAAGCAAAGTCGTCTACGTCCGATCCTCGTGCGTGGGTTCGTCCTCCAAATGACCACCTCCTAGCCACGAACAAAACACTTAGTAACTAGAGACTTTTTAGTAAAGAAAAATGGAATTTTTAGTGTGGAGTATAAACTAATGATGGATGAATTTTTTTTATGAAGAAGAAGATGGAAACTTTAGCCTTCATTTCCTCAAATGACACGGCAACAAGAGAGTAAAGAGCAGCATTTTTGGAGGGAAAAAATGCATCCCAAAAGGTGGCTAATAATGAGGGAAATGGGGGGTTACAAAGAATGAATTAATGGGCAATTATGGGAGATTCAATTTGGGTGTTACATGGATGTCAAAATCTAAAAGAAAAATGATCTTTGACTCCAACACCAACAGGTTCTTCGGCCAACACAAATCAAAGGTGGTCATACCACTTTTGTTACGAAATCGGTCCAAATGCGCTACCAATCGATAAAAAAAATAAACGTAACGTAACGCATATTTTAACTACCATAAAAATAATATTTTCCCCAAATAAATATAACAATAACATATACTAAATAAATATAATTTTATCAAGTAAAAAAGAATACTTCATACGATATAACTATTTTTAGAATAAAGTACTCAATTTTTAGTGAACAGAGATCAATTAAGGGATAATAAGCGCGAAAAATTAGGAGGGAAATCCATGGTGTTACAACATTTCCTTATTTGATAGCTATGAGCCACACAAACATTCATCAATATTCTCCCTTTTTCTTCTTCTCCTTATGTAACTCTTAAATATTTGTCATTTTCACGTAGAGTTATGATCTCAACCTACTCTCGAAATTCTTGTGCATATTAAAATATAGTAAGTAAATGCGACGGTATGAGTAGAATATATGACACTATCTCCAATCACATCTACCTTGGGACGAGGGATCGAAGTAGTATTTTTATCAAACAGACATCAATTTTTTTATACATTATAAGTTCGCCCACCTCATATAAAAATCTTGGATCCGCCACTGCTAGTAGGGAATAAGGGTATAAATATACATCATCTTACATTGCTTACTCATATGCTTATTGGAAAATTCTAAGGTGATCATAGTAAAACTATGATCATCAAAAATTTGGGGCTTAGATGCATGTGAGTCATATTTAAAATTTCCCACTTTTAATTTCTTTTCCTCAAACATTTATGAAAATACCTTAAATTAATTTCTCAAAATCCCAAAAATACCAAAAAATAATATAACAAAAAAAATTCCCAAAAAATAATTAACTAACTCCGAAAATTTAATTTTTAGGAAATTTTTATAACACTTTTGGGGGGTTCTCTCTCCTCTTCCTTCAACTTCATCTCGGTTCCTCTTTCTCAAGTGTTCCTTCTCCATTTTCTTCCCATCCCTTATTTCCATGGAAGGATTCATTTACCTTTGAGCCGACGACGTTGACCGATGATAGGTCGTCGATTGTGTTTTTGGGGGTTTAAGTTGATTTTTCTATCTCCTTTTTCCTTTCCCCCGACCCCCTACTCTACGTCCCTTCCCATATCCTCATATGCCGCAATGAAACCCTTTGCGCGGGCAACGCCGACCTCCATCTCGTCATTGGACCGGACGAACGGTGCACCGATTTTTTGGGAAAGGAGAATAGGTAATAATGGAAAACTCTAGGGTTTCGTCAATTGAGATATTAAAACATTGGAATTGACGAAATATTTTATAGATTGTAGCCCGAGATATGTTATCGACGTTTATGGTTAGATAATATGTGTCGATGACAAACTAATTTATCTCGTATATAATAGATTTCTCTCGCCATAAAAATAAGACATTCAGACAACTTCATCTCATGCCTAACATTTTAGGTGATGACCCACTCTTAGCACTTGGTCAAATTTTAGGACAAGACCCAACATTTTAGACTTAGGTCGATTTATATGTGATGACCCGACATTTTATACTTAGGACATGATCTAAGACACGATTATACCGAAACTAAACCAATATATCATACCAAATGATCCCGAGAGACCCATGTCCTACAAATATGATGCAATTTTGTTGTAGTCATTGCATAATCATCCTAACACATGAACAAACCAATCTCTCACACCATTACCATATAGGTTACTTTACGGACATGAGCTAATTTGCATGAGAACATATCATTCGCTCATACCAATAATATTATAAGCATGACTTACTAAATATAATTGGAGCCAATATTAACAAAATATTACAACAAAGGGTAGGACTATAATTTAATTATGATCTATTCATAAACATTATGGCTCAAGCATGGGACAACTTGGGAGATAAATAGCTAAAACATAACTATTAACACCACCTTGTGACTCAATATGGATGAAAACCTAGTAACATAGTGGCTCGCATGAGATAAGGTACGAAGGTCGACGTTAATTAGTGTATTCCGGGGAATGATTTGTATTGTTGCTTGACCAATTTGGGAGAGAACTATTAAGACAAGTTGATCAACCAACCCCCCTCCCAAAGATGCTTCGTATCACGCCCATATTTGGTTGCATGAAATCCTCTAACAACTACTTTGAATGAAATAATGTCATAGAATCACCATGGGTGTCTCCTAGGAATGAATAGCCATTGCATTGGTCGATATTTAGAACATGACCAAACATTTTAGGCTTAGGACATGACCTAAGACACGATTATACGGAAACTAAAATGTAGACACAAAATCATGTCTCGCCATTTAATACCCAATGATGAAACATACCATCGTCCTAATTGGTCCGGTCCAAAGGAAGAGCAATCGAACAAGCTAAGCCCATAAGTCTTTTGAAAATATAAAGTCTATTTATTAAATCCAAGCCCAATTTTAAAGGCCCAATTAATTATTCCTGATAATTAATTGTATTTTTATTATATTAATTATTCTCGATAATTAATTTTTAAAGATATTTCGAAAGTCAAATTTTTGTTCCTAAGGATAGTTGATCTCGGATTTCAAAGGATAGAACTCATCAAGAATAAAAAAAATCTTAAAACGAGCAAAAACCGGCCAGATCTAAGTTGCGTCTAACGCAACATATTGCTCCCGCACAGCATGTGTGCCGCAACAAGTTTTAAAAAATGCAAAGCCAGTGCGCCAAATGCACAAGCCGTGCACCTAGCGCAAAGTTTGTTCACCTAGCGCATGAGCTGTGTGCCAAGCGCACGAGCTGTGCGCCAAGTGCACAAGCTGTGCGTTAGACCCGCACGATTTTATTTTATCTCTTCGCTTGTTTTTCGGATTCCTTTGCCTATAAATAACTGAGTTTGTTCGAACACTTTTATGGACTTTTTCACGTGGATTTCCTACGACTTCTATTCTCATTCACACAACTAAACTTATTCAAACACTCAAACACATTCAAAACCTCTTTCAAGCTTCAAGATTGCTCCTCCTGCATACCGTTATACAAGATCCAAGCAACAAAGGTATAATTTCTAAGGGTCAATTCCATCCCAAGAGACCCCCGTCTTATAATCATGACTAAAATTTGTATGGATTATTATTCCCTTGGACCTTATTTTGCATAAAAGTGAGACCTTATTTTAATTTTTTAGGACATGGCTCAAATAGGTTTAGGTCATGTACGTCCTAATATACCTGTATGAAGGACCAAAATTTCTACCATAAGTATCTCAATAGATCTTGATGCCAAAAATGTATTACCCTTACATAATACTCCATATATTATATTGTACTTCTCACTGGGTACCAAGTTTAGTTTAATTATACTTCCTCCGTTCCAAAATAAGTGAAACACTTATCTCATTTATGTGAGAGCTTTTTGAGACAAGTGTTTCACTTATTTTGGAACGGAGGAAGTATAACATAACTAACAAACATTTGTGATACTAAATAAATGTTTAATTTTTCATATCAGTTCAAGGTAGCTAAAAAAACAATATCTCTAGACATGTACAAAGCCTTCCTGGGTCATCTCCTAAAATATTCTGAAAAATGCTTTGTGGATACGAAATAAAGATTTAATTTTTCATATTAGTGTTTCTAAGATATAAAATGCGGTTTGATTTTAATAAATGGCCTAAACTTACCAATGGGAGCCTTTGAAATATTTATTATCTCTTCTTAAGGATTAGGGCGGGGTTTTAATTTTGTTTAGGACGTGTCCTCTTATTTTTTTATGACATCACCTAATAAAGAGTAAATTTCAAAAAGCTACCTTTTGAAAAATTAATGTCCGCGAAACACCGCTTGTGCCTCCTAGGTCAGGAGATGACTCAGGCTGACTTGGGACATGTCCTAAGACATGATTGTTGGGAGACTAAATCAATCTCTTACAACAAATGATCCCAAGATACCATTGTCTGATAATTATGACTTAATTAATTTCTTGAAAAATTAAATTTTTAGAAGGTCCTAAAACAATAAGGGTCATGACATAAAACATTGGTCATGCCATTTATTTTCGGCATGGTCAATATTTTATGTCACGACGACTTATCATTTGTCCTAATAATTTCTTCCAAACTAAAAACATGAATATTGATGAATAATTGAGAATAAAGTTGTAATATTTATCGATAATGATAAAGGAAGAATACATAATAAGGATAAGCTCCTCGAAATACTACAGTAAAAATTAGAAATTACATCAAAATAAAATAAATAATAATGAGGAATCAATTTTGGGTTTTATTTGGCCTCCCACTTCTCAGCGGTTTGCCTTGCTAACTGAAGGCCATTGCTGTATGGGGGCTGTACAAGTTCCCTACCGGCTCAATTAGACCGCCATTAACCGTTATGGTCAAGTCAGCTAGAAGAGTCCCATTTTAATTGGGCATATGCGTGCCAGATATCGGCGTATGGTACATGCCGGTTACGTTTGTATACCTTATCGGTATCTATCATCTGGGCCATCGTCAAGTGGGCCTGGACTGATCCAGTACTTACTCAAGGCGCCTATGGGCCTAAGGATACTGTCGGCTCCTATAAATACCCCCCATGATCTGAGTCATAAGGTACGTTCACATATACTAACATACTCTACTTGAGACATCCCGTTTTTACCCTTCACTGACTTAGGCATCGGAGGGGCGTTCCTCGGATCAACCCCCGAGGTTAGTTTACGTGTTCTATCTTGCAGGACATCAAACCGGCTCATTAACCAGAGGAAATACCGGTTCACTCCCTACGACTTATTCCATACCGGAATAATTGGCGCTAGAAGGAGGGGAGAACTATACTTTGGTCTCAAGCCGCGATTGATCCAGCCCATTTGCCTTATGGATCCAAAGCAGAATTTCGGGATGCCAGAAACCGATGAGAACAATATTGCTGTGGGTGATGCACCTACTGGGTTCAAGACCCAAAGAACCTGGGTGGTGGGATCCTCCAAACCCGCCGCCGCGGGTGACAAAGGGACTACCGAGGCCCCACCACCCAACATATTCGAGGCACCGCAACGCGTGTTCCGCCTCCCGAGCAACTCGAAGCGCCGCCGAGGTCTTCCGCAGCCATGGCGAGCCGATGCACCACCCTCGGGCCACACCAAAGAAGCGCCCTCCAAGACGGCCCGCATAGCCCCGTCAGAAGATGCGGTCTTTCATAAGTGGCCGGCATGGTGAACCAATCCGGCAAGACCCGGAGCATGCTGAGCACTCCAAAACTCCCACCGAGCCGGTGGGGGAGGGGTACGAGGATGAGCAGCAGGACACTGAAGTCCAGCACTCATCCCAGCCCTCAAGGAGAGACACTGAGTTCGCCCGTCGAAAAGCACCGGTATCTCTCCGAAATTCTCCTTTCTCAACTTCTATACTCCATGAGCCCATGGAGAAAATTAAGGTGCCGACATGCAAGTATGATGGTAGGACGGATCCGGAGGATCATATCTCCGCGTATGAGAGACACATGGTGCTGTATACCGACACTGATTCGGTGTGGTGTAAAGTGTTCCCCTCAACTCTGGCCGGCCTGGCACAAACGTGGTTTAAGAGTATCCCTCTGGCAACCATAGCTGATTTCCGGCAGCTCACCTCCATGTTTGTAACTCACTTTGTCATCAATAAGCGAAGGGATCGAACGACCGGTGAGCTGATGTCTATCAAGCAGGGCGAGAAGGAAAGCCTGCGAGATTTTATCGGCCGCTTTAATTCTCGAGGCCGTCACCATTCCCCGCAGCAAAGAAGAGGTGGCGGCCCCGGCACTTATGACCGGGTTCGAAAGAGGGCACCGCCTTCAGAAGCTACCTTGGCCGCAAAAAGCTGACCAATCTCACTGACGTCCTCAGGAAAGCAAATGAGATCATCAGGGGAGAGGAGTTTGATAAGGCGGCCACCTCAAAACGATCTGAAGGAGATGGTAAAGAAAAAGAGAAGAAAAAGGAGAAAGAAAAGGACAAATATCGGAAGGGTAAGAAGTCCGACAACTCGGAGAGACGAGGGGAGGAAAGCAACTCTACCAAAAAAGGCCGGGAAGGAAGGCCGACAGTATCATGATTATACTCCTCTAACCATGTCTAGGGCCGACATCTACGAACTCCACAAAACAAACGATAAATGGCAACGCCCCCGAAAATGTACTTCAAAGGTCGTGACAAGCCAAAGTGGTGCGATTTCCACAAGGATCATGGTCACGTCATCGAAGACTCGCAAAGACCTAAGGGATCGGGATTGAGGACCCGATAAGAAGAGGGATACTTCAAGCAATATCAGCCCGAAAAGACCGGGAGCAAGAGCGGTCACCAAGAGATAGGTCGCCAAGACGGGATGACGACCATAAGAAGCCTCGTCAAGGAAAGGATCACCGAGATATATGTCATCTCGAGAGGACCAAACCACCGCGGAAGTATCCACGGTGCCAAATCTAGTCTTAAGGAAGTAAGGCACCAAGTGAATTATCACAACACCGGCAAGTGGCCGCCGCGCGCGCTCATGCCATCCGTCTCATTCACAAACTGAGGACGCCAAAGGAATTATCTACCCTCACGATGATCGAGCCGGTAGTATCCCTGCAGATTTCCACAGCAATGGTCCATCGTATTCTGGTGGATGGCGGCAGCTCTGCTAATATTCTCTTCATGCCTACATTCGAGAAGATGGGATTAGGGAAATCTTGTCTCAAGCCGGTCTCATACCCGATAATCGGTTTTACCGGCGCATCGGTCGTCCCGGAGGGTACTATTAAGCTGCCGGTTAAGCCGGGGAAGGATCTCATTCTCGAGATCTCCCGGTCGAGTTCCCGGTAGTTGATGTACCGGCAGCCTCTACAATGCCATTATTGGAAGACCGCCGATCCGCGACGCTCATGCGGTAGTGTCAACTTATCACCTGACGATGGTCTATGCGTCAAATAGTGGAAAGCCGGAGGGGCTGAAGGGTAGCCAAGAATCGGCCAGATCCTGCTATCTGACGGCTCTTAAGAATTCTAATCATAAGCGGCCGGCAGAATCTCCACCATCAGAAAGAAAGAGGCGAAGGGTCGAGAACAAAGCAAACAAAGATTTATCAATGGAGAACTTCGAGGGAAGGCCGACAGATTTGCCGAGACCTAGGCCAGAGGGAGAGACCGAGGAGGTCAGTCTAGAACTAGAGAGGCCAGATAAGACAGTTAAAATTAGAGCCGATTTGGCCAATAATGTCAAAGTCAACCTAATCAGTTTGCTGCGAAGCAATGCTGACGTCTTCGCATTCTCTGTGGACGAAATGCCGGGGATTGACCCCGCGTTCATGGTACACCGACTGAATGTCAGCGAAGATGTAAGGCCGGTAAAGTAGAAGAAGCGTAACTTCTCAGCCGAGAAAAATGCGGCCATCAAAGAGGAGGTCGATAAGTTGCTAGCGGCCGACTTCATTGAACCATGTCACTATCCGGAATGGCTGGCGAACGTGGTGATGGTTAAAAAAGCCAATGGGTCCTGGCGGATGTGTGTGGATTTTACCGACCTCAACAAAGCCTGGCCAAAAGACTACTACGCGTTGCTTAGGATCGACCAACTGGTTGACTCTACTAGCGGCCATGCGCTGCTAAGCTTTATGGACGCCTTCTCTGGGTACCATCAGATCAGCCTCCTAGAGGCGGATAGGAGCAAGGCGGCATTCATAACGGAAGTCGGGGTATATGCATACAAGGCCATGCCGTTCGGCCTAAAGAATGCAAGAGCTACTTACCAGAAGCTGTGGACAAAATATTCGCGCATCAGAAAGGCCGGAATGTCGAAGTCTACGTCGACGATAGCATTGTCAAAAGCTTGACCGAGCAGGCCCATATCACGGACCTCGAGGAAACTTTCGCGACTCTGCGAAAGTACCGGATGAAACTTAACCCTAAGAAGTGCGTATTTGGGGTAAGGTCTGGAAAATTCCTTGCCTTTATGGTCAGTGAAAGGGGGATAGATGCCAATCCTGATAAGATCAAGGCGATAAGTGACTTGCCGGAGCCCAAGAGTATCCGCGACATCCAGAAGCTGACCGGCAAGATGGCGGCATTAACGAGGTTTGTCTCCAAGTCGGCCGAGAAAGCGTTGCCTTTCTTCAAAGTTCTAAGAGGCAACAAGAAGTTCGAGTGGGGGGACGAACGTATGTGCCTTTGAGGCCGTTAAAGAACATTTCAAACGGCTATCGACCATTACCCCACCCGAGATGGGGGATAAGCCGCAGCTTATACGTCCCTTGCTCGGCTAAAACGGTAGGAGCAAAGACTACTAGTGGAAAAAGACAAGCAAGAATATCCTATATACTTTGTGAGCCACGCCTGGCAGGGCGGAACGTAGGTACGAGTTGGTAGAAAAGATGGCATATGCCGTACTGATAGCGGCAAGAAAACTCCGACCTTACTTCGACTCACACACCATCCAGGTGCTCACAAATCAGCCACTAGAAACGGCGCTCCATAAGCTAGATACAACCGGCAGGTTGCTAAAGTGGGCAATAGAACTGTCCGAGTTTGACATTGAATATCGACCGCGAAGCCCATCAAGGCACAAGCTCGCCGACTTCATAGTTGAGACGACATACAATGAAGTAGAGGGACAAGCTCGGCACTCGGCAAATTTCGGTAGATGGCTCAGCGGCCCAAACAGGGGCAGGCGCCGGGGTGGTCATGACGACTCCTGAAGGAGACACTTTTGAGTATGCCGTCCGCTTTGAGTTTAAAGCGTCCAACAATGAAGCAGAGTACGAAGCGGCAATAGCGGGAATCGGTCTATGCATAGCGTCCGGAGCAAAGAAAATACGGATGACAACGGATTCCCAGCTCATATCAAGCCAGATCGAAGGTACTTACGAAGCCAGGGAACCGGTCATGCAGAAGTACTTACAGAGGGTAAAGCAGATATGGCAGCCGATGCGCTATCAAAGCTAGCAAGCTCAAGCACCATAGATCTCAAGCGCAACGTCATGGTGGAAACGCTGCCGGAAAGAAGCATAGAGACCGCCAAGGCAGAAGTGAACGAAGTCGCTCAGAACAGAGAATGGTACGACGATATACTGGCGTACAAAATGACTGAAAGTTTGCCCACTGATAAGATGGCGGCAAAAAAGCTGAAGAGAGAGGCTCTTTGGTTCTGCATTTTCCAAGACCAATTATACAAGAAAGGTCTTTCACTCCCACTCCTGAGGTGTGTAACGGCCCATGAGGCCACAAAAATAATTGAAGAAATACACGAAGGGGTATGCGGAAACCATATCGGCCGAAAGACGCTTGCACTAAAGGCCCTGAGGGCCGGCTTCTACTGGCCAACAATGTTGATGGATGTGCAGGAGTACGTAAAAAAATGCGACAAATGCCAAAGGTTCGCACCGGTTATTAATCAGCCGGTAAACGACTTGCAGCCGATCCTGAATCCAATCCCTTTTGCTCAGTGGGGGATGGATATCATAGGACCATTCGCGCCAGCATCCGGGGGAAGGAAGTTCCTGATAGTCGGAATAGACTACTTCACAAAGTGGATTGAGGCCGAACCGACTGCAAAGATAACGGCCAATCAGGTTAGGAAGTTAATTTGGCAAAACCTCATCACAAGGTTTGGAATTCCCATGGGAATAGTCATGGACCATGGCGTTCAATTTGATTGCGGCCCGATAAAGAGCTTCTTGAAACCGTACGACATCAAGTTTGCATATTCATCCGTGTGCCATCCCTAGAGTAATGGCCAGGCCGAAGCTGCCAATAAGCAAATTCTGAATGCCCTCAAGAAAAAGTTAGATGACCTGAAGGGTGCCTGGGCCGACATGGTTCCAGCGGTCCTATGGTCCAACAGGACCACCGAGAAGGAAGCAACGGGGAGACCCCCGCTCAGCCGGCATTTGGGGCCGAGGCAAAGCTACCGGCCGAAGTAGGACTACCAAATGGCGGATCCTTAACTACGATCCGAATTGAACAACAACCGCACCGGGAGGATCTTGACCTCTTGCCGTAAGTCGACTTGCGGCGTAACTCGAGTCAGCAAAGATATAAGGACCGGATAAGCAAGGCCTACAACAAAAGGGTAAGAAGTCGGCCAATTGAGAAAGGCGACCTGGTACTCAGGCGCACAGCGGCTACATGTAAAGCTCACGCAGAAGGCAAGCTGACGGCGAACTGGGAGGGACCATACCTTGTAAAAGAGGAAATAGTCCTAGGTGCTTACCGACTGGAAGACATGTCCGGCAAACAACTTAAGAACAGCTGGAATGCCAACGTACTTAAGAAGTATTTCGTTTGATGTTTGCTTAGCTTAGATTCATAGCTATAATAACACGGCATTGTTGCCAATTTCAGAGTTGGTTCGTTCGAACCAACTATTGTCTATTTTTAATAAGATCAATTTCGATTATTGCGTGTACAAATTATTTGTTTAATATTAACAGTCTATAACTCCCTTGACGGTCAATGACCTGCGTGGATCTGCCGTCAAGAGTAGTTAACGGTTTGCATGTTCCCAGCGGTCAATGACCTTAGTGGATCTGCCGCCTTGGAGAACCAAACAAGCAGGCAACTTGGGGATGGTCAATGACCCTCGAGGATCTGCCAACCCAAGGAGTACACTGCTGACAGGAGAATATCCTACCTCATAACTAGTCAATGACCCTAGTGGATCTGCCGGAATAAAATAGTGAGAAAAAACTATTTGTCGGTCTATGAACCATAGTGGATCTGCCGGAGTGACGGAAACAAAGGAAAAATATAAAAAGTAAGGTAATTGAAATAGCCGACACAAGTGTTTGCAAAATATATTTCATTAGTATGAAGAAAAGTGATTACATCCTAGTCTAGCCTAGGAATAAAAAGAGCTAATAATCATGTCCGCTACAAGCCGGCCAAAACGGGAAGTATGTAAGGGGAAGGGGAGACCTAGACTAAGCGCCCTGAACGGCCTCAGAGGCGGGAGCCTTGCCATCAATGGTCGTTTCAAGCGTCGAACCGTCGGGACTCTTGTCAAGAATAACAACATCGTCAGCATGACTATCCTTGACACCCAAGTCGGCCTGTTTGTCAGCAGCTCCCGGCTCGTCTTCCTCAAATTCAGCGCGAGGATCAGCATTGGCAATATCGGCCTCCGTCACCCCCAAGTCCAATTCTTCACCCTCCACCGGGGTCTCGAATTCCCGGCGAGCATGAGCTTCTTCAACCTTACTCCAGTCCAGATCCGGAAAAGTATGGCGGGTGCACCTCATAGCGGCGCCCAGCCCTCCATTATACCCGGTTGGCCAAGCGGGTGACGAAGTCAATAGACCCGTCGGTATTCGCCGATGGCGTCGGCCTCCCGGCCTGACTCTTGAAGCCGCTCCCTCGGCTCGCAATTCAATGTCCTTGTTCTTGAGGGTAACACTGTTTGTCTTGTTAAGGACGTTGGCAGATTTCAAGTCATCCCGGGCCTTGTCCAGGTCGGCCTTCTTTTCAACCGATCTCGTTCAGTGACGGCGGCTGAAAGCTCGGTCTCCTTGGCGGCCAGGGTCTCCCGGGTGGTCTTGTGGCCCTCCACCTCACCGACATAGGCGGCCTGGTAATAGTGGTAGAGGACACAAAGCTCCTTCCCAGAATGTGCAGTCTGAAATAGATATACAAAAGTTAGAGAAACACAAGCATCGACAAAAAGCACCGGGATATTACTTTGTCTAGAAAACTTACCACAGCTAAATTAAGTGCATGCACGGCAGCAGCGGCGTGGACCTGTTCCACCGGCATGTCAAATTTTAATTGAAGGCCCTTCAATAGCCGGTAGCCAGTTGCCGCCTTCCGGAGGGCGGGCGGCGAGCAAAGGGACTCGTCGTCCAAGACATTGAGCTTGGGTTTGTATAGCTCGTCATCCCGCACTGGCGACCGGGTCCATCGCTTTCGAAGAATTTCCGGTATGTCTACATCGGAGTGCTCGATGAACCCCTTCTTGCTCACATCGCCGACCTTCCTGAGCTCCGAACCATGTCATGTGGTTTGCTCCGTTTGTAGATCTTCGGCCGCAACGACGAGGTCCCGACGGCCGCCACGCGCCCCGGGGGGTTCCTTACCACCAACCGGGATAGTGGGACCGGTAGTCCCTTTGGATGTTTCCTTGAGGGGAGCCCTCTTTCGTGGCTCATTATCAGCTTGGACCTCCGCATTCCTTTTCTGAGGAATAGCTGGAGGTTGCTTACCAGTTGAGGCAGGCGTCTTTCCCACCACATGGCCACCACCTCCGTCATCACCACGACCGACTCCTCGGCCAACCTTACCACCCCGGCCTCCGATGCTTGGGGGAATAGATGTATACTTCTTGAGAGGCTTCGGTGGCATGTTGGATATCGAAATGTAGTTCTGGTTGAGATGAAGAGCCTGCCGGATTAAATGCTCGCGGCCTGAAAGCAGAAAAACATAGCACAAGTGAGCAATAAAACAGATTAAATGTGCAAAAACATAGCACAAGTGAGCAATAAAACCGGTATCACACTTGATTACCAGTGGGTTCAGATTGGCAAAAGCCTAAAGCAGACAGCGGCGCGTTGCCTAAAATATAATCGGCATGAGGAAGCCAAATGAGAGGCACCGGAACAGGCTTTCCCCCTTTGGGACCCGTCTTCGAGGAAGCCTCAAAGAAATTGAAGGCCTCTAATTCCCGGCGCGTTAAACGCCTGTCAGGGACATGCTCCATCCGAGGGCGTGGTTTGGTCCAATAATGGCGTAGAGGAAAACTATCCGGCACTCGAACCCAGAAGAAACGAGGTTGCCAGTTCTTTAAGGATGTCAGCTTAGGATACACCGTCAGCTTTTTCGGCTTGGTGTACTTCGACATCCATCCACCTTGGCCGAGTTCCTTCTCGGCCTGAGATCTCTTCTTTTTGGTTTTCCCCTTGCCCTTGGCAGACCCATCCTCCTTAATCCAGTGAAGCTTCCGGAAGAGGTTCAGGGTTTCCGGAAATTTCTTATACCGGATTGTCCAGGCATAGCAAATTAAGTTGCGCCAGGATAACGGCGTAAGTTGGGATAAGCATATATTCCAGGCCTTTAAGATTTTGACGATGAAGGGGTCAAGAGGAAACCTAAGACCAAAGTCCAGCATATGAGCATACACCGCCACATGGCCTGGCGGACAGTCTGTTACCCGGGAGCCCTCGGACGGCATAACGAGAAATGCAAAATACTCCGCTCCTTTACGGCAAAAGTTATTATTTAACGCCGTCCTTCTCCAGCTCTTGTCGATTTCAACAAAGGAAGCACTACCGGCCTCACATGCCGGCATGTAAAGGTCATCAAGGGTCTCGTCATCATCCTCCGGTATAACTTCGGGGGGATCGTCGTCGTCGTCGGCCTCCAAAGAGACCGACTCCTCGTCGAAATCAGTCGCGCAGATGCTATTCACATCCTCGGAAGCAACCGAGGAAACCACATCCTCCTCCCTAGGTTGGGCTCCTCTCCCATATCATCGTCGAGACGGAGCAGGTGATGTTCTTTCCACTAGCGGCTCCGTCGGACCAGAGGTGCAATAGACGGAAATAATAAAGGGGACCGTTCTGCTATTCCCAGCATGGTGCCATACTGACCAGATACCGGTACTCCTACGGCTTCTCCGAAAGCCCTAATAGCGGTAAGAGGAGAAGCACGCAGTGTTGGCTTAAGGGTCCTACCGGAAGTACTACAGTCATGGCCCGATTTACTCCTACGTTCATGGGGAGGATTTGCTACTGGTGAGTTACTAGACATGATAGGGCTGGCGGACTTACTATCGTAGTCAAGTCGCTATCGGTCGAGATTGGAGACTCTCAGAAGTATTTTGTGAATCAGAATGGGAAGACATGATTAAAGGCAGAAATTGAGTAAGAAAAAGTTCGGTAAATACCTGGAAAGAGGAAAGAGAGCGGAAGCTGACACCGAAAATAACCGATAACAGGGTTTGGTCACAGCTCGAAGTGGCACGACGAGATGCTGGCAACTGGAAGGACGCTAGGTCTCGAAGAGTATAGTGAGAGCAGTTGTGAGAAAGTGAAAATGCACTGAGAATAGCGCTATTTATAGAGAGCTTCATGGCTTGGATCGAGCGACGTTTCGTCTTCCCGTCTCGATTGCGCCACGTGTGCCTTGAGCTCAGAAACAGCTGTGAGCAGCTACTGATATTCTTGTCAAATCAGCACGAGAATCGAGGCGACGATTCGCATTCCGTTGACTGAACCCATTTTCCAGATGTTTCTTAACGGTTTTAGGATAAAAACATGATTTTCATACCATCCATAACGGTTCAATGCTGATTAAGCAGGATATTCCCGTACTGCACATACTCGGCTTGGGGGCTAGTTGTATAGGGGCTGACAAGTTCCCTACCGGCCAATTAGACCGCCATTAACCGTTATGGTCAAGTCAGCTAGAAGAGCCCCATTTTAATTGGGCATATGCGTGCCTAGATATCGGTGTATGGTACATGCCGGTTACGTTTGTATACCTTATCGGTATCTATCATCCGGGCCATCGTCCGGTGGGCCCTGGACCGATCCAAGATTTACTCAATGGGCCTATGGGCCTAAAGATAAATATCGAAGAGGATAGAAATGTATCCAACCAATAGGAGCAAGTGTCCTACCTTGCTAGGCGACACCGCCGCCTCCTATAAATACCCCCCATGATCCGAGTCATAAGGTACGTTCACATATACTAACATACTCTACTTGAAACATCCCGTTTTTACCCTTCACTGACTTAGGCATCGGAGGGGCGTTCCTCGGATCAACCCCCGAGGTTAGTTTACGTGTTCTATCTTGCAGGACATCAAACCGGCTCATTAACCAGAGGAAATACCGGTTCGCTCCCCGACTTATTCCATACCGGAACATTTGCTATCTCCAGGATTTTAGCCATTGTTTCTTTTCCTTCTTCTTTCTTTAATTCGTATAATTTCGCCACTGATTTATTGCTTTTATTGTCAAACTCTGAACAAGCTTTGAAAATTCATAAGTCGCTTTCAAAGCCTTTATCATTTCCTCAAATAATTTTGATCCATGAATAATATTTTGGATTTCTTGCTGAAAAGGAATTTATTGTTTTTGAAAAGGAAAGGAAGAAAACTGGTTTTGAGATGACATAATCGTGAGAAGTTGTCCCTTTTATAATCATATTTGGTCTTTGATCCGTTGATTATTGGTCAAGAATTTGATGCTTAGAATTCAATGTCTCTGAAACTTTCATTGAATATTGGCGTATAATTTAATACTTTGAGTTCGTTTACTTTTATTGCTTCTGAAATTTAACGCTTTCAGCTTTAATGTTCTAAAGTATGCAAATGTTTTTTGTGTTGATAACTTGATATGAATTAGTAACCCCAAGGAATGAAGGAAATAGGTAGATTTTCAAACGCGTAGCACCCTTATTATTTAGTAATGTAGATTTTAATACATTTAGGACATGACTAACCTAAAATATTAAGCAAGCCCAAAAATTGGCCATTGGAAACACGATTAATTCGCTTAATAGGATCAAATGTTGTATGATAATCAACCTTTTTTTATATTAATGGGAGAGGAATAAGGGGAAACTTGCTTATTTTGTATTGTCAGCCTTTTTTTAATCCTTATTTGATGTTACTAATTTCAGGCCATCTCATGCAGTCTTCTTTTCTTACAATCAGGTCAAAATCTTTGTATAATTAATTCCTACAATTAAGTCATGATTATAAGAGATTAGTGTCATGATGTAAGACAAAGGTCTCCTGGGATCATTTCTTTTAAGAGATTGGTTTAGTACATTTAACTAATAATCATTTTGCCTTCACTGTCATACATTTAACTGGTGTTGTTCGCGCCAATTTACCCTAAAATCTATGACAGTGAAGGCAAAATGATTATCAGTTAAATGTACTAAACCAATCTCTTAAAAGAAATGATCCCAGGAGACCTTTGTCTTACATCATGACACTAATCTCTTATAATCATGACTTAATTGTAGGAATTAATTATACAAAGATTTTGACCGGAATTCTTTCTCCCAATTGCATAAACCAAAAGAATGATATGTGTAATACGCTAAAGTTTGTTATCTTTAGTCTACAGATCAAGAAAAGGTCCTACTTGACTAGAAATGTAACAGCTTGTAATTAGAGCCTCCCTCCATTGATCTTGGCTTGTACTTAGAGGACAACAATCTATCATAAGATTCCTTACTGTCATTATATTTGCTAGAAATGAGGCTGACCAATAATCGTAAATGTTCAGCACACATTTCTTTATTAGTCAGCAATATATAAAATATATTAAGTTAGTTAAGACAATCTTGATGGATAATATTTACAAAAAGAGGGAAGCTTTCGTACGGTATAGTATATGGAAGGTATCTTGTTATATCAGCACATTCTACGTACTTAATCACGTACATTCCGGAGTCGTGTCTAATAGACACCAAATGATACAAAGTTAGCAAAGAAGTATGCAGTAAGTTAATTCATCGAGATAATAAATCGAAATTATTGTACAAATGTACACATTAGGATGCCTTAAAGTTTGCAAAAGAAAAAAGTAGTATGCAGTCCGCTAATTCATAGAGATAATAAAGTGAAGTTAACGTACATATTAGTCTGCCTTTCTACGTTAGGAAATCGTATTTGATAGTCTTCAATATCCTTGAACGGTGGTGCCAACTTATGATTCTTCAATGCATTCGCACTCCTCCAGACCTAATAAAAGATGCAATTTTGGTTATTTAGGGTAAAAATATATTATATACTCGGTGATGTACTTAATTGAACAAGTCGTCACCTAAATTTATATGATTGCTTTCATAAGGTTGTCATCTGTGATGTTAGGCCATTTATTGAAATCAAACTGCGGTTTATATTTAATATACACTGATATGAAAGGTTAAATCAAGAGTTAAGCAAGACTCGGGAAGGATTAGGACATGTCCTTAGACATGATTATTCAGATACTAAGCCAATCTCTTAGTCCATTATTTTGCAATTAAAAGCTGCCAGAGTAAGAACACTAGTGCATCATAGGAAAGTATTTCGTTTGGGCAATTGGCAATCTTTTAAGACATGACCCAGATAGGTTTAGGTCATGTCCGAGAACGCATTGAATTGGGGGAACAAAACCAATGTATGAGCATGCTAAGACCCTTTTTCATAATCATGAGTTAATAACGAATAGTTTAAATCCTTGGACCTCCTTTGTTTACACAAATTGGGTCGCATGAAGATTGCTAATGAGTTATAAGAATGGATCTTATAGAAACTAGCCCATTTTCGGGAGAATGACTAAGGACATTAATTAAGCATGAAGCATGACCTAAAATTTTATAGTTGAAAAACTATAACATGGAGACAAGATTGTGGAAACCAAGATGACCTAAAGTATACTCTAACAAAAACTATCATGTTAGAACATCAGTCACCATTACTAGAGTAAATGCAAAGAATTATCAGAGATGAAACTAATTACCAGGCCCATTGATAGAGCATCTTGATGGTTTGGAAACTTCGAAAATGCATAATGTGCACCTTCATATCTATCACATGAACGATGATTTAGAGGACACAAGATCAGTCTTATAGGAGTACAATTAGTATGTTAGGACATGACCTATGTAACATCACCAAATTACTCAATTTAAAATAAATAATAGATAAATATTATTTGAGTAATTTAGAAGTATTACCGACACGTGACTATCACGCTTTTGGCAACTAACTACTAGTTAACAAAATAACTTGCAGCGGAAGACTTTAACCAAAATAATAATAACTCTTTATTATTAAAAAATATACATTGTCTCAAACTTAAGATAAATAAAACATCCTATACTAGGTGAAGATTCCCTCCCTAGTATGCTCCCGATGCACATCCAAAGTTCACTCGCAAACCGCTTACCAAACGGTAAACGGGGCAAAGCCAAATAGGAAAAAGGAAATACGCATCAGATAAAAGCGAGTATGAAATGTACTAGATAAGTAACACATTTGCTAGTTCGTAACAATTTACATTTTGAAAACTCCATCACTAATAATTTAACGATAACTTTTAGGAACAAACTCTTTCCAAATAACTTGGATTAAAATAATTTTGAAAACAATTCCTCTACTTAACTCCCCTTCCTTTACCTAAGTGTACACATCCCCCCAAACTAGTCATCCCATCACGGGTCTATATAAAGGGGTAACAATAATTATCAACAAGTGGACTTTGAAGCATAAACCCTTCTTGACGTTAATCAAGCGGTACTAGTAATACTAATAATATGACTTGTAAGTCATGAATAAATCTTCTTTTCTCATAAATAACTTTTTGAACATTCAAAGTTCATAAAAACCAATCAAACCGTTTCTTGTAATAATAATTTAAATTTCCAAAAAAAAGGATAACAAAATATTATATAATATGATTGATAAATTCATTCCCTCTTTTCATTTCCAAAAGTAAACAATAACCATTTTAAATTAAATTACTAAATCAATCCAACCATTAAATCAATAAACAACTTTAACACATAAAACCACATTTCAAAAGATCTAGCTACATGACGTACCTTGATCTTGCACAAAGAGTATACTAGTATCTTCACTTAGTCTTATACTTGAGCGTTCTCCTAACCAACCAATAATATAAAAAAAAATCTAATAAGTAACTTATCACATGAACATAATCATGAATTTAAACATGAATTCTTACATAACCTATCATGAGCATAATATTTTTGAGTAAGAACCATGAAAATCTTTTACTTAAACCAAATAAAATTGGAACTTGTAAAGAATACAAAACTACAATAGATTGAGAAGAGAAGAAATAACCTTGAAGTAAGACACTTTGGATTCTTCAAAGTTTTTGGTGTGGAAAATATGGCTTAAAGTTTGGGGTATTTATAGGAGTCGAGTAGGGACTACTTACTTCCCAAAATTAAAAATTTTGTAACCTTCATCATAAATTAGGAGATTAATCCAAGATTTGTAACCTCCATCATAAATTTGGAAGTTCTAAAAAAATCAAAACCCCCACCCCGTCATTAGGGTGGCCGGCCATATAATTTTTTTTTTAAAATCTCCATCATAAATAATTAAATGTTTAAAACTTATTAAAACAAATGTGACTAGCTAGGATTTAAAACTACAACTTTAACAAATCCAAATTTGGCCCATAATCCTGCCAAAATAATTTTAAACGAGTGAAATTACTAAAATACCCTTCGCTTAAAATATTTATTTTAGAAAATAAATATTTAATTATTTAAATAAATAATCAAAAATATGGGGTATTATAGTCTACCCCCTTAAAAGAATTTTGGACCTCGAAACTTAAGACAAAAAGTCATAATCACTTTCCAAAAACGGATTAAAATCCAAAATTGCAGTTTCTGACTCAAATGCTCATGCCTAAAATGCATATAATGACTCAAAAATATGCTAAAAAGCAAGAACTATGGTAAAAGCGTGAAACTCTATCGCATTCTACCCCCTTAAAAGGAGTTACGACCCCGTAACTCGACATTTAACCTCGGAAAAAAACGCCGGATATTTCTTGCGCATATCCGCTTCGGCTTCCCATGTTGCTTCTCAGTCTGATGGTTTGACCATAATACTTTGACTAATCAAAAATTCTTAGTCCGAGTCCTTCTAATTTTGCTATCAAGGATTCTTACAGGTCTTTCCTCTTAAGTCAAACTATCATCTAACTCAATGGTCTCAGGTTGCAGCACATGGGACACATCCAAAATATACTTCCTTAACTAAGATATATGGAAAACACCATGGACTCGGCTTAAGTCATTTGGCAAATTCAACTTATATGCCACTTTCCCGATCTTCTTTTACTCTTCTTATGGCTCGATATACTTTGGGATCAACTTTCCCTTCTTCCCAAAGCGCATCACCCCTTTCATTGGAGATATTTTCAACAATACCTTCTCTCCAACCTGAAACTCTTCATCCCTCCGCTTTAAATCATCATAACTCTTCTGTCGATCTTGAGTTGCCTTGATCTTTTCCTGAATCACTTTCACTTTCTTCATCGTCTCTTCTAGGAACTTAGGTCCGGGAACCACGGTTTCACTAATATCATTCCGCGAATAGGACTCCTACACTTTTGACCGTACAAAGCTTCAAACTGAGCTATCCCAATACTTGCATGATGACTGTTGTTGTAGGAAAATTCTATCAAATCCAAGAAATCTTCCCACGAACCTTGATACTCCATGATACAAGATCGCAACATATCCTCTAAAGTCTGAATCGTTCGTTCTGTTTTGCTGCTGCGTAGCGGGATGAAAAGTTGTACTTATCAACGGATTAGTGCCCAAAGCCTTCGCAAACTCTGCCAAAAGTTGGAGAAGAACCGCAAATCAACCCCAATCTAAGTCTAATCCTAGTCCATTCCAATCTAAGTCCAATCCAAGTCCATTTCCAATGTCAAGCCCGTGTGCATCTCCAAATCTAACGTCAAACCAATATAGGACTCGGTCAAAGTTAGGTCCATATGAGGCCCAACTCCTATCCTAAATCTAATCAAGTCCAATTTCAAACCCATGTAGGATGAAATCTAACTTCTAAAGCTCTAAACCTCTAAGTCTAGCAAAACTAACACTTCTTAAAGACCACATAGGCAAATCTTTAGTCTAGCGAAGCTACTCACCTTTAAGACTATAACGACACCCTTTGAACCTAGCGAAGCTAGTTATCCTTAAGACCATAAAGACACCCTTTGAGTTTAGCGAAGCTACTCACCCTTTAAGACCATAATGGCACCCTTTAGACCTAGCGAAGCTAGTCATCCCTAAGACCATAACGACACCCTTTGATTTTAGCGAGGCTACTCACCTCTTAAAACCATAATGGCACCCTTTGAACCTAGCAAAGCTAGTCACCCCTAAGACCATAAAGGCACTCTCCGAGTTTAGCGAAGCTAATCCTACCTTACATCTATAGCAGCCCAAATCCTCCAGTCTAGCAAAGCTAGTCTAGCCTGAGTCTATAATGGCCCTCTCTAGATGAGAAGGAGAACATAGCAGCTGATGCCCTCTCTAGAGTACATGGAGCTCAAATCTTGTGTATGGTTGTTTTAGTGTTGTCTTCTGACTTAACATGCCTACTTAAAGCAAGTTATGTTCTAGATAATCATCTAGTTGACATTATAGCTCAGTTACAACATGTTCCATCAGTGGGGCATCATACTATCAATGATGGTTTGTTAAAGAGAAAAGGCAAGTTAGTGGTGGGATCTGACACAAACTTGAAGAATAAAGTGATTCATTGGTTACATGATGCACTAGAGAGTGGTCACTCTGGCAGAGATTTAACAATTAATTAAAAGAGTTAAAAGCCTCTTTTTTTGGAAAGGATTGACCAAAGAAGTCGGACAATTTGTAAGACAATGCAAAATTTGTCAACCTTCAAAGTATGATACTTCAGCTTCTCCTGGACTTCTTCAACCTCTTCCTATTCCGGAAGTTGTATGGATTGATATTTCCATGGATTTCATTAGTCTCTTGCCTAAGTCAGGTGGATATGAAGTCATTTTTGTGGTGGTTTATAGGCTGAGCAACTACATCCATTTTATGGCACTAGCTCACCCTTTTACTGCTATAAAAGTTGCTCAAGTCTATCTTGACAATGTTTTCAAGCTTCATGGATGCCCTAGAAGCATTGTTAGTGATAGAGATGTTGTTCTCCTTAGCAATTTTTTGGCTGGACTCTTGATCTACATGGCACATAATTTTTATTGTCATCAGCTTACCATCCTCAGACAGATGGCCAGATTGAAGTGGTGAATAGGTGCTTGGAAACCTATCTAAGGTGTATGTGCAGTGAACAACCTAAGGATTGTCATGCTTGGTTGCCTCTAGCTGAGTGGTGGTACAACACTCACTTTCATTCAGCAACACACCTAACTCCCTATCAAGTTGTCTATGGACAGCCTCCTCCTCTCCATTTACCCTACCTCCCTGGTGACTCAAATGTGGAAGCTGTTAACAGAAGTCTTCAAAGGAGGGAAGACATGATTGGCTTGCTCAATATTCACTTGTTGAGAGCTCAAACAAGGATGAAACAACAAGTCGATAAAGGAAGAACCGACATAATGTTTCAAGTGGGGGATTGGGTGTGGCTGAAGTTATAGCCTTACAGACAACATTCAGTTAACCTTAGAGTTAATACTAAGCTCTCTCCCAAGTTTTATGGACCTTTTCATGTTCTTGCTCTTGTTGGTAATGTGGCTTAAAAACTCAAGCTTCCTACATATGCTAAGATACATGATGTCTTTCATGTATCTCAGTTAAAGGCCTTTCATGGCACTCTTCCTGTGGCTACACATATTCCTCAGTTTTTTCATGGTCAAGAAGCTTCAAAAATTCATCAACCAGCTGCTATCCTAGATAGGAAAGTTGTCAAGTTTCATAATCAAGCTCAAGTTCAGTATTTGGTTTAATGGGAGAATTCCTCTCCTATTGATGCTACGTACATGGAAAGTTGCTATTGTATTAGAGGCCAAGTTTCCTAAGTTCATAGCTGCTCTTAACTTGGCGTCAAGTTCTCATTACGGGAGGAGGAAGGATACGGGCTAATGCTCTTATATTTGGCACTAACAGAAATACAAATTCCGTTATTTCAGTTATAACAATCTGTTACTATTAGAATAATTTTGTTATTTAGTTTTGTAAGCTTTGCCTATAAATAATTGTAATAAGGATTTGTAATGTAACATTCAATCATTAAATTACAAGCTAATCTCATCTTCTCTCTGAATTCTCACTCTTTCTCTCCTCTCTCATATTCTGATTTCTCTATCTCTTCTATTTTCTCTTTCTCTCTCTCTTCTTCTATTATGTTATTCTGTTATTCATCGGTGAGCTTAGCTCCTGCATCATATCCTTGAATAAAGTAATCGTGAACCTAAGATCTGCTTAACCAGATTTGGTGTTGGATAGCATCCAATTAAAAGCGAAGGTTTTCGGATCCGGTTCGTCGCGCCCGACCGGGCGAGGGTTCGCCTGACCCGCCCGGGCAAGATGAGTCATTTGTCTGGTCTGTTCCGCCCGATCGGGTGATGGTCCGCCCGCCCGGGCTAGGCGAGTTTTTCTTCTTCGCCCAGTTTCTTCCTTGCGGGCCCGACCGGGCGGTCTCCGCCCGACCCACCCGGGCGGATCCATTTTTGTGCGGTTTTCAGATTTCCGCGTTTTGTGCTGCTTGTTTTATATATATACCTCCTTCTAAAAAACCGAGATAATTTAATTATTCTCTTGAACCCTGAAAATACAAGCCGACCTATTCTCTCTAAGATTTGAGCAGTTCTTGAGAAACTCCAATCCTTGATCCGGGTGCACGGAGTTGGGGATCGTTGTGTGAACCTTGGGGGACGAACGTCATCAGGAATCCGCACCGGAGATGGCGAAATTCGTTTCTAAGGCAGTGGCCTCCATACCACGGCGCAACGTTGTTCTTGTGGAATTCAATTAAGTTCAGTTGATTGTTATCTGCAGATAAGTTTCTTCTCTATATTGTGTATCAATATAGTGTATATATTTGTTCTTCATGAATACATTATTCTAACTTATATTTCCAACAATTTAGAAACGAATTTATTCAGATTGTTGTATTCATGTTGATGTACAATTTATTCTAACCTTTTTTTAATTATCTACCTTGGAAAGAAATCCTTGAGTGTTGGTAATTTGTTAAGGTTTGGTTGGAAAAATTATTTCTTGTGAATCGACGTACATCGAAAACTTGAAGAGTGAATTTCATGATGTTGTTCTGGAAATCTCGACGGAACTCGCAATTACCTTATCTTGAAGGCAGATTGAAATTGTCGTGATATTGTGATACGAGAATTTGGCTGCAATAATTTCTCTTTAATCTCTCTTGGATATATATCATGCAATCAAATGGGTGGAATTTGTCGTAATTAAATCATTTAAATCCTAGTGCTGCTAAGTGGACTCTAATTCCTATTGCAAGCAGTGATTGACTGTGCTCATCATCAAGGAGTGTTAGTGGATTTGGAGGAGCATAGATTCCAACAGGTGATGTGATTGCAGATTATTCATGTATGGAAATTGGTTGCAGGTTTTTATTTCCAAGAAAGGAAAATATAGTTATTGGTAATGCACACCAACTGTTCGACGAAAGTTTTAAATGAGTAAAGATTGAAGGGAAGTGATGTACGAGTAGGTTGCTAAAGTAATTTCGTCACGTTTAGGGAAGTGTCCTCCCTAATTTATTTATTGTCAGACTTCTAACTTCACGTAAATTATTTAGTGTGCCCCCTTGCTTTATATAATATTTACTTATGGTGAAATGTTAGTCTTTGTGGGGGATTGAGTTAGAAGTTGAGACACTCAAGCAAGCAAACGGGAGTTGGAGGAGTGGCGACTATGTGGAATTCATAGCACCTTCAGCAGCCCAGCTTGGCAAAAGGGAAGTTCCAAATCTTTCTTATGGCTAATGTCCCAAGTTCTACTTATTTGCATAAATTATTTTATGTGGCACATTGTTCGGTATTTGTTTTATACCTGCGTTTTGGCAATTGTTGTGCCTTTTGAGGAATAAGTTAATGCTTGGGACTAGCTAGTTAGTCAGTTAGCCTCACTATGGTAAGTGAGGGAGAGGAAGGGAACTTCCATGGGATTAAATTAATGTAGTTGGGAACTCTGGTTTGTTTCCTTGAGCTATGAGTTGTATACTTCTGCTCATTGTGTTGTATATGTTGCATACATGTTGTACATTTGGTTGTTTAGAATTGATTTGTAATACTCTTGTAGAGTATAAATTTGTTGACCATGTTTAGTCATATGGACTTTTGAATTGGTTGAATGGCCTTTTGGGTTTGTTAGTTGCAACTCTAGTTCTAAGTCGTGTCTCGGAGTAACCCCATAATTGTGTCTCTTAGGGTTATTGAATTATTTGAGTTAATTCATGAGGACTTAGCTTCTTTTGTAAACTTGGAGTAATGATTGGTGAATGCTATCATGTTTCATGTGTTGATTGATTAGAGGCTAGCATTCCAATCCTTTTGTCAAGGGTCTAGGTGAGACTATCTAGGACTCCATGTAAAAAAGCAGAAGTTTTGAGATTAATGGTGGCTGTGTGCCAAGTGAGTGAAATCAATCAAGGTTGAAGGAACATGAGGGCTTTTAAGAGGATTATGGGTATTCTTCAGACCATCTTTGGGTATCATCTCTCATGTGGGGGTTATCGTCATCTTCAGCAAGTTATGGCTTGTGTAAGATAAGCTGAGGAGTTGTTAGTTACTCTCCCTGTGTGATGAGGGTAAAGGTAATAACCTGGAATGTTCTCATTGTTGGGGGTTTTCTAGCTATGGTTGGATTTCTATCCTTCCTTTCCCTAGTTGGGTTGAGGATTTAGTTCTCTGTGGCTGTTGTTGTGCTGAATTTGATGATGTGGTTATTTCTTCTTGAATGAGCTTTGTTGGATGAATCTCATGATGTCATTGATGATTTGTTAGTCATCGGTATGATTGTTCGGTAGTCATGATTATGTGTTTCTTTGCTGATTACGTTCGGTGTCTCTCCTAGTATTGTTGATGTGTAGTTCAGCAAAGGAGTTTCAACAGAAATTCTCAAAGTTAGCAAAGCACAGTCTTGCTTATAACCTCCGTGGTTAGAAAGTTGACATTATTGATCAACTATGTGAAGTCTAGGGGTTATTCTCAGGAGGTGATGATCAATTCACAAGGGGATTTTATGACTTCTGATTGGGGCTAGTGCTTAGAGAAAAGCAAGCTTGAACATAACTCATTAGTGACTTGTCATACTCGTTGTATATGTCTTTTCCGGAACCATAGTTGATACTTTGGTTGTGTGTTGACCTTCAATAGACTTTGAAGTTGTAAGCTTGAATAATATGGGCAACGTACATGGTTCCGAGGTTCGTTAATATTTCGGTATTAACCTATGTAGTTATCTCACTGTTGCTAAGTTTGCTCTAGGCCGGTAGCTATGTTTGCATTGGGATCGTGTTATTTGATTGCGTATCAAGTTAATTCGTAAAGTGCATACTTGAATGGCATCTTAGAGAAGGAAGAGTCATTAGATCTTCCGGGATTTGGAGTTAACCCGTGAGGTTTCCTTGGTGAGAAGACCCGAATGGTCGTAGATGGTCTATGGTTTATACCACTTGTATTATTAGTTCACGTGTGATGAACTAAATTTTTGTATCTTGGCTTATCATGATGGTATATGTTTGAGTGATATTAATCAACTTGACATTGTTTAGTGATCATGTGTCTATGATTGATTTTATGTCTTTGATGTTTATACTCTTGGTGTCTTTATGAAACCGAAGGTGGTTTGAAACGGAGTTCGATTTGGAAGGTCGAATAGTTAGCATGAACAGGTTATGTTATGTGTACATGTTTATGAACTGGTTTTAGAAAGTGATTTTCTAAATGATTATCCGTATATATGATGGCATGTTGTTCTTGACTTGTTGCTTTGTTGAGGAGATGCAAAGTAAGATGTGTTGCAGAGTCAACCATGAGAATGAGTTCATTGAGTTGAGCGATTGAGTCAAGAAGCCGACCGATGAGGAAATCATTGGCAAGCTGCCCGTTGTGGGGGTAATGAAATACTCCCTTATTTACATTGTGATATTTCAGGTGCTTATGTACGTTGTCATGTGAAGGCAATGGAGGCACATATGGACAAGAGCATGCACAGATTAGTGTTGTGTTCGCTGAGAGGACCTGATGGATGCTTTTGAGGTCCCGTGTTCGGACTTGCCATACTCACGTGGGGTCACATAACCATAATCAGTTGGTGGCTCAGCTAGTTCAAACTTAATGGATGTGTAAGGATCCATTACCAGACTTGGTGGTTTGAATAGTGAGCTTGATGGTATAGTGACAGGACAATCCATTACCTTTGTGGTGGCTTAATTTGTTTGAGCTTGATGGATTGATGAATCTATAACCTTTGGGTGGTTCAACTGGCAATTGAACTTGGTAGATTCATAGATATTAGGTTGGGCAGTGATTGTCCTTAATGTGTCTATAGTTCTACGACGGGACTTATAGACACACCGTGGCATACAATATGATGTTGTATGTGGCATACAATGAGATATTATATGTGAGGTTGAGCTTGACCGCTCTTAATGTTTCCATATCCCAACAGGCTTGGGTGGCCCTTGGAATGGACTTGATGGTTACACCGTTGTGATGCCTTGTGCATGATCTCACATGGTCGGTATCATAGTCCTGTAAAAGGGATGGTCTACTTAGTTCAAACCTAATGGATGGTGAGAGTCTATGGCCTTTATGGTGGTTTGACAAGTGGAGCTGATGGTACTCGACGGTAACCGGCATAGGTTGTGTTGGAGTCCATGGCCTTTATGGCTGATTCAATTTAATTTAATTGAACCCAATGGACTTGATGTCTCTATGGCCTTCGTGGCTGATTCAAATTTATTTGAACGTAATAGAACATCAAATTTGAGTGTGAAGGGATGGCCTCCTTCTGTCGAATGTCGTAATTGTTGGCATTCTAGAGCGCTCGCTGGAATCCCAGGGTGATGGCCAGGATTGTTGAACTGTGTGTATGTTCACAATCATTTGAAACACATGTGACTTGTCTAATAGGAATTATGAATTGTATGATCAACAGTGTTGTATGTTGTTCAAGAGGCAATTCATGGATAACGCGGAGTTTCTCAAGCTCTAAGGGTAAGATATGTGTTATCGGGTTCCTTCTCTCTCCTGCAAGTTCAATCCAGTGGACACTTGTAGGTGAGGGGACACCCCATCTCACTAACATGCTAGTTCAATCCTTGTACACTAGTTTGTAAGTATCAAACCTTCCTTTTACTGCTCATATCTTGTTTTCCTAACTTCGCGTTTGTGGGGGATTGTTGGATAGCATCCAATTGGACGCGAAGGTTTTCGGATCTAGTTCGTCGCGCCCGACTGGGCGAGGGTTCGCCCGACTGGGCGAGGGTTCGCCCGACCCGCCCGGGCAAGATGAGTCATCTGTCTGGTCTGTTCCGCCCGACCGGGTGATGGTCCGCCCACCTGGGCTAGGCGAGTTTTTCTTCTTCGCCCAGTTTCTTCCTTGCGGGCCCGACCGGGCGGTCTCCGCCCGACCCGCCCGGGCGAATTCTTTTTTGTGCGGTTTTCGAATTTCCGCATTTTGTGCTGCTTGTTTTATATAAATACCTCCTTCTAAAAAACCGAGATAATTTAATTGTTCTCTTGAACCCTAAAAATACAAGCCGACCTATTCTCTCTGAGATTTGAGCAGTTCTTGAGAAACTCCAATCCTTGATCCGGGTGCACGGAGTTGGGGATCGTTGTGTGAACCTTGGGGGACGAACGTCATTAGGAATCCGCACCGGAGATGGCGAAATTCGTTTCTAAGGCAGTGGCCTCCATACCACGGCGCAACGTTGTTCTTGTGGAATTGGGACCCAAAGGAAACTTGGGCATTTATTACTTGGACCATATTTGCAATTTATTTACATATTCGAACAAATAAAAATTTGCGGGGTGCAAATTCTGCAATTGTGGCTTTTATAGGCTTTCTTATAATTTGGATATGCTATTTTGGGGTCAATCTATTAGGAATAGGGGAATTCAATTAAGTTCAGTTAATTGTTATCTGCAGATAAGTTTCTTCTCTATATTGTGTATCAATATAGTTTATATATTTGTTCTTTATGAATACATTATTCTAACTTATATTTCCAACATATGGTTCGTATAAAGTTATTGTTTCGTCGTCGGGGCTCATTCTTCTACAACATAATTAATGATGTGTTTAGCAACTATTTGGATTGTTTTCTGTTGTATATCTACACGATATAATTGTATGCACTTAAATCCTAGATGAACATGTTAGGCATTTGCAATGTTCATGTTTTGGGACAATTTGGGGATGAATATACAGAAATGTTAAGAGTAAAAATTTACTACAAACAGACAAGCTAAGGGTCAAACAGGAGTGGATAAATATTGAGGTTGTACACACACTAGTTATTATTGTAATAAGTTAGGATAAGTTATCATTCCTCAAAATAAGTTGAACAAAAATAAAGTGAAGAAAGGAAATGTACATTTGGTATATGCTATTTCTTTCTCATCCTATCCTTTTCAATGGTGGTAAACGCCAATTTTTACTTTTACATACGTACTAGTTTCTCTAGTTTTCATTAATAATAATCCTTATTTCTCTCTTTTTAACAGTTTTTTAAACTAATTATGAGGTACATTGTATCCTCCAGGCTCCAGTGGGAGTTTGGAGTTTAATTTGTTTGTCTTCCCTTGTGCGAGTTTAGATTTTGATTCTATAGTTTCTTCCAAAGATATTTTCCGTTGATGATTAGTTGTGCAAATCTGGATCAGTATGGAATACTCGTAAGGTATCTATACGTTCCAACACTTTTCAAAACTATGTCAAGATGATATACGTTCTCATAGTAGGCTACATGCTTCAACAAACAAACGAGCGCTATCTTTGTATTGTCATATTTGCTTCATTGTCATCATAGGTATATCGTAGAAAAAATTATTTGATCAAGTTAGATTATGTTTCGTTTTCCTTTAATATTGATTGGACATGTTGTATGGCTTTCCCTTAAAAAACAAATAAGTTGAATCAAATGCGTACTGAGTAAAAGGTCGGGAATTCAGCATTAGGTAATATCTAGAGAAATGAGTGAATAAGCTAAGGAAGGGAAAAAGGTACATATCGTATATTAGTCAATGTAGTGGAATAAAGTCAAAACAATGAAATCTAGCATAAAATTGTCTCGCAAAACAAATCTACGAAAAAAGAATTTTATAAAGGAAAATTATGCATGGAAAAAAATAAGGGTGTAAGTTAATTGGTTAAAAATCGAAAACCAAACCAAACCAAACCGAATTAATAATTTGGTTTGGTTTTTAAAAAAATCGGTTTGGTTTGGACTTGGAAAATTTTTATTTTTTGGGTTTTCGATTTGGTTTGGTTTTTATTTTGAAAAACCGAAAAAAAACTAAACCAAACCGAACTGTGCACGTACCATGGGTGTTTAATGTTTTTAATTATAAAAGCCCATTTTAAATCGTGACTCGGCCCAACTAGTGAGCACTTCTCCCCCTTCACAACTAGAGAAAACCCTAACTTTTCTCTCTCTTTTCCCAGCCGTTTCTCTCTTTCCTTCCAGCTCCCAGTCCTCTCTCTCTCTCTCCTAAGCAAATTACCAGAATAGACGAGGTAAAAGAAAAAAAAAAGCAAAGCATGAGCGTAAGTTTTACTTTTATTTTCTAAAACAATGAATAACTTCATAAGCAATTTCCAAGTTAACTATCACTAAATAGATCCGTCAGGAAGGAGGATGCCCCATCATAATCTCTCGATTTAAGCTCTGACAGTTTTCAAGGGAAAGAAGAAATGAAGAATATCAAGTGTTATCTTTATCTTTTTTCATTCTTTTCGTTGTTTTTATCAATTATGTTCAGTTCTAATCTTCAAATTTAAACTTTGCTTGTGATTTTAAGTATTTTTCAGAATTTGCACTTAATTCTTTCGTAGTGTGTGTAATATTTGGAAAATAATTGTTTGCATCATATTAAAATTCGGTTTTTCGGTACGGTTTGGTTTTGGTTTTATAATTTCGGTTTGGTTTGGTTTGGGTAGAATTTTGGTTTGGATTTGGACTTGAAATGTGAAAACCAAATTAATTTCGGTTTGGTTTGGTTTTGTCCCAAAACCGAACCGAAAACCGAACTTACACCCCTTGAAAAAAATATATCACATGCTAGTCAATGCTAGAAAAGTAAATCAAGAGCCATATTTCCGCCTAAGGTTGTACATTGCTAAAAAGATTCTTAATAAATATTTTAGAAAGTAGTATTTTACAAAATGGAATTTTTATAAGGCAGTTTTTGAAATACTTCCAATTATATGATCTGTTGCATGATAGAGCGAGTCCTACTATCCCTAACTTCCCAAATCCTCACAAAAACAAAAAATAATGTACATTGTCAAATGACACTCTAATTAAAATTGGGGGAAACAAAATAATACTTATTTCATTTGATATAAGGTAATCTGTACATTACCACAAATCTACAGTTCACACGATCTAAAACCAGGAGGTTCATATAACAAACACGACTTCCTACTGGCCAACAAAAGAACAAGCATGGCCACTCATGCATTTCAACAACATTTAATGCCAATCAATACACCTCAACTGGCGCAAAGCCATTGTCAATAGAAGCTATCACAGCATCAATCACAAGTTGTGTTTTCCTACTAAGAGTAGACCACTTCTTCTCTGGTTGCAAGCCATGTCGTTTTATACCATCAACCAAAGCTGAAAACTCCTTGATCATAAGAACTTCCTGAGGAAGATCCGTAGTAACAATGTGCTCACTTGGTTTTTTGTTCCATTCCAAGTCCATGTCAGTAAAACAAACTTCGGAGACTGTTGAAAACGAGGCCTCCGCTTCTTTATACGGAATAATGAAATCATTGATATGCAAGGTGCCTTTCGTGCCAATAGCTGTTATATCCATAGTTAAGTTGGAGAGGAACGAGCAATGGAAGGTGGCTACTTTCCCATCTTCCCATTGCAAAGATGCATCACAAGATAATAGCACCCGAGCACCGTTTTCAGTATTCCTTAGAGCAGTCACAGACTTAGGCAGTTCGTAATTTGCAGCCCAAAGAATAGCTCTAATGCAGTACCAGCCAGCATCACCTAGAGCACCAAGGGCGTCAAGATCAGGTTTCACCCGGATGTCATTTTGAAGGAAGTCCTCGTCAGCAGCAAAGGTGAAGCACGATTGTACCTGTAAGGAGTTGGACCAATGAGAATAGTGTCTCTGAAGCACCAAAACTTAAGACATCAACAGGCACGCTATCACACACTTTCAAATTCAGAACAATAACAATTAGTTATATTCAACACAAATAAAATCGTTTAATAGAAATCTGTAGACTATAAAAGAAGATAATAGAAAAATGATAAGTATAATTCTGTTAGAAAGTTCAATTCAGTTAAAATAAGTTCCTTTCAGTAAAAATTAGGTGAAATGAACACAGCCTAATTTTTTTGCCACCTAGGAGCCTGAGATTTTGTCATTAGTCTCACAGCTACGATTCACCCAATCCTTCTTTCAATTCACCAACCTTAAGCAAAATGTAACTACTTTTAAAGTTTAGCTGGCTAGCACTGTTTCAGAACCTTCGCATCCCCATTCTTTTTTTCAAATCTCTTTTCTGACAAGTGAGATGAATCTAAAAAGAATTGACGCACAAAAGAGAAACATAAGCCTTCGCTCAGAACCTATACCGCGTAAAGTAATGTTATGCTCATTCCTCATTTTTTGTTCATTTAGAGCTCTATAAATGAAAAATGAGCAAAAATAAATACCCTTGGGTGTACAGTACACCAAGGTAGCATTGGGCCCTTGAGCACATAATATTCATAATCCAATTTCAAATTAGACTTCATCTCTAAACAATGTTGGTTCCATGATTTAATGCGATGCCAAAGTGTATTATTTTCTGGCAACCAGCAAGAAAGAGAAAATCTGCTCAGATATGCCACATATAACATATAACTGAAATCTTGCCATACCCACGGTGACCATAGCTTTTGCAACTCCACAAATCAAATGCACTTGCCAAAAAGACCCAACCAAGAACAAAATTAGATAGCCCATGAATAAAAAACATTTAAACTCAAAGATTAGATGCTAAATATGCCGTAATAAGCCATCCAGAGCTTCACAGCAAGCAATATGATTTAGCTATGCAAGATCAGGATTCACTATATCTGAAGGTATCACACTAAAATCAGTTCGGAGTATAAGGTTATCTCTGTAGATCAATTCAGAATAAACAAAAAAAACTATACTGAAAATTGTCAATTAGGGTGTAAAGCATATCTCACCAACTCTCATAAATTTTTTTAACCAGACTCTGAACTCAATATGAAACCTCGACTCTGTCAAATATGTTCCACCCTAATGACTTTGAATAGTCAAATAATAATTCTACAATATCCAAAACAAGGAATTCATAATAAACAAGGACTCCTAGTTCCTAATATGCTAGACACATCAGCATTCAACTAAGAAAAAATCCGAAAACATCCCTCAACAAGAGCGTACAATAGGGCTAATAAACATACCTAACCAATCAACATAGGGGTATAGGACTCATTTGAGGAATTCCCCTTATCCTCAAGTGAGCTCCCTTCGTCTCACCTTTAAAAAAACAACTTATACAAATAAACCGAAAAGATAAGTAAAAATACAAATTGTTGCTTCTATGCTTATGTACCTTCACATAAGACAAATTCCATTAATATTCTCATCAAGTCATGCCTACTTCATTTATTTTGTAACTCTGGCATTAAAGTCCAGCTACTTGACAAAAGATAGTTATGACTTATGCAAACCTTAGAGCATGTGAAGCCAGGGAACAAAAACTCGGCCGTTCCGTTCTGGAACGGCCGCTTTATAACGGATTTCAGGGAGGCCGTTCCGTTAAATACCGTTCTAGAACGGTGATTTGGAATTCACACCAAACTCGGCGCGATGGCCGTTACGTAACGGTGTAACGGCGTTCCAGAACCGTTACAATCATGTAACGTCCGTTATTTGAAGAAGAATAGTTCTTTTGGTCGAGGAAGAAGAAGAGCCAACGCAAGATCTATAGATCTGAGTTAAAATTTGAAAATAGAACATGTTTTTTATTTAAATTGAAGCTTACCGAGGCTGTAGAACTCAAATTCGAGTAAAAGCCCTCATTCAATTTCATTAGATGACTGCAAATCGAACCCTAAATTGCAAACCCTAATTTCGAAAAAAACCCTAATATGCATTGGGATGCGACGCTGCTTCTCCGGTCATGGCAGAGAAGATCGACGAGTCATCTCCGGCTGCTTCTGCCACTGTAGCTGCCGGTGGTCGACTTGTTTGGAGGTTAGTGCTTGCTGGTTTTCTTTCTCTTACACCGATCGGCTTCTTCTTCTTTTCTCTCTCTTCTTTTTTCCTTCTCTTTTTCTTAATTATATTGTGACTGCCAGTCACGTGATAATTATAAATGATAAAGTATCTCTTTCTCTCTCTTCTTTTCTTCCCTTTTTATTTTTTCTTTCCCTTTTAGTTTTTATTCCCTCAAGTGGAATCATCTCATTTTCATCCTTCTTCATTTTTTTATTTTTTTAATCGCATTCTTGTACAGAAGAGTCAGAAGTATGTTCAAATATCATCAAAAGTACCCCAAATATTGTATTTATAAGAGTTTTGGACATAATATGGTATAGAAAGTAAAATAGAAGAAAAACAAAGTTTAAACGTCACTTGTGTGATTTTTTTAAAAAAATTCACGCCGCGACGGCCGTGAAACGTTCTATTTCTCCGTTACAAGCCGTTCCCGTGAAAACGCGACCGCAAACGCGAACGCGACCGCGACCGCATTTTTTTTCCATGTGTGAAGCCCAAATTTGGTGCTAGAAGAACTCAAACCAGGGACTAAGTTGCTGACCCACAAAGTCTGCTGCATTCCCAGATGCTTTGGACTCAAAGTCCGATAATGCTGCTTTGCTTACCACAAGTGACCCATGAGCTTCCCAGAACCCCCTTCCTAGTATGGAAAACACCACTAAAATAAGAAGAAAAAAAACAAGGTAAACAAAGCCTTCTCAATACAGCAAACCAACACAAATGAATCCATCAGTTCCAACCTCAGAAATGAGCTAAAATCTTGCCAAGGAAACCATGAAACAGTATTAAGAGCTAGCACCAAACATTATAAAGCTTTGTGATGCAACGAAAGTTTCCCAGCTTCATGAATATCAATATATCTCAATATATGCTGTCTCTTATTCCAAAAAAAGGTACTTCACCAGAGGGTAAAATTAAATAAATATGAACAAGAATAATACCCAAAACAGCCTTCACTCTACACTGCAACCAGCATATCTCTCACTAATCAAGATCGAGAAAGATATTGAATATTCCCACAAACAACCAAGCTAGAAAATCACTCACAAGGATAGTAACACAAGGTGAAGATTACATCATGGGTTCTAGCAATGACACTAAAAAGTAGAGTAGATGGTTACTAGTGATACCAGGGTGACACTTGCACGAGTCCACTACTAGTATATAACATGTTTCTCAGATGTACAGGTACCTCCTAAAAACGATATTCTATTCATCAAAAAAGCAATAACCATCCTTCCCCACTACACAAGACAGACAAGCTCCAAAACTTTACACTACTAGAACAAGAAGTAAAACACTAAATAGCTCGGAAATTCCCGTAAAGGCTCGTGATATTCACTCAAGCATGACATGATAACCAACATACATCCAAAACCATAATCTCTAATGGTGTGTCTGCACCTGAAGTTCGTTGAACTAAACTTATGTAAACTTATTACACCTAATTAGATTTGATCAAACCTGAACCTATCATATCCTTACACCTGTTGAACCTAATAGGCCCTCATTGGACATAATCGGGCCTGGAACTATTTTTTTTAAGGTGAAGAGTATGCATCATAATGTAAGATGTCAAAACTATGCCTTCGGTGGAAATCCTCAAAAAGGCACAATAATCAGAAGCCTGAATATATGGTCGGCTTTGATCATCAACATTTTGAGCTTTGCTACACCCAAATAAAAAAACCAGTATAAAGATTGATTTGTAAGTATGCTAAGTAAGGTCCTTTGAGGGCTTAATAGTTAATAAGATGCTTGTATATGTTGTACAATTGTTCATAGAGTATCAAGTATCAACAGGAAGTCGATGACGTTAACGGTTAACCTTAGCCTGGAGCCCTCAACAGTGAAATGATATGAGACTACAATGTTGGATAGAAGCCTAAAGATGGAAAAGAACTTGCAATGTCGAATCTTCTTTAGGCGAGGCCCAAAGCTACTATGTTGGTCTTCCTTGCTCTCATCTTTCAACAAACACAGTGATCAAAAACCACTCGACTGCTTTAGGCTCAAACCACTTGTCCTATACTCCTATTCCCAATTCTTTCCATAAAAATCTAAATCATCACAAAAATTAGACATAAGTATCTCATGTCCTCGGAGTACAACCGGCACAGCAACATATTGTTTAGACAGGGGTAATAAGAAGGAGCAAGGTGAAGAAAACATCTCAACAAAAAGAATACAATGACATGTCCTTATACTTACAGCCAAAATAATTCACACTGCCTGATGTAACCCTTCCTCACCAACCAACACACACACACCCACACGCACGCGCAAAACGCACCCACACGCACGCGCACCCGCACGCGCACCCACACCCACACACACACACACAAGCAAGCACGCACACGCACGCGCGCACACATATATGCTGAAGAAGAGGAAAGGGTAATAGATTTTGGACATTTGAAGAAGCTACAAGGTGCTCTTAAAGTATCTACATGAGTTTTCTAGTGAGTTGTGATCCTAAGTGGAAAAGTGAAAGTGATTTCAAGAGTGGTTACATGAATAAGGTCGAAGAGATGGTAAAAGTTGTGCTCCCTACTTGTGGCTTGAAAGTTGATCCACATATTGAGTCAAGGATTAGTCATTGGTCGAAGACCTACAGTGCACTTACTGAAATGCTATCTACTTAAAGCTTTGGGTGGGATGCTGTTAAGGAATATAAAAAAAGGTGTTCGGTGAATGGGTAAAGGTAAACTTGTTATCATCTTTATTTTCTTTCCTCCCTATCTTTTCTGAATTTTGAATTTATATGTTTTGGTTTTATATCCCTTGAAAGAATCAGGGCACTCATGTCTTTTGGAACTAATTCGTTGTGACATTAGCTTAGTGAATTGATTTCCCAAAAAAACTTGGTTAGCTTAGTTTCTCCCCACTATTATGTAAACACCATGTCTGAAATCCAGTATATATAGTAGCTGGTAGATTAGCTATGCTGCTGGTTATGTATGTTGTAAGATTTTTGTCGGAGAGGCTGCTGAATTCTGTCAGTTTTTATCAAATATGTTGCTGCATTAGTTACCTTATTTGATGTTGTTGCTCTTGATATGATGTCCGTTGCTCTCTTTACGACGGAATCATAAGAAAGCAAAGGGGTTGTATGGGGTTCCCGTGTCCCATTATGATACGCTTGCTGAAATTTACGCCAAAGATAAAGCAACTAGAGACTCTAGAAACTCTTTTATACGAGCTATCAAACAACATGGATGCTAAGGTTGCTAATAAATCATTGATGATAGGAGTGGCAGAGAAGATGATGCAGAAGAAGTGTCCAATAAAAAAGAGCTTGATAATGAACCATAGATGATCGAGTGACAAAGAAGATGATGCACAAGAAGTGAATAAAAACAAGAGCTTGATGATCCAACTCCTTCAAAGAATAACAAAGTTCAAAGATTTTAAGGGAAAAGTAAAAGCACAAAGTAAAGTAAGTGATGTCATTGAATTAGTTGGTTCTATTAAGAGTGTTTGAACCAATTCTGAGAAGATTTTTGAGGACATCAATGCAAACTGGGGAGCTATGGTTATGTTGGATCGAAAGCTGAAAAAAGGAGCAAAAGTTAATTGATAAGGTGAACAAAGTGCTAGAAGAAGTAATGAAGTTAGATCGCATTTCTCCTTCCGAAGCTCTAGAAGTGCCTACCATTCTCATAGCGAAAGAGCACAAGCTTGACATATTTTACAAGCTCCAATAAACATAATACGTAATCGATCTTCTCAAGATAAAGTAAAGCTAGTATAAGACTTATATTACTTAATTCAGTTGCTCTATAAGCATTTAAATTTTTTTCTCTTAGTGCCTTACATGGTCATAAACCATGTATCAACTGAATTTGTTATTTTTAGCCTTTCGCTTTCATCCATCATACTTTTGATTATATAATAGTTGTTGATGGAGGTATATAGTGGAATAGTAGTAAATAGTAGCAAGTGACACTTTGAAAAGGCTTACGAGCTTTTCTACCGTGTGTTCCTACACGTGAAACAAATAAAAAATATTAGAACTTTTAATTGTTCTCTAGTTTTTATTTATATTAGCTAAACTAGCAGGCTATATACCTTGTTTTCAAACTTGTGTACCAAACAAGAAGAAAGAGAATCCCTTATAAGTGATTCATTTCCATTTGTCGAACCAACCCAATAAATGCAACAGTTATTGTTACCATTCTCCTCTTTTTTTATTTCATTCCCTTCCATTACATGGCTTGAACCAAACGAGCGATTATTGTCTTGTGTCCTCCCACGCCATAGTTTCTCCTTCTTTTCCTCTCCAAATCATATTTCAGCATAGTAATCTCCAGTCTCGGCTCTTAGAGATGCATTTTCAGCCGTCCTAAAACAATCTTATTCCCCACAATAAGTTCCATAACAAGCACGGAGTTCAACAACTTAGCCTCAAAAGACCACATCCATCTAATTAAGTTACTAAATCTAAATCACCTAATTCTAATTTCTCATAATTCACTTCACTACTCCACTAATAAATCAACACAAGAAATCAAAACTTCACCAAAATAAAATAACTAAAAACAGAAACTCACAGTTTTGAGCTGCCCAAAACGCCGAGAATCAGCCAAAAAATCCGCCATAATTCTAGTCCTTGGATGATGCATCCACATAGTACCATCCATAAACTGCACCCCATTCGAGTCGCAAGCATTTAAAATCACATCTAATTCCTTAACATTTAACGCAACCGGCTTCTCGCAAAGGATATGCTTCTTCTTCTCGGCAGCACGAACCACCCATTCCACATGGAGGCTGGTCGGTAATGGCACGTAAACGACATCGACTTCATGATCATCGAGAACTTCGTCGTAACTTCCGTAAATTTTTGTGGTGGGGTGGAAATTATTGGTTTTTGCGTAAGTTCGAGCCTATTCGATGGAGCGGCTGCCGATTGCGTGGAGAGTGGAGTTAGGAGAGAGAATGATGGCGCGCGAGACTTTGCGGGCTATGTCGGCGCACCCTAGGATTCCGAAGTGGATGGTGTTGGTGGAAGATTCAGATTCCGCCATTGATGAATGTGAGAGTGAGTTAAGGAAAGAGAGAGCGGAAGGTATTGGAGTTTAGGAGTTCAAACTCTTTAAGTTTTGCTTCAAAAAGAATATGAGAAGTCTTTTCGCTTTTGTCCCACATTGAAAAAAATGAAGGGGAAGAGTAAGGTTTATAACTATTACTCTTCCTCTACCTTGAGTTTGAGTAAGAATAAGAGCTTTTAGTTGGTATGTGGTGATGTGCGTTCTTTCGCCTTGCCCGCCAGGCAGCGCCTCGGGAAAAAACTTAACTTAACTATCTTTTTTGGGTCAATAATGTATCAGCATTTAATGGCTGTTTTTCCTAATTCGCAGTTTCCTAATTTCTCTCCTCGTCTTCAGCCATTAACTCAATTTATGGACCGTTTTCTCCACATTTTTAGCCTTGATCTAATCACTTTTGATTCTCCGTTTTTCCTATAAATACCAGTGTTCTGGTATTCGTTAGAGGATAGAAAAATACACAAACACATCTTCTCTCCTTTTTTTAAGGCAATATTCAAGGCGTTAGCCGATTCAACTCGTTTCGTCAACACCGGAAGGTAGAAGCCGTGTAACCCCGGAGGTTGATTGTTGTGAATCCCGTGTGTTGTTGCAAGGAAATTCAACTTTAGGGCGGTGATTATTTCACGCCACTACTGTCAGATAAGTTTCATTACTTTGTTACCATTTTTCGTTCCTACAGAAGGGAAATGAAGGGAGATTATGAAACTGTTGAGAAAGCGCGAGAAAGACAATAGAGCGAGAGGTGTCTTATGAGGCCACGACTATCAATGAGTCAACTCATGTGTGTCCACCACCACTATTCACCACTATTCACAAAATACTCTTTTCGATTTTTTTTTTTAAAATTGTTATACCCTACCTTGTAGGAGAACCAAGAAAATTATGCACAAAATAAGGAAGAAATACAGAAAGAAATGTTTGATTTTGAAAAATGTAAAATAATAATTAAAATAATATAGGAGAGAAAATAGGATAAATGTGAACTCGAAAGGTTTTGGATGGATTATTAGGGAATTTACCACTGTACCTTTAAACTATTGGGATTTTGCCATTGGTAAACAAAATAAAATTGACTTCTCAATAGTACCATTATACTATTGTCTTTATTATAGATGTGAACTTAATGTTATAAACATATTATTGACTTTCTAAACATATTTTGGCAGTAGAATTGCTTCCTGAATCCATATATTGGATGTTTTTGTTGGCTTCGTGTTCTCTCTAAACTTACACTTTGTATTGAATATCTTCATTATTTCTTGTTTCTAACTCCGAAATTCCCATTTCTAATTAATGGATCTCACCTCCCGATGATCCTCTCTTTCGTCTCCTCCTCCAACATGTACTTTGTATTGAACTCACTCTTAAAGATGCAACAGTTTACTCGTTCTAATTAATCTCACAATCTAATATACCCACAACAAAGTTTTGCTTTTATTTTGGGTAAATCATTCTTTTTTGAGAAATTAAACGCCTAGAAAGTAAGAATTGCAGTGATTTATTGTGTGGAATTTTAGTGCAAAAAATGTCGGAGAAGTGACTTTGCTTGAAGAAAATATGGGTGTGGTAATGGAAGGTGGGAAGCATCAACATAATTTTTTTTTTACTTCAACTCGGTGGGTCGTGAGATAAAAATCAAAATGGTGGTTAGCTCACTTAGTGGTTGCCTTGAACATATGAAAAGGTTTACACCTTTGGGTAAAGTAATGTAGAAGCATTAATGGTTGGCAGAAACAATTATAATTTTATTTCCTCTTATATTAACAAATAACTAATTGCATTGGAGGTGAATAACTTAATAACACTAAGTTTCATTAATGTTAAGTTCACATCTATAAGGAAGACAATAGTATAATGATACTATTGAAAAGTCAATTTTATTTTGTGTACCAATGGCAAAATCCAATAATATAATGGTACTATTGAGAAGTCAATTTTATTTTGTGTACCAATGACAAAATCCAATAGCTCCGGGATACCAGTGAGAAATTCCCAGATTATTATAATGGGTGGTGGGGTACATAAGGTGGAAAAGTGTGAAGAGTTGATGTGTTAGGTTGTCATATAAGAAAAAAGTGAACGTGTAACAATTAAAAAAAGGAAAAAATTGATTCTAATAATCTAACCTTTGGGCGGTTCTCAAAATAATCTTACCTTTCGATTATTTTTTAATAATCCAACCTTTTAGCACGATCCGCTCATTTTGAACCGTAACCTGTTGAAACAAGTTGGTGACCAGGAGAATCGGTTGATTACACACGTGTCTTGTTCTAATTCGTTTGAATTTAATTAATTAATTTAGATCTTAATTAACTTAACTAGAATAAATAACCACCAAGGCACCATTGCCAAATGCCAACAACACCAACACCTAGGCCAACCATCCCCATTTCGCCCCACACCACCTCCACCACAATTTGCATTATCCAACACCACGCCACCACCTTCACTATCCTTATCTACGCAGAACACCAACTCTCCATCAGCAGCTTGCAATAGCACCACCATCTCTAAACTCCCCTCACCATTATCACCTCGCCAACCCAGTGACCCACGGACACCACCCCCAAACGCAGCCCCTCACCTCACCAACATCACCAGGTGCCCACAACCTTCATCTCCACGTAGCACCCTCACCCTCTTCCACGACCAATCACGCAGCCAACCTTACCAATCAAACAATACCTATTAACAATCGTATTATAAATTATCAACTTCATGCAAAACCTTGCATAACCATCTCATCCAAACACATCAATGTTTCCTCCATCTCACCCTTTTTGCAATATATAAATCTACGTTGAATAAGTGACCAAATCAGGCATACAATCCCAGCTCATAATTACAATGAATGAACATAACATATTACTCTTTTTTTTTAATTACTCACACAACTTGACCGGCAATCAAAACAAATTAGGAGGCAAAAAAGCTGGTGGAGGCTAAGAAAGAACAAGAGAAGAAATGCGCAAGGATAGTTAAACACGAAGTGCCAAAAGTGGAGAAGTTAGAATAGGTAAATTAATTTTAATTTTCCTTTATCAGTTATTATTAATTTTGTTTTACATTTTGTCATTTACTTTCTGTCATTTGTTATCAGTTTCATGTCATTTGAGATGTATATGTGAATGTTTGATATAAGTGAGATACTCCAAGGGTTTGTTTGTGGCAACAGACAATCTGAGTTGGAGAAAGAAAAGAGGGAGATTCGAGCCAATTTGCAATCCAACTACCCTATAGCTGAAGAGCTTGGAAGGGTTTATGTCAACTATCATCTTCAACACAAGCCATAAATGTGATGACATGTCGGCCACTTTGATGTCATTTATCGACTACTACTTCTTCTCCTTATACGAAGAGACAAAACCTCTTTATGATATGACAGAGAGGAGGAGTTGAGAGCATATTAGGAGATGTTGAGTGTAGAGGGTTTGTGATGTTATAGCATGTTATGGAGGTGACCACTGCTCTTTTACTCTGCAAATTCGACGTGAAGGGGTTGAGTATGAATCCTTTGGATATCAATTGGCACAATAGATGCGGTTGCGTATCTAATGAACATGAAGCAGATAGAGGTTGGGATTGGTGTTGATCATGGAATGAACCACTACTTCTACTTCAACAGTTCGTCCTTTGTAAGTTACTTTGTTCTTTTTCTTGAATGACATAGAAACTGATTAAAATGAAATGGAAACATACCAAAATGACATTGCTCTGTGATTGTAGCAATCTGTTGTGAATTACCACAATCTGAACAAGAGGAGGGAAGAAATGTAGGGCAAAAATGTCGAGATATCTACAACATGTGATAATTCTCCTAATATAATTGCTGAAGCGCATGTGGTCTCTTTGAAGATTGTGGTGGACACAATGCGAGCGTGGGTTTTAGAGTTTGGACTTCAACCTATGGGTTTGAACTTGAACTTACTAGGGCTTACATGGAGATGCAAAGTAGACCTAGGATTAGGCTTTTATAGTCTGAAGACTTGGTTAGGGCTTACATGGAGATGCAAACTAGACCTAGGGTATGAATTGGGCTTTTATAGTTCTAAGACTTGACTAGGGCTTACATGGAGATGCAAACTAGACCTAGGGTACGAATTAGGCTTTTGTAGTCCTAAGACTTGACTAGGGCTTACATGGAGATGAAAAAGAGACCTAGGGTTGATTGGGGCCTATTTGGACCTAAGTCTGGACTTGGACTGGGATTAACATACAGGTTTGACTTAGACTAGGAGATGCACATGGACTTGACTTTGAAAATGGACTAGGTTTGGACTTAGATTGGAATGGCTGAGATTAGACTTAGATTGGAATGGGCTGAGATTAGACTTAGATTGGGCCTAAGGTGGACACTAATGCTAGTGGGGCTAATATGTATGCATAGATTCAAGTTTCAATGGGCCTCAGATGAATGTATGGCCTCTAGTTTAAATGGTTGTAATATGAAAGCAAATGGATTCTAATGCATATGGGCCTAAGATGGATGCAAATGGACTGAAATTGGATTAATTGGATTGGAGGTGTTTGGTTGATTCTAGTTTAAGATGTTTGGACTTGGCTTAGAATTTTCGTAATTCATTTTTGAAAGGGACCCCTTTATTTTTAGGAAAAATTGATAGGAACAGTCCCAACTATGGGCGTTCCACCATTTTCAGTCCCAACTAAAAAATATTTCTGAGCGGTCCCAACTATTTATCATTTTTGCCAAATTTGGTCCCAGCAGGTTAATGACCTGCTGCAACAGGTAGAACGAATTTTCTTTTATTTTTTTTGCCCAACTTTTTTTTTGCTCACTCTCTCTCCTCCTCTCCTCTCCTCTCCTCCGATACTTTCTCTCTCCTCCATTTCATCTCTCAATATGATTCTCCTACTGTAATTTCTTTTGATTGTTAATCTTCAACCTAGGTTTTTGATTTCATATATGATTATCATTTGATTGCTTTGTAAATTCCGAAATTATCTTTGTATGATTGTTGTTTTGGTTTGAATTTGTTGTGTTGGTGTTTCAGATCAAAGGAGCAATCACGAAGCTTTTACTCTACAACAATGGCGGCAAGTAGTGCTACTGTGCCAAGCATTGTTGTTTATGTCATTGTTCTTATCAAAGAAGCATGTTTTCTTTTGTTGATCATCAATTCACAACCATCAAAATCAAAAATTGAATCAAAACCAAAATCGAATGAAAGTACACTGATTTTTCTATTCAAAATTTTTTCAAACACTTTTTTTATTTTCTTTATCAATTTTCCACCAAAACATCGTAACCTTCCATGCTCCCAATTTTTCTTTCAAAAAATTTCAACTTTCTGATCTTTAATTCCTCATTAATCCATATTCCATCCAATTTAATAATCTCTCTCCTTCTCCATTAATTTTGGAAGGGATTGTTCGAGCAACCCTCGTCGCGCCTTTATTGTTATCGTTGTTGCCACGGGGATGCGCTTGACGGGTGTCTTGCTTGCCGCCGTGTGGTTCGTTGGAGCATTGTTGTGGTTGTTCAGCACCCTTCTTGCTGCTCTTTCGCTATTAATCGTTCGCCACGTTATTCTTGTTGTGTCAAAGCCAATTCTCTAGCCCAATTCTGATTTCTTGGCAAGGATTTGGGTTTAAGTTCTTACTCTTCATTATTTGGGAAATGTTTTTATTTGGGTTTAATTGTCTAATGAATTTCACTAATAGTTTAGTTGGGGGTTAGTTGGGGAGGTGGGTCGGAAGGGGAGGAGTGGGATTCACTAAAGAAAGGCCAAAACAACGGCTCATTTCTGCTGCGACGGGCAGAAAAACGGTCGTTATTCTTGCATTCGGCGATCGTTTAAAGCTGTCGTTGATCACCGAGCCCTAAAGAACAGCCGACGGAGAAACCGTCGTTATTAGTCGATGACCAGTTTAAAACTGGTCGTTAATTTTATTTTAGATTTTTTTCAATTTAAGCATGTGTGTTAAACGGTCGCTGATGTGATTAAAAGAGACAAAATAAAATTCGCTTCCTTTCTCTCGTCGCTCCCTCCTCTCTCTCTTCAGATCTGCTCCTCCCTCCTCCCTCCTCCCTCCTCCCTCTCAATAACGGACGGTTTTAAAAAGGGATAAAGACAGAGGAGAGAAAGAAAGTGAAACAGGAAAAAAAAGAGAATCCAAAAAAAGGTTTCTTCAACTCCATCTCTAAGAAGGTAAGAGATTTTGATTTCAAGTTTTTATCTTTTTTTTCTTCTTCTTTTTTCTGTTTATCGAATTCTAGGGTTCCAATTTTCGATTTTTCAACTCCATCTCTCTGTTTGATTTTTGTTCTGTGGAAATTAAGAATTAGGGTTTGTGTTTAAAGAAGTAGAATATTGGGAAATTTGGGAACATTTGGTTGCTGATTTTTTATGGAGGAATGTTAATTAACCGAAGATTGAGTAAGTTTGCGCAAAAATTCTCTCTCCTCCAATACAGTGGACTCTCTCATTTCATTCAATTTGTAAATTTTGTGAAATTCTGGGTTTTTTAGAGGGGAAATTTAGGATTTTAGCCTCTCATTTCGTCGAACAATTTGTGTTCTATAGACGGGAAAGCTAATCAGTCTGTTGATTTTGGTGAGAGTTTTTTTTAAAAATTTTTGTTTGATTTGTGAACTAATTATAGTGTTACATTTTCGCATTTTTGTCTCAGTTATGCGCAGATCATCTATATTGAAATTTATGCAATGTTGTCTGTTTTGTTGGCTGTTAAATATCGTCTTTCTCTGTTTGTTTCGAAATCTTGATTATTTTGTGGTTTTATGATGAAAAAAATGACGAATGTGGCTGAAAATCATGGTCTAAACTCTAAATGTGATGAAATAAGGAATTTTTTGGGTGGATTGTTGGTGCCTTTATGCCCTTTCTGTTAAATTTTTTGCCAATGAGAGAATTTTTTATTTTTGCTGGGCAAAAAATGAATGTCGGCTGCCCTTGTTTCGTGTTCTCTTAGGGTAGATTTCAGTGTTTTTTACCTTTCTTACTCTTAAGTCCCTAGATGGAGGAACGAACCATTTTTGAGTTGTGGTGGTTTTATATAACTGATTTGATAGACTAGTTACTCATTTATCATCCTAAGATGGGCGCCATTGTATTTTCGAGATGGTTTGGTGACAAATTGAAGGTGTGATTGGAGCATTTCTTATTGGAGTACTTTGAAAGAGGGGGATATCAATGTAACTTTCCTTTTTGTTGCAAATATATTTATTTTTCTGTCTTGAATAGGTTGTTTGTATAGCAATTGTTAGTTCTATTCAGTGATGCCAGTGAAGGCGCTAATCGTAGTGGAGTTACTTTGTGCCAGATACTAAAGGCTGTGAAGTTGAAGTACTTTGTTGCCCGCTGTTTTTTGGTTTATCGACTTTGATATGTGGATCATTTTTGCTGTTCTGGATGTAACTGTTTTTTTTTTACTGCAGCCTTGTGGATTTTTTCAAAGAGCTTCCTCAATTCGTTAAGGTTGGCCCGATTTTAAGTAACATGTATGGTGCAGATTGGGAGAAGAGGCTAGAAGTACGTGTACCATTTGTATCTAGATGCTTTCCCTCTTTTATCTTACTGTTCATTCACATTTTTAAATTTTAGAAGTTATGCTAATCTATTTGTTTGATCAAGCGAAGGAGTTGCAGGTAAATTTTGTGCATTTGAGCCTTCAAAGAAAGTAGGTTATCTTTTGCTATACAATTTTCCATTCCTGATTTGTGACTTTACCTTGTTTACTATTTTGTTTGGTTGAAAGCCATTAGAAAACAGCTATTATAGTGCTGCGACTTTGATGGCATATCTTATGTTTATAGTCAATATTTAATTCTTAAGGGCCTTTGTGCTGATGAGGTCCTTCTATTAACACTTCTTTTAATCACTGATATCATGTAGAATATGAAGCTTTTTTGATTTCATCTGTAGTTGCACAGACATTTACTAATGATATACGGGGACTTAATGAATGTATTAGATGTACTTTGATAGTCATAAGTCATATCAATTTCTGCCCAGATTGGTAATGAGTTTCTTATGTGGTTTCTGTGTGTTTATTGTAATAATACATCATCACAGTAGAAATAATAGTTGATTGTAATGCTGATCTAATTTAATTCTCAGGCGTTCAAGTGACTGACACTCCTAGACATGGGAATGGGCCGGGCTGTTCACGAGTCCATCTGCTGTAAAAATGGAGGAAGAGGTAAAACACTCTCCTCTAGTTTGGATCTTCATTAGGATCTTCGAAAATCTGACTTTGAATTACAGTTATTGTTCTTCATTATACTGTGAATTTGAGTTTCCGAATGTAGGAATCGGTTGAATCTCTTGATTTAATGCTTAATTTGTAAATGCTATCAGAAGTTGAACTAGTTATGGAAACAATATTTTGAAAAACTAGGTTTTCGATTGTTTCCATGATTGAACAAGGAATTTATGTTAAATTTTACTGTTAATTAATGACCAATTGTTGATTGAGAAGATGAATTTCTGTGTGTAGGTTTTGGAATTGGCAGGAAATGCAGCAAGAGACAACAAGAAAACTCGAATAGTGCCGAGGCACATTCAATTGGCAGTGAGGAACGATGAAGAACTGAGCAAATTGCTTGTAGATGTTACATGTTTAGTTAGGGTTAGGGTTTTGAAGTAATCATCAGTTTGTTCTTATTTGTGTGGGTTGGGGGTTAATGTTTAGTTGGGTTAATATGTAATATATTAGGGCTTTGGTTAGATTTTTCCTACCTTTTAATGTGTATAAGTTTCTTGTTTTCTTATTTCCCTGACAATTTTATGGAACATCAATGAAATTTGTGGAGGTTAATCCAAATCTCACTGTTCTGCATCTGGTGGTTTGTATTGTTGTACATCATGTTTTTTGGTTGACTGAGTATTCAATTGTTCCTTTCTATTCTCAAGTTTCTTCCTTTTTGCTGATGGTAAGGCTAGACATCACCGACTGTCTTAAGCCGTCGTTGACATCACCGACTTTCTTAAGCCGTCGCTAATATCAACGACAGCTTAAGACAGTCGGTGGCATTCCCTCAACGTTGGTATTCTAAACGGTCGCTGATGAGTAAGAAAACAGTCGTTGATAAAGGTACCGACGGCCAGACGGTCGTTGATTCCTAAATCAGCGACCATCTATGCAACGACTGTCAATCAACGACCGTTGACCGTCGTTGATATATCGCGATCGTTTTTTGGGAATGTAGCGACGGCTTTAAGCCGTCGTTGATATGGCTTTTCTTGTAGTGATTTCGGGGTACTGGGAGGGTGGGGGGTGGGAGGGGGTGGGAGAGGGGGAGGGTGGTCGGGGAGGGATGGCAAGGAGGAAGTAGAGAAAAAGGAAGAATAAACCGACTTAAGAAATTAAAAAAAAATTAACTCCGTTAAAGCAGTAATCGATCCCTGGGACTAAATTTGGCAAAAATGATGATTGGGACCATTTCGGAAATAATCTTTAGTTGGGTGAGAAAATGGTGGAACGCCCATAGTTGGGGCTATTCCTATCAATTTTTCCTTATTTTTATGTTTTATTGCAAAAGATGATGAATTAATTTTGAATTTTTTTTGAAAGGGTGGTATGATGATGGTTAGTAAATGTTTTGAAAAGATGGAAGAGAAGAGGGTGCGAGATTGATTTTGAAAAAAATATGTTTTTTTAAGGAATGGAATATGATAGGATGATATGATAGGAAGAGAAGTTGGATCGAAGGGTTAAGATGAAACGAGGTAGACATGAATGACTAACTCGAACTCTATCATGATCACTTTTCTATATGTACTTTTTAAGATAGACTCAATCTTAGATGATATCTATGAAAAGATTGATTATTATCTATAAATTAGGTGAGTTTTGTTTGAAAAGATGGCCTAAAAGTGATCATGAACGATGATGCCATGATGGATCGAAAACCGACAAATAAACCGACGAAAACGAACAACGAAAAGATGGGAAGCTTGCGCCACACGCAAAGGCTTTGCGTGTGACGCAAGCTTGGTATGTTTGGGCATCGGTTTTGCGGAGCGGTTTTTCGTTTAGTCGATGTATTGGTCGTTTTTCGATATTTTAGCCTAATTCGTAGGGAAAAGGAAGGGGGAAAGCATGTTGAACATAGCAAACAAGCAATCAATAATGTCATATAGGCAAGAATAGTATGCGGTCCAACCTAAAGTCAAGATATATGTTTGATACTATTGTCGGGCTTGGTTAAGCACTAGTGGAAAAAAGCACAAATGACACAAAACCGATCCAGGTTTATCCAAAACCGGGATGGTTTAGCGCAATTGATCCGGTTTGAAAAAGTCCGATCGAGTTAATGGGTGAGTTTCATTAAAAACAAAACCCGGCTTGATTTTCCATCGCTCACTCGCTAATCGATCCGGTGGGAAATGAGTCGGGATCGGTTAGTAGGGCTGGGCTTTTATTAAAATCATGAAGCCCTTTGAGCTCACTTGTGCTTCCCTCTCTATTTTCACTTTAGGTTTTTTCCCTTAGCCTCACCTCTCTCCTCCGATCTCTCCTCTCACTCGCCTCAACCACGAACCATAAACCACCCACAACCCACGGGATTTCTTGTCATCACGAAACAAACGGTCGCCTCTTCACACAACCAACGAACACCAATAACCGTCGCCTCTTCACATGACCAACGAACACCAACAACCGTCGCCCACACTTCTCATCTCTCTTCTCGTTGAACGAATCCCGCTTGTGGAATTGTAGATTTTGTGGCGGTCGCCGAATTTAAGGTTCTCCCACAAGAACTCTCTCTCTCCTCTCGTCGGTGGAATTTTGTGATATTTTAGGGTTCGTTGCCGTCGCCATCGCTACTACGGGATCTAGTTCGAGATTTAGTTTTCATCATTTTTAACTTTTTTTTTTGTAATTTATTTTTTACTTGTCATATTTTAGGTTTAGTTGTTGTTCATTTGTTTGTGATTGGTTAAATTTTTTATTTTCGTATTTTAGGTTTTTTTCATTTTATTTCGTGGAATTAATTTAATTTTAGGGTTTCTTGTTGATTCATGAATTTCTAATTTCGTTTTTGTAATAGCTTGTTGATTTCGTTTTGTTTTGATGGGTGTAAATAAGTATAAAGAACTATTGAAATTTTTCTCGGGTTTTTCTTACCTTTTCAATTCCATTTTCATCATTCATTTCACTTCGTTCGTTTGATCTTCAATTTCTCCTTCGTTTACATGTTTCTTTTATTAAATTTTACGTTTTTTTCACCAAATGCCCCGAGTTTTCACGAAATTCACCGGATACCCTCGCACTTTTGAAAATACACCTGGTACCCCTCGGTTTCAACATAATACACCCAAATGCCCTTAGTGACTAACGACGCAGTCTTAACCCTAATTAGCCTTAATTAACCTAATTAAACCCCTAACCCTAACCTAACCCTCCCCCCACCCTCCCACCACCACTTCCCCCACCCTCCCACCACCCCCATCCCCACCGTCCCATGACCCCTTCTCTCCTGGCCCCGGCCTCTCCCGCCTCCAGCCCCTCTTCCCACCACCGCGCCAAGACCCCCCAAACCCGCGCGGCCCGCCTCTCCCCCCTCCCTGGCACCCGTTGATTTCCCCTCCCCTCCCCCACCCGTCGATTTTCGCACCCTCCCCCCTCCGAAGTCGATTTCCGCACCCGAGCCCCCCCTCGTCGATTTCAGGCTCGCATGGGCTTGGATCATTTCACTTCACGAATATCGACCGGGGATGGGGGTTTGGGTGCGGAAATAGAATGGGGTGGGGGGGAGGGTGCGAAAATCGACGGGGGGGAGGAGGGGAAATCGACGAGGTGGGGAGGGGGAAATCGACGGGAGTCTTTGGGGTGGGGAAGGGCAAGGGGTTCTTGGGGTTGGGGGAGGTAGCTGGGCGGTGGTGGGAGGGGGGCCGTGGTGGGGGAGGGGGTGGCTTGGGATGGTGGGGGAGGAGGTGGTGGGAGGTTGGGAGAGGGGTTAGGTTTAGGGTTTAGGGTTAGGGGTTAGGATTAGGGGTTAATTAGGGTTTAAAATAGAAAATTAGGGTTAATGACTAATGGCGGTTAATAACGTCGTTAGTCACTAAGGGCATTTGGGTGTATTATATTGAAGCGAGGGGTACCCCGTGTATTGTCAAAGTGCGAGGGTACCTCGTGAATTTCGTAAAAAACTCTGGGGCATTTGGTGATAAAACCGTAAATTTTATTTGGTTGAGGATGACAAAAATCTAACAATGAGCTCTTTAAAATTTACGGGTTCATAAATCGCTAATGTTGTGTATTTACTTTTTGCTAGAACATTCGCTCTTTCATTTTAGGGTATGTGGGTAGAACTTTTTTTTAATTTCAACATGGAGTTAACTAGTCCAGGTTAATGCTTAAACCCAGATCGATAAATTTACTTAACCGATCCGGCCAGGACTGGATCGCTTAACTTTGGTCAACCGCTGTGGCTCCAGTGATCTGGTCCAATTTGGATCGGTTAACCCCTGATTTGACCTGGATCGGTTGGAATTTTTTCCACTAGTGAAAGCGGGAAAAGGGTCCATGACTAAGAGATTGATCCCACGCTCGTACATTTGCTTAAAAGGGTGGCCACGTGTAAGACGACTTCCCGTCTCAAGTCAGGAACAAGAGAACAATGCCATGGTTGGGTTGGTTTGCTTATGACTAAGATCCAAACTATCGTTCAAAAAGCTGTTTGGAAGGACAAAGTGAAAACCCCCGGGGGTGGCCTAACGCATAGAACATGCGCTAATGAGGCAAGGACGATTTTCCTTATAGTAGCCCAGATAAATAGGCATGCATATGCAAAACTGTAATGTTATTTAAAAGCATAAAACAAGTATGAATCGTATTTTTCGAGTTTCACCCACTCATTTAAAAATAAATTTTAAAGTACTCCCAAGTGAAATCGCCAAATTGAAGCGTGTTTCTATTGCCATACGCGGGATGAGGGCATATTTGACTACCTCATTGTAAAGGTTTTATTATTGAAATACGTTTTGAAATAAAGAAGTCGCCAACAAGTCTTTACGGGAAGACTCATAAACCTAATTGTATATTGGAAAATCGTAGGGACAACTTAGAGACTTATCCAATGTAGATATCCCCGTCATGAATCCATGAATGGTCAATGAACCAGAGATTGAGTTGATGGCCTCTACTTAATATCAATTCATGTTAAGATTTATGCAATTAAATAACCAAATAATATTTTTCAACACCCTAAAAAAGATTAATCTAGGTTGGTTCATTAAACACATAAAAGAATATACTTTTTTTAGTGACAAGTTATAAAGCAATCATATTCTTTGGGTTCCTAACAAGGTTGTCCATATTATCGATTTAAGTGTTAGAACAATTATTTAGGTCTTGATTAACAATAATATACAAGGTGGATAATATTGCAATCAAGCATGAAAAATATAATATATATAAAAAATATTGCGGGGAGTTAGTTGTAATACACAATTATTTACGACAGAGGAATGAGTTAACAATCTACATCATGAATAGAATGTTAGTAAGCGATAAAGATAATAATAATAAAGAAAAGAAAGATTGTTAATTTGATTGGCCCTCAGACATTATACCTCCTGTTTATGCCAAAAATCGCTTAAGGGACAATCTTTGGTTGGGACATTGATAACTAGATTAAAACAAGAAAAATAAAGGACGGAATTTATGTGACGAAAATAAAAAAGAGAAGACAAGAAATGGTGACGTGGAAAACCCCAATGAACGTGGGTAAAAACCGCGGGTGGATATGAGACCACCAATCCACTATGATGTCGGGCGTTAAAGCTATTGTAATTACAAGTACATTGTTTATCCGTGCATATACGGCTATTGCAAATGTTAACAAATTGACATAAGGGAATACAAATGATAATATATGAAGAGACAATTATAGCACCTGGACACTTGTATCGATGGTAGAAGTTCTGTAGAGGTTTTTCGTGCGATGTGATATTCATCACTTTGGGTAAAATGTAGACAAATAAGTACTTGGACTATACAGTAAGATATTAAGGTTGCATTTGTAGGTTATAGAGATAAAATATAGTAGTTTTGGATTAGGCCCTTGGTGAAATATGGATTGATGTCTCTGTAAAAGCTTAGAGAAAGAAGGTTATATGTTTGGAGATACAATATGGAAGCTTTTGAGAAGGTTCGTTTCATGGTTTTTCAATGGTAGTCACAAGATGTCATTATATAGTAGTGTGATAGTGGAGGAGTAAGTGGAGTGTTATGTGGAAATTCTCATGAAGTGGGGATTCCTTGATTTTGACATATGAATGAATGTGGTCTTCGTACAACTGTAGATACACTTAGGATGTTGTTTTGATTCCTCCTTAGTGATAGTAATTGATGGTAACCACCTCCCTGATTATAGGAGCTAATTTCCATGATACTCTCTTGTTGGTTGCGCGATAATAGGATACTCATATGACGTCTTCTCACACCGAATGCCGCATCGGGTCATACCAAATATGTCCATAATACCTCCGTCTGGATCGTTGATTTATACGGATCTTGGATCGAATATGAATAAACTTTGAAAAACTATGTTCTTGTTAAATAAGTCTAGTAGCTTTTGACTTTTTATGTGTTTGGTTTTGTAAAAATAAGTAAAGGAAATAAGATGATGATGATGAATGGTGTGTGATGTTTAGATATGATAGTCAACGAGTGAAGTATGGCGTGGTGATTGTTTTATAAGGATAATGCGTTTTGTTTTATTTGGTGTTCGAAGAATCTGCAGGTGATGATTAGCTATGAAGATTAAGTGGTGCTGATGATGAAACCATCAGATGGTGTAGGAAGAATTAGGCGGTGAACGAGTGTGGTGCGAGAGAATTAGTTCCAGGAAACAGGCATTGAATGAAGATCTCTATTATAAAAGGGAAGGGGGAAGATGGTGTCCCCCTTTGAAAATATTAAATTATCCTCAATAATCTAATGGATCGAAAAAAATTACAAAAGAAAATAATTTAAGAACTCTTTTTCATAAACAAGTTAAAAATGGTATATGCATCAAATATTTCAATCAAAAAATTACATGGACATAATATCTTGATCTTTTTTTTATAAGAGAAGATGTATACATGACATCCATCTGAAAAATTGAAAACACTCACTACCTTTGATACTCTTTAATTCAGTTAAACCAACTCATTATGTCTTTTTTTTTTGTTCAAAACTCTTCATAAAAAATTAATATTAAAAATCACTCACAACCTTTGTTAGTTTTTTACATTAGCGAATTAAAATATCTAAATTCATTTAACTATTAACCTTTCACATTTTAAGTGTAATCATAACTATAGTACGAATGGAGTGTATAATAGAATAACAAGTTCTAAAATTGACGCACGCATCGCGTGCATATAAGGCTAGTATTATGTAGTGTAGGTATTAGGGAAGTAAAAGGTAACTAAAAGATTTTGATTGAAAAGTTATAGAAAAGATTTTAGATAAAGATATATATTTTAAAAATACTTTAGATAAAGATGGATTTTATATAAGATTGTTTTGAAAATATATTAGATAATTAATAAAATCAATTAATATAATTAATTAACATTATTAATTAAGTTGGGCTAGAAAATAGATTTTAAAAAACAGGCTTTTATAAAACTATTTTTAAAAGGTTTTCGAATATGGTCTTTTATAAAATTATTTTAAAATGTTTTAGAAAGTGGACTTAGTAAAACTATTTATAGAAAATGTTTTCGAAGGTGGGCTTAAACAATGGGTTAAAATATGGGCTTAAAATATTTTATGTTAAAATATGGGCTTCTTGAGGCTTTACAATGTCATGGTTATGTTGAAGGTCATGACTTGCCACCACAAACACTCCTTAGCTCTGGAGTTTGAATCTTTATTGGTGCTTTGCATCCAGTTCTTGTGATGTTTACTGTTCTTGGCCTTCTTCTCCTTTTACTAATCACGTGTGTCCCACCCTCTATGGTAATTAAGTCAGCAATATCTATGTTTTCATTCATAATCTGCTTGTTCATCTTTCCTTTGTCCTTTTTTGATATTCCAGCGCAAGAACAGGTGAAGTAGAACTCATACCATTATTTACTGTCATATCTTCTTCTTGTTGTGAATCTTCTAATGCTGAATCCACAAGTTCTTGCATGAGCCTTATACAATGCATGTCCTTGTTGAAGACTGGAAACTTGTTGTCTAAGCAACAAATTTCCTATGCCATATGCCTCATTGTTGTATGTACTCACTACATTGTCTTCTTTACCTGCTTGAATATCATTAATAGTCAAGTTAACGTACGTCATCTATTCCATATTGTATGTCATTTGTAAAGCTTTTATAACAATCTGAGGTTTTTGTCATTCCTTTGTGTCATTTTTGTTAGTTTCCAAATCATTATATATTTACTTTATGTCATATTTGTTTGATTGAATGTCATTTATAGTAATGATTAATTTGACTCCATCTGTGTTCAATTTCTTGTGTCAGTTTTCTTCTGTTCAATGTCATTTTTAGTATAACTTGTGTCATTTGTGCTCAAGTTCATGTCATTTTACATTCATTTATGTTGTTGCTTTTGCGTTCACATTCAACTTTTTATTTCATTTTTAGGAAAGTCTATGTCATTATTTCTCTATTATATGTCATTATCTCTATTATATAAGGGAGGGGGAGCTATGGTGTCCCCCCTATTAATTTACTTAAATGCCCATTAGTAAATCGACTACTACCAAAAAAAGGAAAAAAACCAAAGTCAAACTCAAATATAGCATTAAAAAAATAGCATAAATGTTGAAAGCAATCAAGTTATAATTGACCCACCAAAAAAAGAAACATTGACTATAAGATTTAGTACGTTTATGCTAAAAAAAGAAAAAGGCAATATTACATCAATCAAATATCTTATCAATCAATTCACAAACACAATCAAGTATTACATCTAAACGGAAAATCCAATCAATTAACAAAGTGAAATGATTTATTTAACACAAAAGACTATGTTAATACAACATAAGAAATCCTAAATAAATTCACTTAACGTTCTTTTATCGTTCATAAAGTTTAATTTTAAAAACCTAAAAGAAAGAATAAGTAAAAAAAATTTAATAAAAGAAGGGTAAGTGATAGAGGCTTAAACTACGAAATTTTGGCGAAAAAATGTCTAATGTTCAAATTTCTACCCCGGTTTATGCCCAAAAAGGCTAGAATTATGTTTGAGAAAAAAATTAAGCACGCATCGCGTCCATAATTTGCTAGTATATATATAGTTTATGTCATTTCCGGTGCTTATTTTGCGTACTATGTCATAGTTTTTGTGTCATTTATGTTAAATGTTATGTCATCTTAAATATACTACGTATCATATTTACTTAAGTGTATGTCATTATTTCTCTATTACATGTGATTTTATATGTAGTCTACGTCATTTATAGTCCTTATTTTGCATACAGTGTGCCATTTATGGTAAATACTATGTCATTTTAAATATATTACATATCATTTTTACTTAAGTCTATGTCAATTTCTCTATTACATATAATTTTATATGTAGTCTATGTTATTTATGGTCTTTATTTTGCGTACAGTGTCATAATTTTTTGTGTCATAATGTTGTGTCATTTTAACATATTACGTATCATTTTTACTCAAGTGTATGTCATTATTTCTCTATTACATGTCATTTTTTATGTAGTCTATATCATTTACGGTGCTTATTTTGCATGCTATGTCATTATTTTGTATGTCATTCATCTTTATTGTTGTGTCATTTTTTATATATTTCATATTATTTTTAGTTAAGTCTATGTCATTTGAGTTAGTTAGTGTGCCGACCGCGTTCATGCGCGCCGACCGCATACGTATGCGCGAGACACACTCGTGGTGCGCCGAACGCAGTCAGGAAAGTTCTTGGAAACTCTTCTGAGCCGAGAAACTTCGACGACCGAGGCGAACAATAGTTTTGTCCGAGTGCCAAGCAGGTCGAAACGGTCATGCCCGAGCCGAGGGGGTGCCAACCCTGGTCAAGAGGAGTGAGTTTAAGTGACGCAACTTTGTGCTTGGATGGAGATCGCTTAGTCATTTTTTGGCTAAGTTAGTGGGGCGCCCCTCTCACGACCGAGGAGGTGCCGATGGAGAAGCTTCTCGACTCGAGGGGCTAATGAGCCCCATGTTGGCCGAGTGGCGTCCATGTTGACCGAGTGGTTGCCACTTAGATACTTGGCTTGAATATGGCTATGTATGAGGAGCGACTCGACAAAGGACTAAGGAGTCTTATGTTGGCCGCGCGGGTAGGACGCCACTCGACAGGGCTAATGAGCCCCATGCTGACCGAGTGGGTGCCAATGAGATACTTAGCTTGAATATGGCTAAGTATTTGACTAACACTCCTCGAAATCCTGAGAGAGGTCATGAGACGCTCCTTGACATGCTGAGGGAGGTCATGAGACGCTCCTCGAGACGCCGAGGGAGGCCTTAGCCTTATTTTAGCTAAGTATTTGAGTGACGCTCCTTGACATGCTGAGGGAGGTCATGAGACGCTCCTCAACATGCTGAGGGAGGTCATGAGAGGCTCCTCCAGACGCCGAGGGAGGTCCTTAGCCTTATTTTGGCCAAGTATTTGAGTGACGCTCCTTGAAATGCTGAGGGATGTCATGAGACGCTCCTCGAGACGCCGAGGGAGGTCATGGGACGTTCCTCGGCACGCTGGGGGCTAATGTGCCCTGAGTGGCCGAAGGAGGTCCTTAGCCTTATTTTGGCTAAGTATTTGAGTGACGCTCCTTGAAATGCTGACGGAGGTTATGAGATACTCCTCGACAAGCTGAGGGAGGTCATGAGACGCTCCTCGAGACGCCGAGGGAGGTCCTTAGCCTTATTTTGGCTAAGTAATTGAGTGACGCTCCTCGAAATGCTGAGGGAGGTCATGAGACGCTCCTGACATGCTGAGTGAGGTTATGAGACGCTCCTCATAACACCAAGGGAGGTCCTTAGCCTTATTTTGGCCAAGTATTTGAGTGACGCTCCTCGAAATGCTGAGGGAGGTCATGAGATGCTCCTCGAGATGCTGAGGGAGGTCATCAGACGCTTCTCAACGTGCTGAGGGAGGGCATGAGACACTCCTCGAGACGCTCCTCGAGACGTCGAGGGAGGTCCTTATCTTTATTTTGGCTAAGTATTTGAGTGACGCTCCTCCAAATGTTGGGCAAGGTCATGAGACGCTCCTCGACATGCTGAGGGAGGTCATAAGACGCTCCTCGAGACGCCGAGGGAGGTCCTTTGCCTTATTTTGGCTAAGTTAGTAGGATGCTCCTCCAAATGTTGAGGAGGTGCTAATGAAGAAGTTTCTCGACTCGGGGGAGCTAATGAGCCCCATGTTTCCCAAGGAGATCTCTGGACGCTACTTGGATGCCGAGTAGGTACCAATTAATGATAGTTAACCGTTTTTTGGCTAAGTTAGTAGGATGCTCCTCTTATGACCGAGGAGGTGGCAATGAATAAGTTTCTCGACTTGGGGGAGGAGGGGTAATGAGCCCCATGTTTCTCGAGGAGGTCTCAGGGCGCTACTCGGATGCCAAGTAGGTACCAATTAACGATACTTAGCCGTTTTTTTGGCTAGTTTAGTAGGACGCTCCTCTTATGACCGAGGAGGTGCCAATGAATAAGTTTCTCGACTCGGGGGAGCTAATAAGCCCCATGTTTCCCGAGGAGATCTCGGGACGCTACTAACGCGCTCGTTGTAAACACATCAAAGATACCTAAACTACCCAATATAGGGCAAGTAAAGGGTCGAATCCACAAGGACTAAGGGAAGCACCAATAAGTATCGATTTATGATAAGCTAAGCTAAGTCAATGTTTTTAAAGATTTGTAGATGAAAAGACAATAAGAAAAATAACTTTGAGAAGGGGTATCCACCAATCAACTCATTCACAAACCAAACAATCACAATGGGAATCAACAATGGGGATCCATTGAGGGGAATTGTTCATCCATTGGTACTCTAACCACTCTCTCGAGCTAGCTAGATTGGCCTAGTCTCTTACCGAAGACCAATTCGCATGGCTAAGGTATTCAACCAAGCATATCCATAAACATGATGAACATAAACAAGTAAACTAAGTCCCCTAGGATAGGTAGTCCCTATTCTCATGGTCCTTCAAGTCTAATAATCGATTTGAGGCAACCCCTTAACTTCATCTCTCGATCCTTCACTAAGGGTACCTAAATTATGCTCATATGGTAGCCAATCACACAAACATTCATGAAAATGCCAAGTCAATTAACAAAAATTATCCCAAGTCAAAACCCAATATTGGATTTAGAGGTGCATAAACTCATCAATGGCTTCAAACCCTTCCCAAAGAAATAACTACTCACAAATCATGATAAATGATAAACTAAAAGACATTAGCAATGAACAAGTAAATAGAGTGAGAATGACATGAAAATAAGAAAATAAAGCGACAAAATATGAGAGAGAGTAAGAAATTATCATTAAAGTTGCAAGGAGTCTCCAAATCTTCAAGTTTCCTTCTTAGATTCTCCAAATTCCAAGCTTTCAACAAGTTTCTCGCACTTCTCTCTCTAGAAGATGAAATTTTCTCTCTCCTAGGGTTCTAAGAATTTCAAATCTCCCTTTATTAAAATATAATGTAAATTAGCTTCTTCTAAAATGAGAGGAGTTTACCTTATATAGTCCTAAAATAAACTAGGCATTATTACAAATTAACCCCCATTCAAAAAGAGGATTTAAAAAGAAATATTTCCGGAAGAACCCAGTGACCCGGACGGGTCAAACAATCAGAACTGAAATTTCAGTTTTCCGCAAATTGACCCGGGCGGGTCAGTTGACCCGAGCGCTCGGGTCATTTTTCAGTTTCGTCAGTTTATTTTCAAACGGCCATATCTCACTCGTTTTTCATCAGAATTGAGATTGTGACCACTTGTTGGAAAGCTATTGAGCCAAGATTTCATCTCCAACTTGAATCACTCAAAAATGTTTTGTTTGCTGAAAGTTATGGCCATTTGAAGTTGACCCTTGTGCGCAAACACTTCCAAAACTTCTTATATTTGCCCCCGGAACTCGGTTATGCTTCCTTGATGCTTCCCTGACCTTCCTCTTCGATATGAATATCCGGGGTTGTGCAAGTGTCCTCCAAGCATGCTCCTAAGTTCTGAAACGAAACAAATCGCCCAAAGAAAGTGCATACAAGGAGGAAAATTGCACAAATTAAGGAAATAGCTAACAAACTAGCCTAAACTAACTCAAAAACAACAATAATACCAGCTAAAAACTATCAAAAAGTAAAGCAATAAATAAGACATCACTTTGATGCTGAGTAGGTACCAATTAACGATACTTAGCCATTTTTTGGCTAAGTTAGTAGAACGCTCCTCTTATGACCGAGGAAATAAGTTTCTCGACTCGGGGGGGCTAATGAGCCACATGTTTCTCGAGGAGGTCTCAGGACGCTACTCGGATGCCGAGTAGTTGCCAATTAACGATACTTAGCCTTGAATATGGCTAAGTTAGTAGTAGGGGTGAAAGTTCGGTGTACGGTTTGGATTAGGGCCTAATCCAATCCGATCCGAACAAAATTTGGATTTTAATTTTCCAATTCGAATCCAAACCAATTAGAGTTTGAATCCGATCCATTCCAATCCGAATTTTCATACTCTAGATTGGATCCGATCCGAAAATCCGATTTTTTAAAACTTAGTTTTTCGATGAAATAAATTAAGCACAACAACAGCCTAGTAGATTTAGGAAATGAGGAATTAAGTGTTGTTAGGATTTTAGGGAAAGGGTTGAAGTGCTACGCCTACTCGGGTATGGACTAGGCTTATTATTTATAAAAAATTCAGTTAAGCACTTAAGTCCAATCCGGATACATAATACAAGGCATATTACTATTTGTTTATATTGGATTTTTGGATCCAATTACCCTCAATCCAATCCGATCCGAAAATCCAAATTTTCAAAAAATTTCAATCCGAATCCAATCCGAACACAGTTCGAATCTGATCCGAATTACTAATTCGGATTGGATTGGATTGGATTTTGGATTTTATCCGAATAACTTTCACCCCTAGTTAGTAGGACGCTCCTCTTATGACCGAGGAAGTGCCGATGAAGAAACTCTCGACTCAGGATGCTTACGAGCCTCATCCTTCCTCATTTAAGCATATTTATTTGTCCAGCTGAGGGTTTCAAGTAAATTAACCCCACGCTGGATGAACGGATAGGGTAGCATCATTCCTTTCCGAGGCGGTCGTCCAGCGATACCCAAGAGAGAGACCCCTGTTTTTGGGTACAATGCCAGTCCCGAGAGGGGGGGACTCGGGATTGTGCCTTGCTTCAAGTTAGGTGCCCTGATGTGCGGTTCATTCTGTTTGCCCGAGTTGGTTCTTTAGACCGAGGGGGTCGTGCTCGGATGGAGGTAGCTCGCGCATGCCAAGTTGGTCAAGAGGGCCACGTCCGAGCCGAAGGGCGTTCCATCTGACCGAGAGCGGTGACTTTGAGCGACGCTACTTTGATGTCATGAAGGTGTCAATAAATTGTAATTAGCCATTTTTGGCTATGTTAGTAGGACACCCCTCTCCTGACCGAGGAGGTGCCCATGGAGAAATTCTCGACTCGGGGGGGGGGCTAATGAGCCATATGCTTCCCGAGGAGGTGTCAATGAAGTTCTCGACTCGGGAGGCTAATGAGCCTCAAGCTTCCTGAGGAGGTATTTTGTCGCAACGACGCTACTCGGATGCCGAGTAGGTCTTAATAAGCGGTACTTAACCATTTTTGGCCAAGTTGGTTGGGGCACTCTTCTCATGACCCGGGAGGTGCCATTGGAGAAGTTATCGACTCTTAATTTTCCTTTTAGTCGCCTTTGTTGATTCCAGAGTCTTTTGGGTATCTACTTAATTTTTCCTTGACCAATCTGGGTGACGTAAGGCTTTTGATAGTATGCCTTTGAGGCTGAGGCAAATTTCTCTTAGCCGAGTGGACACCCAAGGATGAGTGGGTACCTTGCATGAGTAGGTACCGCTAATTAGTGGGTGCCTTTTTGGCACCTTAGATGAGTAGGTACCTTGGATGAGTAGATGCCCTTGGCCGAGTGGGCACTCAAGGATGAGTGGGTACCTTGCATGAGTAGATACTGCTAATGAGTGGGTGCCTTTTCGGCACCTGAGATGAGTAGGTACCTTGGATGAGTAGATGCCCTTGCCGAGTGGGCACCCAATGATGACTGGGTACCGCTAATGACTGGGTGCCTTTTTGGCACCTTAGATGAGTAGGTATCTTGGATGAGTAGATGCTCTTGGTTGAGTGGGCATCCAAGGATGAGTGGGTACATGGGATGAGTAGGCACCGTTGATGAGTGGGTGCCTTTGATGAGTAGGCACCATGGATGATTAGACACCTATGGCCGAGTAGATGAGAGTGGCTGAGCATCTCGGGAGGGAATAATGATCTCTTCGTGATGAGGGTGGCAACCATATCCATCAGACTTTGTTGGAGGGTTTGTTGAATCTGAGCTGCAATCAAGGTGATGTTTGTTGCAGTTATGGGTGGAGGGTTAGCTACTTGTATCCGAGGCGAGGTCGTGGGCTGACCGACTTCGCGATGCTGATGGGTTTCCCCATCGGGGTGGAATCATCATCATTGGGATAGAGGGATAGCACTGTAGGTGTACGATGATGGGATGCTTGAGCTCTCCCGGAACGGTTGGCTTGGGAGCGTGCCCTCTTGGATGGGCCATATTGCTGAGTGGTGGCGAAGTAACTTTGTGATAGACTGTCGTACACCTGTAAAAAAAACATCCTGCAAAACCTTCTAACAATGTAGTAGGGTAAGTAGGATTGAATCCACAGAGAGATGGTTATTTTAATCTAGCTTCTAAAATATGGGAAAACTAAACAAGATTAGAAATATGTGGTTAAGGTTCTAAACTAATAAATAAGAAAAATAAAACTTAAAAAGATCTAGGGTAATGGTTCACCATGTTTATAATTATAATCTATCAAAATATCATCAATAGTTCAATGAATCAAATATCTAGAGCACAGATTAATCCTACGGCCGACTCTTAATGCTCTCAAATCAATATATGTGGCGGGCGATCTTGTCGCGAGAGCACCCGGCCAAAGATAAAATTTCTCCTACTCTCTTTTACAATTAAATGTAGAAGGGAAGTAAGGTTCGTATCCACTGGGAAACAGGGACAAGTTTAATATTTAGCGTGAATTAGTACCTAGATGACTCTAAGGGTCGAGTAACCTAATAACAAGGGGGGTTTCAAAAGAGTTATAAACAAACTAAAACTAACTAGCAAATAAATAAAATGAGAAATCAATATGGAAAGATCTTGAATCCGATTAACATCCACTTCAATTCATTATCGATCATTGAACCTCAACTCTAATTATTTCCATGATTATCTATTGTTGAGAACTAACCTCGCATTCTCCTTATTCTTAGTTGAATAGCACGATCAGTGTGACTATAAAACCCTAACTAAAGGATAACCTAGTCCGATCAGTGTCTAAGTTCAATCCAATAGCAGCAATAAACACAGAGAATCAATAGACCTGCTAACGTCATACACGCGATAAACATTCAACACTTGATTCAATTTCCCCAAGAAATAACCAAGACGATCTGCATCTAAGTTACTCCCTAGTTTGCTACAAATTGATAAAAGAATAAAACAATCCGATTCTATTCTTAAATCTAGCATTAGATTAATTACACAATCAAACTAGTAACGTTCCTAGCATAATCATGCAAAAATCATAGAACACAATCATAGAAATTAAACCATAATCAAAGAAACTGAATAGAGAGGAAAGATCTCACAATAATGCTTGAAGCTTCATATTAATCTCGTTCAAGAACAGTTCAAGCTACAATCGGCATAGCATAAGCCAATTCCATAATTGAAATCTCTAAAAACTAAACTAGAAAATAAAAACTAAAAAGAGAAGATAAGAAGAGAAGAATGGAATGTTGGAGATTCTCTCTCCTTAAGTGTGCTACCCCTAGGTCCAAAAATCATGTTTAGTATTTATACTAAAGCTCAAAAATCAGCCGACAATAACACCGACCTAGGGGGTCGCGAGGTGCGAGACTTATCGCGAGTCGCGAAGAGTACTCTGTCTTCCGTGCACAAAATGGCTGGGCAAGGGTTGCGAGTCGCGACAGGCCTCGCGAGTCGCGAAGGCCGGGGTGCTCGCGAGGTGCGAGGATTCTCGCGAGTCGCGAGCGCCGGGCTTGAGCCGGGCGCCGAGCGCCGGGCTTAGCTTGGCCGCCGAGCGTGCTGTCGCTTGGCGATGAGCGCTGCTGGGCTTCGAGCGCGCACGAGAGCTGGGCAGGCTTGGCTGTGCGATGATGCTACGCTGCTCGGTAGGCTTGGTGCTATGCTCGGCTACGGCTTGCGGCGATGCTTGACAAGTACAACGATGTTGAGTCGTTCCAACCACTAATGCTTCTAGGAGCTCGGAACTTACAACTTTAACTATAATTAATATACAAAATTCCGAACTTCCGCTAAGAGCTAAATAAAACGCAAACGTTAACAATTATGATCAAGACCCTTAGCAAAAAGCACCCAAAATATAATATAAACACCGTATAACTTGAGCGTATCAAATACCCCCACACTTGAACTTTACTCGACCTCGAGTAAACTCAAAAATGAGAAATACCAATTAAATCATCACCCAAGCTATCGACACCAACCTACACTCCCCATCCACTACATCATCATCATCACATCTTAACAACATCCGCTCAAAACCTAAACGTAAGGGATGATGATTCCCCCACACTTAGCTTCAAGCTACTATCAGAAATACAGACGCGACAACAAGAATAACCAGCAACATCAACAAGAATCAAAATGTCAGCTCACGACACACTAAACTACCAGCTCTCCCAAACCTCAAAAGATGACCTACTACTACTATACTATTAGTACAACCAACTTAGAATAGCAAGCCATGGAACAAAGACAAAAAGGGATAAATTCCATGCTTACTCCCAAAAACAAACAATCAACCAAAAGAATGTGAAAGCCAAAATAAATCTTCACAAAATCAAGGATGAATTCACCAACCTTACCCGAAAACACCTTCCACCTTATGACACCATCTCCGGCAAATGAGTTTTCAAAGTATATAATTCTCTCTTAATCTCTCATTTTGCCTAGGAGCCTTTTCGGGTTTTCATCCTAGCTTCTCACATTTTTTTCATCTCTCTTCTTTTTCCGGCTCACAAAACTCACCCGCTCAACTAGCTCTTTTTTGCATAGGCCGCCCTTTCGGGTTTTCGACCTATCCGAGCCCCCAATTTTGCCCGAGTCGCCCGCCCTTGCGGGTTTTCAACTCAGCGGGATTCATTTCATCACTTCTTTTTTTTTTATATTTTTTTTTTTTTCATTTTTTCAAATTGAAAGTAATAAATACAACATAGATACATGAGAATGAGAATACCCTCCCCCCTACTTAAACTACACATTGTCCTCAATGTGACGACAATTAGAAGAAAAAGTAAACTGAAAATGGGGGGAAATTTGAAAATCGGGTAAATCGAAGATCGAATGCTCAAAACTCATGACAAACAATCCGTCAAACTCAAATTTCTTAACAACACCAACTCAAATCTCATAACTCAACTCACAACCCTCTCCCTCGAATCACTCAAACAAATGACAAATTCAAATTTTTAAATTTTTGAGATTTGCACCTAGCTTAAGAGATCGAAAAGATACATTAACAATCTCAATCCTCTAGTGTTACCAACTCCTAGCTATTGAACTCCTCCCAACGGGTTTTCTTTTGTGGATTTTGGCTCCAAGTGGATTAAGATTGGTTGTGGATCTTTTTAGTGGGTGGGCGGTGGGTGAAAGGAAAAAAAAAATTTTGTGGTGGTGGAAATTTGATGAGAAAATAAAGGAAAAGAAAGAAAATAAGAGGGGTCTCAGGTTGCCTCCCGAGAAGCGCTGTTGTTTAAAGTCGTTAGCTCGACTTAGTACCTTGAGCTCAATAATTGGGCTTGTGCTCCATGTGTGACAATGGTGGCTCCATGTCAACCTCCAATTCAAGTACCTGCAAAACAGATTCAGAAGAACTCTTGCAATGCATCGTTAGTGGTACAGGTTTCAAAACAAGGTGGTAAGTCGGGAGGCTTTTTACGCTCTTTCAACTCGGGCACCATAACTCCGCACGTTAGTAGGAGGCACACAATCCTCAACCAAGACATCATCAGCATTCATCAACTCATCAACCTGCTCAATATCAAGAACATCATGCAAAACAGAGTCAACAATGTTAATAGGGCAAAGTGAGTTATCATCCTTAAGTAGAAGCTTAGGATCATTTATATCAAATGCCTCTACCTTTCCCTCAAACTCCATAGTCAAAGAACCAGCGCAAACATCAATTTTAGTGCAAGATGTTTTCAAGAAAGGTCGCCCCAAAAGGATTGGGGTGGCATGCTTATCGGTGTTCCATCTCCAAAACATAAAAATTAGCGAGGAAATTGCAATTTCCCAACCTTAACTAACACATCCTCTAATTTACCCCTAGGATAAACATTGGATCTATCAGCTAATTGAATCACCACACCAGTTTCATGCAAATTGCCAAGTTTCAAAGACTTATACAATGAATATGGAATCACATTAATTGACGCACCTAAGTCTAACATGGCTTTAGGAAACATGGTGTCACCTATAGTACATGGGATGGTAAACATGCCTGGGTCATTGCACTTTTGAGGTAATTTCTTTTGAAAGATAGCAGAGACATGCTCGCTAGCCTTCACTTTTTGCACTCCCTTTTGTTTTTGCTTTCTTTTCGAAGTACACAATTCTTTAAGGAACTTAGCATACCTAGGTACTTGATTTAAAGCATCAAAAAGGGGAATGTTTACCTCACATTTACGAAAGATTTCGTAAATGTCTTTGTTGCGCTCTGCATTGCGGGTTTCTCTCAATGCCTCGGGAAATGGTGGCTCTGGTTCATATGGTGGAGGAGTTGATTTTTGGACTTTCTCCTCTTGTTGAGGTGGCAATGATTTACATTCTGTTGTCGGTTCATGCTCGATCACCTCTTCCACTATCTCTTTGTCTCGAACCACTAACCTCTGTTTGCTTGCAATTTCCGCTCCACTCCTCAATGTGATAGCACTCACGTTCATTTTAGGGTTGAGTTCTGTTTGGGATGGCAACCTTACCGAATCCCTAGCCTCTAACTTGGTTACAGCTCCTGCAATTTGGCTTACTTGGCTCTCCAAGTTCTTGATGCTCGATCGAGTTTCCTCTTGGAACTGCACCATGTTACCCTGCATGTTAGTCACATTTTTAGTTAAAGCATTTAACATTTCTTCAGTGGACATGCTAGAGCTCGAGTCTCGGCCTTGGGGCCTAGGATAAGGGTGTGGTTGTGGCCTGTTATAGTGATGTTGTTGATGTTAATTGCCAAATCTGAAGTTAGAATGATCTCTCCACCCTTGCTCGGAAGCATAGGAGTAGGGATTATGTCTCTGTAATGCTTGTTGGCCTTGAAAACCTACAGCTTTGACCTCTTCCCTAAATTCTTCTTGCATTTGAGGGCAAACATCAGTATGATGATCTAAAGAACAAATTCTACAAGCTTTTACCTGTTGAACTCTATTGTTCTTTACCATGAACTCACGCATCATCGATGTAAGAGCTTGTACTTGATCCTCGGCCTTTGAAGAGCTAGAACCTGGACTTTCAACATTTGCTCTACGATGATTCGATCTTCTTCTGAACTGTCTCGAGCCTTCAGCTAGTTCTTCAATGAGTTCTCTAGCTGTAGTTGGGGTTTTGTTTATGAAAGAACCTCCACTAGCAGCATTCACCATTCGCACATCTTCGTCAGAAGAACCATTGTAAAAGTGCAAAATGAGGTCTTCATCAGAATAGCCATAATATGGACAACTAGCACAAAGTCTCTTGAACCTCTCCCAATATTCGTAGAAAGACTCATCGTGTTTCTGCTCAATATTGCTGATTTCCTTCTTTAATGTTGATGACTTAGAAGCTGGAAAGAACTTCTCAAGAAATCGCTTCTTCATTTCAACCCAAGTGGAAATGCAACCAGGAGGAAGATAATATAACCAATCTTTAGCTCCATCCTTCAAAGCAAAAGGAAAAGCTCTCAACTTGATTTGTTCATCCTTTGCTCCACTTGGTTTCATGCTAGTACAAACCACGTGAAACTCCGAAAGAAATTTGTTTGGATCTTCTCCATTGAGCCCATGGAACGAAGGAAGTAAGTGTATCAACCCCGACTTCAATTCAAAAGTAGTGCCTTCATCAAGAGCCGGAAATGAGATGCACAATGGTTGTTGATCAAGGTTAGGAGCCGTGAGCTCCCTCAAGGTACGAGTTTCAATTCTCGGAGGCATCTCTTCCTCCACTTCAACGTTAAAAGATGATTCTTGAAAATTTTCTCGCAAAATGTTTCTCCACCTGAAAAGAGTCAATTCTAATTCGGGATCGTAATGCAAAGATTCTTTGTTAGTAGTACGAGTGTTAACCATAAACAAAGAGCACAAGCAATACAATCCAAAAACACACGCTATATACAAACAAGTAACACCGTTTCCCCGGCAACGGCGCCAAAATTTGGCGGGCGATCTTGTCACGAGAGCACCCGGCCAAAGATAAAATTTCTCCTACTCTCTTTTACAATTAAATGTAGAAGGGAAGTAAGGTTCGTATCCACAGGGAAACAGGGACAAGTTTAATATTTAGCGTGAATTAGTACCCAGATGACTCTAAGGGTCGAGTAACCTAATAACAAGGGGGGGTTTCAAAAGAGTTATAAACAAACTAAAACTAACTAGCAAATAAATAAAATGAGAAATCAATATGGAAAGATCTTGAATCCGATTAACATCCACTTCAATTCATTATCGATCACTGAACCTCAACTCTAATTATTTCCGTGATTATCTATTGTTGAGAACTAACCTCGCATTCTCCTTATTCTTAGTTGAATAGCACGATCAGCGTGACTATAAAACCCTAACTAAAGGATAACCTAGTCCGATCAGCGTCTAAGTTCAATCCAATAGCAGCAATAAACACAGAGAATCAATAGACCTGCTAACGTCATACACGCGATAAACATTCAACACTTGATTCAATTTCCCCAAGAAATAACCAAGACGATATGCATCTAAGTTACTCCCTAGTTTGCTACAAATTGATAAAAGAATAAAACAATCCGATTCTATTCTTAAATCTAGCATTAGATTAATTACACAATCAAACTAGTAACGTTCCTAGCATAATCATGCAAAAATCATAGAACACAATCATAGAAATTAAACCATAATCAAAGAAACTAAATAGAGAGGAAAGATCTCACAATAATGCTTGAAACTTCATATTAATCTCGTTCAAGAACAGTTCAAGCTACAATCGGCATAGCATAAGCCAATTCCATAATTGAAATCTCTAAAAACTAAACTAGAAAATAAAAACTAAAAAGAGAAGATAAGAAGAGAAGAATGGAGTGTTGGAGATTCTCTCTCCTTAAGTGTGCTACCCCTAGGTCCAAAAATCAAGTTTAGTATTTATACTAAAGCTCAAAAATCAGCCGACAATAACACCGACCTAGGGGGTCGCGAGGTGCGAGACTTATCGCGAGTCGCGAAGAGTACTCTGTCTTCCGTGCACAAAATGGCTGGGCAAGGGTTGCGAGTCGCGACAGGCCTCGCGAGTCGCGAAGGCTGGGTGCTCGCGAGGTGCGAGGATTCTCGCGAGTCGCGAGCGCTGGGCTTCGAGCTGGGCGCTGAGCGCTGGGCAGGCTTGGCTGCTGAGCGTGCGGTGCTGCTTGGCGATGAGCGCTGCTGGGCTTCGAGCGCGCACGAGAGCTGGGCAGGCTTGGCTGTGCGATGATGCTACGCTGCTCGGTAGGCTTGGTGCTATGCTCGGCTACGGCTTGCGGCGATGCTTGACAAGTACAACGATGTTGAGTCGTTCCAACCACTAATGCTTCTAGGAGCTCGGAACTTACAACTTTAACTATAATTAATATACAAAATTCCGAACTTCCGCTAAGAGCTAAATAAAACGCAAACGTTAACAATTATGATCAAGACCCTAATTAGCAAAAAGCACCCAAAATATAATATAAACACCGTATAACTTGAGCGTATCAATATGCAGTACGGTCGCTAACATAATCAGATTTGCTAATTGTAGGCAAGCCTCTAAAAGTCGATCTTTCAATTCTAACTTTTATTAACAAGATTTAATCAAACAATTGATCAGATTGCAAGATTAACCATAAAAATACTAATCAACTAGAGATATCAATGACTAATGAAATCATCAATTAACATTCATAGGATATAAACATGGATTCCCAAACCCTAGAAATAAAACAACTCAATCATGAAACAAATAATAAAATCTAATTCTACAAAGGAAAACATAATTAAGAAGAAATCAATAAAAAAACTAATTGAACTCATGAATTAATGAAGACCATGAAAAACTAGGGTTTGCAACTAAAGCTATAGAGAAAAAAGAAGAATAAAACAAAAACCTATGAATAAAATAACGTGAGAGAGGAGAGAAGAGCGAAGTGATTCCTCGCCTAATTAATACTAGGTAACCTAATATAACTAGGAAATTAATTTACAAGATAAGGAAAGTCAAAATATTACTAAAATGGGTAGAATTAGTGATCCGCGCGAACGAAAACACATTACAGCAGAAATAGTCTGAACTTTCGAAAGGCATAACTCCTTGACTAGAAGTCTGCTCGGGGCGTGCCACCTATCGTTAGAAAGCTCTTTAAGTCTAGCTTCCAAATATGTTGGAATTATTCAATTCTCATAATCACATAAGTTATGGTCAAAAGAGTAGATGTGACTCCTTTTTCACATTTCTTCTAATGATTTTCCGCATTGTTATTTTGCTCAAACTCGTACTATAAGATATCCAAACATCCCTTATGCAATGTATCTTCCTTTCATATGCTCCTAATCCTCAAGTTTAGCTAATCATACTCCAAATGTGTATTCATTACCTCAAATTCATCAAAAACAAGAAAACATACCAAATAGGAGTAGAAAAGCATAAATTAAGAATATAATGCAATAATAAACCTAAATATGAATCTAAAATGCAACCTAAATAAACCTAAAAACTATATATAAATATGTTACATCACTTTGTTTTGTAACTTCCCCACAGACCGCACCAAACTGTTTCTATCAAGAAATTAAGGATTGTAGTAGATTGAGACTTGATGTGGGCCCTGTGGTATCCGATTTTTAACTGTCTTAATTAACGATCTGAATGCCATAAAAGTCTCTCATTGGACTATGAGTTCTAGAAAACTTTGAAGTCGCCACCCTATTAATATCTTAATAGGGACAGATTTATTTAATAAATCATTTTAAAATCAATTTCAAGAAATATCATTTAAAACGATGATGACTTCATATGGATAAGGCTTTTTTGAAAATTGGTATTTCATACCATGAGATAGGGTTCGGGGTTTAGATTAAGAGGTACAAACATCTGGAACTCGTCTCCTCTTCCGGGCTCTTACTAAATGCGTTATTTTCCATTTAAAGTAATCATGGCTATTAAAAAGAAAGAAAATCACATAATTTGCACATATACACATCAACCATTTTTATTTGGAAAAATTAATTTAATCAGTCCTAACTTTGGGCGTCCTGACAAAAACAGTCCCAACTTTCATTTTTTATTGTTCAGTCCCAACTTTTGGGGGTCCTTTACAATCACAGTCCAGGTTAACCAGTAACCGGTTTAAGAGGTTAAATATTTTTTTAAAAAATTTTTTACTTTGTTTTTGTTGTTTTAATTATATATTTTATGTTTTAATTCTCTCCTCCCTCCTTCCTCCCCTTCCACCTCCTCTTCCTTCTCCCTAGCCATCCACCCCCTCCCCCTCACTCCCATGCTGAGTGTCGACTCCTCGCCACCCCTCCCCCTCCCCTGCTAACCCCCCGCCACCCCCTCCCCATCCCCTGCCGACCCCTTGCTACCCCCTCCCCGCCCCTATTGACTCCTTGCCACCCCGACCCCCTACCACCCCGACCCCTACCACCCCGACCCCCCCTGTTGACCTGTTGCCAACCCCACCCCCATTTTTCCGATTCACATCTCACAAACCCAAGCAAAATAGAAAGAGAGAGAAAGAGAAAACAAAGAAAAAACCCAGTACCAACAAGATTCTCGAGAAATTCTCATCAAACATCAAGAACAAATTAAACAACAACATGACAAATTGAACAACAAGAACAAGAACATCTACTCCCACCGATTCATGCTCTCACAAACATATTATACCCACCGGATTTTTGTTAAACCCATGAATTTAGCCACTTGATTTCTTCCAATTCCATGGATTCAAATGGGAAATTGTTCTTGAGATACTTGTTACTCTATAAATAGGGGAGATCGAATTCAATTTTGCATCACAAAAACCACAACAAGAAATCGAATTAATCAAAATCAACTAAGAATTTATATTACTCTTCCTCTGTTTTTCTTCGGCACCCAAAACAAACACCCATATCAACCACCAAACAACCACCACTGCCCCACCTTTCGACCACCACCGGCGAGCTCCGACAACGCCGCAAACCGCCGCCGCCAAGAACCGCCCCTCTCCCATCTCCTTGTTGCTCATCTCCCACCACTCACGCCCTCTCTCTCTCCTCTTCGCAACATCACTCCCCCACCCCAACCCCATCCCCTTCGCACGGCCTCCTCTGCAACCTTCCACCCCGAAGCCTTCGAATCCCCCTACTGCCTTCCACCTCGTCGCCGTTATCGTCCCCAGACGATGTCGTAAACGACGCAATAAAAAACAAGAAGAAACGTGCTGCCATGAGAGGAGAATTGCAAAGTCGAAGTTTTTGTGGGTTTTCGCAGAAGGTAGGTAGAAGGAGAATGTGTTGGGGGAAAAAATTCTGGGTTTTGTTAACTAAAAAAAGTCACGTGGAGGCACGTGACTAGTGTTTACATGCATTAGCAGGTTGGTAACCTGCTAGGTCCACGCGTGTAAAGTATCCCCAAAAGTTGGGACTGAACAATAAAAAAACGAAAGTTGGGTCTGTTTTTGTCAGGACGCCCAAAGTTGGCACTGATTAAATCAATTTTTCCTTTTTATTTAGGACCAATGTATCATTTGTACATGGTAGGTTTGAGCACTGAAATTGCACTACGTACCAATCATTGCGGGATTGGAATCCACTCATGGATCAAAACCTTCGTAGTTCGATCTTATGTCTCACCCTAAATGGTCAATTCCATTGGGGAAGAAAAGGAAATAATAGATTATGAATAAATCACCTTTAGAATTAAACAAATCTATTAGGAATAAGGTAATCACTCCAATTAGTGATTGAAATGAGGGTAAGATAATCACTTTAATTAGTGATTAAATATGAAGGAGGATCAAGATAATCACCTTAATTAGTAATCGAAAATAGAGGTTAAGATAATCACCCTAATTAGTGATTATTCAAGGTTTAAGATAATCACTCTAATTAGTGATTAAATGAGAAAAATAATCGTCCTAATTAACGATTATTAAGGTTTAAGATAATCACTCTAATTAGTGATTAAATATGAAAAATAATCGCCCTAATTAACGATTATTAAGGTTTAAGATAATCACTCTAATTAGTGACTAAATGAGGAAAAAATAATCGCCCTAATTAACGATTATATATTAAGGTTTAAGATAATCACTCTAATTAGTGATTAAATATGAAAGATTAAAGTAATCACCTTAATTAGCGATTAAAAGGAAGGTTAGAATAATCACCTTAATTAGTGATTAAATATGATGAAAGGTTAAGTTAATCACCCTAATTAGCGATTAACCAAGGTTTAAGATAATCACCCTTATTAGTGATTATACTTAGGAGGAAAGTAATCACCCTACTTAGTGATCACGTTTATAATTTTCAAGAGGTCTTAGGAAAAGAGGTTTGCTTCCTAATTGAAGGCTTTTTGAGAAATTATCTTAATTGAAGATTATTAAGTCCTTTTGAGAAAAATGATCAATTTGAGATCAAATTTAGAGTTCGTGTTTAGCTAATTGAAATTTGGCCATTTAAAGCGAGACACGTGAAACGGCCTAAAATCAATTAGGAGATCATAATTACCTTTTTAATTATGTCAAATTATATAATTGATTGATTTGAAGATGGAGAACAATTTTTTAAAATGTAAGATGTCATCATACAATTTAACTTAGTTAGATTTGCAATTTTTCCTCTTAATTGAGATTGGGTTATTTGATTCATATACTATGATATATTAGGCCCAACATGCAACATTTGTAACATTGATTGCTCATTTTATTCAAAAGAATTGTGGAATTCACTAGTAGAAAAAACACTATATGTCACAACACAACCGCCGCTGCGCTTCTAAGAGAACCAAAGCGGTAAATCCGCAAAAATTTTGGGAGGGAAATTGGGCAACATGCTTAGTTGCGGTTCTTACTCAAGAACCGCACGGTTAACAAAGAAACCGTCCGATTTTCTGTTAACCGTTTCGGTTCTCTTAAGCGCAGCGGTTAATCTTCTTTTTTTTTTGTCTAATGCCCGCGTTTGGTCTTTCCTCCCTCCTCACTCCTTTTTTCCTCATTTCCTCCCTACTCACTCCTTTTTTCCTCTCTCATACTCGAACGCTAAACAAACTCTCCCATCCATTCACTACCATCTCTCAGCCACCACCGTCGAACCCTAAACCATCTCTACCATCCATTCATCACCATCTCTCATCTCTCACCTTCAAACACCCACGAAAGCGCTAAATTGAACGAATTTAAGCGCTAAATTGAACGGAAGTACAATGAGAATCGGAAATTAGAGATTTCACTTGAAGAAATTAAATTGAAAATTAGGGTTTCTTCATCTGCTAATTTGGTGAATTTCGAATTTAAGGTTACTTTCTCACTCGCTTCATCTGATTGGTAGTTCAAAGTTAAATTTTACTGTTGAGTTTGCAGCTTCATTTCAATTATGTATATGGAGTATTTTGGGCCTTTTGAGATTTTCTAGTTGTTCTTACAAAATTTATTTTATTGTTTTACCAAAAGAAAAACCGAACAACTAAAAATTGCAAAGTTCTAAACAAAAATTTGGGTTGAAAAAGAGGACAATGGATAAGAATAATTCAATTCAAGTTTGCAGGGATGTGAATTTTGTTCATTTAGCAAACACAAAGTCAAGTGAAGCTCTTGCACAATTGCCACTATTCTGTCCGTTTATTTTGGGTAATCTTCTTCTTTTTTTTTAACGATATTATTTAGTGAATTGGTTGATGTTGCAATGGTTTAATTGATGAACTGAATTTGCATTTTCAGGCTTCATGGAGAAGTTGCTATTTCATGTCAACCTTGGTGGCTTACTACTGATTCAACGACGTCGACCCAGGTCTCTTGAATTTCCATTCTCTTTCTCTTGAAATAAGCTGATGGATCATTGATGATGCTTTTAGCTATATCTTTGATGAAATTCTTGGTTATTTTGTAAGTGATTCTTGTAGCTTGAATATATGGTATCATTGATGATGTTTGTAGCCATGTGTTGTCTAGAAGAAATGATTGTAACTTGAATCCCCCTTTCCCCTACAGAATTCATGCATTCGACCTCATTTTAATGGAATTAACGCTATTTAACTTAGTGCTTATAATGTATCAAACTTAGTGCTTTCTTGCAATATAATGTAGAATAAGTAAATAGCACAGTATGTTAAGATGTTAAAAGAAAGTTATCACCTTGCCTACAATAGTAATGGATTTCTTAATATAACCTTACTTATATTAAGTGACAAAGAGATAATAGATATAAACTAGTAGTATAGACAGTAATTTGTGAAATCATGGCATATTTACAATAATGATAACTTGGACCATCTCTCTTACTAAGATTGTTATTGCTAACCTGCTTGTAAGATGAACGTCCTCCTGATTCCAACTAGTCTTCTGTATCTCATGATATATCCTTACTGCCGGTTATTGCCTCTCATGAAGATTCCATCATTCTGAAGGACAAAATGGACAGTAGACTCAAGCCAAAGCGAGGACATTGCAAATCAAAGAATCTTTTAACAGTGAGGAATAGGAGACAGAGGATTCACGGTATTATTCTCCCTGCGTGCTTTGGTCCCAAAGATCAGCAAGGTAAAGCCTTTCTACACCTTCCTCTCCACAAAAATGAAAAAATGGCAAATGAACAGACTGAATTTTATTTTTAGTATTCTCTCCCTGCGTGCTTTGGTCCCAAAGATCAGCAAGGTAAAGCCTTTCTACACCTTCCTCTCCACAAAAATGAAAAAATGGCAAATGAACAGACTGGCTTTTATTTTTAGTTAGTCTCAACACAATAGATATATCTTGACTTGGAGATGATGTTTTTTTTTAGGGGACTTGGAGACTATATAGGTTGATGGTGATGGGAAGTTTCAATGTGTGAGTGGTACAAATGCTGGAGGTGGTACATAATGGGGTTTAGGGAAGCTGTTGACGAAGTGCAAAAGGTTAAATTTGGTGTATTTATTGTGTTACTCTTCAAGTTTCATTCCTTTATCTGGTAGTTTACCTAGCCTTTTAATTTTTTCTCTCACTACAGCTTTGATGATCTTTTGGAGTTGAGGTCAAAAGATGATCCTTGGTCTATGGGGCATATATTTCCCAGATGACTCAAACACTAGTAAGCTTCTGACTTGCAGCCATCGGCTATGCACACAGCAAGCAAACTGTAAAAGTCAGCAAAGACGCAGATATATTTTGCCACTGTTGTTGCTATGTGGGATGCTGAGTTCTATGTTAAAGTTGACGATGACGTACATGTAAATATAGGTACATGACCTTTATCTTCGATGTGATTGCTATGAATCTCGACTCTTTTATATTCATTTGAAAGCTCAAACCAAGCTAGGCTAGCCACCTAGCTTCGCTTGTATTACCTTCCACCTTCTTGGGAGGTCTTGGGTTCAATCCCATACAAGAGCAGTTGCAGCTCTTGGGAGTTTGGTGATGAAGAAGGGGAGAGGGGAGTGGGGGTTGGGCTTCACACTAGGTTGGAGTCAACCTGAGATAGGTAAGCTGTCCAAGCCTGTCTATGCACCATCAATCTCTTTTCATTTTTTCATTCATTGTAGCTCATAGTCTGCTTAGTGGTCAAGGCTATTAGTTTTATTAGTTTGTGATTAGATCGCCTAGATTGCACACCTTTTGAATGTCCATCAGAACGCAAATGTTAAAATTGGTGCTGATGAAAGATAATTTGTCTTTCTTGTGATGCACCTTCTGGAAACTGCACAGGTTGCAGATGAGCATGTGAGTACTGATCATTCGAATTCCCTGTCTGTTCTCAGGCATGGATGAGAGGCTGAATTCTCATGGTCTTATTGCAAGGGAATCAATTGAGTATTCAGTGCCTTTTCTTACAAAATTCTTCTTGGAACGCTTTGCAAAACTTCACCAGGTAATAAACTCACTTATGTTATTCAGATCCTTTTGCTGATGCAAATGCTGGTGCTGGATCAAAAGATTATGTGCACATCCGTGTACAACAAAGGAATGGTAGAAAGAGCCTGACAACAGTACAAGGATTGAAGAAAGAATTTAGCTATAACACACAGCAGAGCTCCTGATGGAAAATGCAGACTTAAGCGTCACAGAGCTCCTGATGGAAAATGCAGACAGCCATGTAATATATGTAGACTTAGCTAGATTACAATTGTTAATATTTTTATGTATCTATTATTTATGCTTATTCTTCAATTAAGCATAATATGCTTAATAAAATGAGTATTGATATATATTATTGATTTTGTATTGATTAATAGTGAAAAAATGCAAAAAAAAAAAAATTCTTTTTCGTTTTTTGGGGTTGTCAACCGCTGCGGTTTTGGGTCCAACACCGCAGCAGTTAATATGATTAACTGATCCGGTCTTGGGGACTGCTGCGAGTCCAACCGATGCGGCCCAAAACTGGAGCGGTAAGCCCGGTTTTGACCGCAGCGGTTGAACTTTTTTCCACTAATGATTATTTATGAAAATTATGCATAAACATCTCCATTTTTTTTATTAATTGAGTGATGTAATAACTATTTACAAAGAAATTATTGTTACAATAAAATGTACAAAATCTATGATCTATTCAAATCTTTAATCTTAATCTTCAGCATGATGCTACTTGATCTTCATCCTCTTGAATGTGCTTTGCAATTCATGTTTATTTGTGAATTTGTGAAAGTTAAAGATTAATTAACTTCTTTGATTTTGATTTTTTTATGATGATTTTTATTGATTTTTATTTACATAATAAAAATGAACCATTTTAAGAGAAACTAGAAATTTCATGATTTTTAATTAACATTTTCGTATGAAAAGAAAATATATTTTATGAAAATTGAGTTAATCACGTTATTTCATTTTTTTCAGATTGCACTTTTGTCCTTGTACTGACTTGTAAAATTCATAACTTTCTGTAGAAAGCGTTAAATTGAGCATGTGATAGACCTATGGATAGGACAGTGAGTTTTTTATGTTTTGTCAAAATTTCACAAGCTTTTAATGATAACTCGAATTATGGTGAATTTTATGCTAAAATCGGTCAAAACAGGATCTTTATCAAATTTGTTCTTTGAAATCCAACTTTCTGAACTTATTTTGAAGTAAATTTTGGTATGAACATTCTAGACACTTTGAAGGACTAGACTAGAAACTTTCACTTAAATTAAACATTTTTAAGATCCTTTTTTATTCATTTTCTTAACTGAAGAGAAAATCAGTTTTCTGAAATTTAGTGATTTACATGAACGTTTTTGTAAAAATGATATAAAATTGTATAAAATTCATATGAACATGATTTTTATATTTCTGGAAAGCTACTAATGTATACTTTAAAGTTGATGTTTTGAGTTTTATCTAGATGATTTTATTTTAAATTTTATTAACAAGACAAACTTATGTGGTACTGGACAAAATCAGTTTTGCACAACAAAGTTGTATGATTTTTAATTATTTATACAAAATTCATTTTTTAGAAATTCCAAAGTCTAGATGCTGGAAACATCTTGAATTCCGGAAAAATAGCACATCCTATAAACTATTTAGTTAATACAGATGAAAAATGAAATGAAGTACGAAATTAAAACTGACCATAATTATAGCATCACCTTTTCTTTTTATGGATATGTTTATGCACAACTCTATTTGAATTTTTTATGAAAACATGCTTTTGGTGATGAACAACAACTTGATTAAGAAAAATCACATAAACACATTGTTTTCTAAGAGTCTCCCCATTAGAGTTGACTATTCTAGGTGGGGTGATTTAAGGTTGGGAACCTATTAGGACTTCCACATACCCAAATCACTCCAAAAATTAAAAAAATGATAAGAAGAAACAAAGAGAAAGTTAGTAGGTGATTAAGAAGATAATCAAGAAAAAAACAAGAACTTCAACTTTACCTTGCTAGCTCAATGATGCACTTCCTTTTTGCTAATATTTCTACTTTTTGTGATTTTCTCAATTTCTAAGTGAGTTTCTAAATCCACTTAATTACTAACTTAAACTCTTTTTGTATTTTTCTTTTGATGAACTTCTTTACTTACTAATTATGACTTTTGCTTAGATGGAGAAATTAAGGAGGAGGAGAGTAGTAGAGTTAAGTGAGGTTGTGTGTAAAATGTTGTGTGAGAATGTTGTGTGTTAGTAAAAAAATAAGGGGTATTTATAGGGAAATGAGATGGTGAATTAGGGTTTGAAGAAGGTAAAAAAATCAGATTTTTCACCCAAAAAAATCAGATTTTTTCCATCCTAAATTACCTTAATGACATCACCATAATGACATCATCAAATCTCTTTGGAAATACAAATATTCTTATTCTCTTTAGATTTTCTCATCAATGACGCAAAATCAGATTTTCAGAAAATATTATTTCCTAAATATATCCTAATACGTAGAAATGCATTGGAAAACGTGAAAGAAGTGCTGACTGGACCAACTGCGCCTAACGCAAAGTCCTGCGCTAGACACAGCACCGTGCGCTTAGCGCACAGGCCTGCGTCGGCGCGAGAACTCCCGTTGTGCGCCGGGCGCATGATCATGTGCCCGGCGCCAGGTTCGAATCTTCCAGAAAAAATCGAATTCTTGGCTCTTACACTTTGGATTTGATTCTTATTCTTTTTCTTTTTCATGATTCTTATTCCTTAACTAATGGATAAAAGAATGTGATTGGTGGTTAAAGAATATATTATTATTCTTTATCCAATGAACAATGACTTGACCATCAAGAAAACTGATTATTACCGGTTTTGGGAGACGATTAAAATTCCGGCGCCTAATTGCGACTCGTCTTTTCTGTTTTTCGAAAACTAACTTAAAACAATTAACAAAAAATTGTCAAATTAGTAAAAACGAGCATGATTATACTACGAATCATTTTATTAAAACGGTGGTTGTAGTTATTGACTACGACTTTCGAAAAATTACATTTCTAAGCCTAAATTGCATGACTAATACGCAATAATGGAAAACCATACGATGGAATGAAACTCGCGTTCCAAGGCGAAACGTGCCTTTGACGGGGCGCGCGCTCCACGATGCATGACCATTTTCGTTATTTATATTTCTTTTCAAAATCTTTATTTTAAAATTTTATGCACAACAGGGGTCCAAAATTTGGTGTCTACAGGCCCCAAGAAGGTACGCTTGAGCACCGATATCGGTACACCGGAATCCTGCAAAACAAGGTTAGTCTACCCCCGGTAGGGATGGCAATGGATCGGAGATGGGTCGGGTGGAGCTACATCCGCCCCATCACCCTCGACCCAAAACTCCATCCACACCATCCATCACCCGCCAAAAATTTCACCCATATCCGCTCCATCCATCATTCGCGGGTGGGGCGGGGGGAGCGGGTGGGAAACGGGTGATACTAGGAACAAAAATTATTTTTTAGACTTAATAATTTTAAAGAAATTAATATATGAAAAATTAATCATAGTCTCATAGATTAACAATAAAGCGACAAAATATCAATCTTATTACACACCAAAAAGTAATTATAAGTATTTTTTTTATCCCTTTAAAAAAATTATTTTTTTAGTTTACCTTAAGTGACACGTGGCAGTAAAAAAAATCTTTTTATATTATATTATATTTTATATGGGTGGATGGAGCGGGTGATGGGTCCAAAAAATATTATCCATATCCGACCCGACCCACCACCCGATCCATCCATCACCCGCCCGTCACCCGCTTCACCGCGGGTGATCACCCATTTATTCGGGGCGGATGGGTGGATAATCCACTCACCCATGGATAATTGCCAACTCTAACCCCAGGGTTGTTGCGGGATCGCCCTCCGACGCTCAAGTCAGATGTGATTGAGGTAAAGAGAGAGACGCTCTAGTTTTTGTAGGTAAGAATTGAATACCTTTGACTGATGAGACAACCCCTATTTATAGAGGCTGAAACTTCTAAGAAATAAGGGTATTTGAGTCACCTCCAGCTGGTGGAGTATTGCCTTCCCTAGTTGTAGGGGTATTTTAGTAATTTCACATATATGGGCCGGTCCATGAAATGGGCCCAAACAGTCTTCACTTAAATAAATAAAATAAAAACTAAGCAACCATTTTATACTACAAAGAGTGGAAAGGGGGCATATACTTCGGTTTAGTTTGTTTGGTACCTTGGCCATTTTAAAACAAGCTCAATGGATTTTTCTCTATATCTCCTTTGATGGTTCCTTAACCGCATTTAAACCACAGCCCAAAAACTAGAAATAAAAAAACAAAGAAAGCAAAAGAAGAAACTCTAGCAATAGGATGTGCAATAGGCGTGTGTTCTATATTCTCATCAGTTTGCTATTTAGCAAGATCTCTATTATCCAAACTAGTAGGATTCAGTAATCAGTAGTAGTGTAGTACTAGAACTATCTCCTACATGAATATTAACTGTATGGGGGCTGTGCAAGTTCCCTACCGGTCCAGTTGGACCGCCATTGACCGTTATGGTCAACTCAGTCTGAAGAACCCCATTTTACCGGCGTATGGTACATGCCGGTAACATCAGTATACCTTATCGGTATCTATCATCTGGGCCATCGTCAAATGGGCCTGGGCTGATCCAGTACTTACTCAATGCGCCCATAGGCCTAAAGATAAGTATCAGAAGAGGATAGAAATATATCCAACCAATAGGGGCAGTGTCCTACCTTGCTAAGGACACTGCCGGCTCCTATAAATACCCCCATGATCTGAGTCATAAGGTACGTTCACATATACTAACATACTCTACTTGAGACATCCCGTCTTTACTCTTTACTGACTTAGGCATCGGAGGGGCGTTCCTCGGATCAACCCCCGAGGTCAGTTTACGTGTTCTATCTTGCAGGGCAAAGAAACCAGGCTACTTGACCCAAGGAGATACCGGTTCACTCCCTACGAATTATTCCATACCGGAACAATTGGCGCTTGAAGGAGGGGAGAACTATACTTTGGTCTCAAGCCGCGATTGATCCAGCCCATTTGCCTTATGGATCCTAAGCTAAATTTCGGGATGCCAGAAACCGATGAGAACAATATTGTTGTGGGTGATGCACCTACTGGGTTCAAGACCCCGCAACCGGTGGTGGGATCCTCCAAACCTGCCGCCGCGGGTGACAAAGGGACTACCGAGGCCCCACCACCCAACATATTCGAGGCACTGCAACGCGTGTTCAGTCCTGAGCAGCTCAGAAGCGCCGCCGAGGTCTTCCAGGCCATGGCGAGCCAGGCACCACCCCCGGGCCACACCAGCAAGCGTCCTCCGGCACGGCCGCATAGCCCTGTCAGGAAGATGCGGTCTTTCATAAGTGGCCGGCATGGGGAACCAAGCCGGCAAGACCCGGAGTATGCTGAGCACTCCAAAACTCCCACCGAGCCGGTGGGGGAGGGGTACGAGGATGAGCAGCAGGATACTGAAGTCCAGCCCTCATCCCAGCCCTCAAGGAGAGACAATGAGTTCGCCCGTCGCAAAGCACCGGTATCTCTCCGAAATTCTCCTTTCTCAACTTCTATACTCCACGAGCCCATGGAGAAAATTAAGATGCCGACATGCAAGTATGATGGTAGGACGGATCCGGAGGATCACATCTCCGCGTATGAGGGACACATGTTCTTTGTATACCGACACCGATTCGGTGTGGTGTAAAGTGTTCCCCCCAACTCGGCCGGCCTGGCACAAACTTGGTTTAAGAGTATCCCTCCGGCAACCATAGCTGATTTCCGGCAGCTCACATCCATGTTTGTAACTCACTTTGTCAGCAATAAGCGAAGGGAGCGAACGACCGGTGAGCTGATGTCTATCAAGCAGGGCGAGAAGGAAAGACTGCGAGATTATATCGGCCGCTTTAATTCCCGAGGCCGTCACCATTCCCAAGACTGCAGCAAGAGGTGGCGGTCCTGGCACTTATGGCGCGGGTGCGAAGAGAGGGCACCGCCTTCGGAAGCTACCTTGGCCGCAAAAAACTGACCAATCTCACTGACGTCCTCAGGAAAGCAAATGAGTTCATCAGGGGAAAGGAGTTTGATTAGGCGGCCACCTCAAAACAATCTGAAGGAGATGGTAAAGAAAAAGAGAAGGAAAAGGAGAAAGAAAAGGACAAATATCGGAAGGATAAGAAGTCCGACAACTCGGGGAGACGAGGGGAGGGAAAGCAACTCGGTCGAAAAAGGCCGGGGAAGGAAGGCCGGACGGGGTATCATGATTATACTCCTCTAACCATGTCTAGGGCCGACATCTACGAACTCCACAAAACAGACGATAAATGGCAACGTCCCGGAAAATGTACTTCAAAAGTCGTGACAAGTCAAAGTGGTGCGATTTCCACAAGGATCATGGTCACGTCACTGAAGACTGCAAAGACCTAAGGGACGGGATTGAGGACTTGATAAGAAGAGGATACTTCAAGCAATATCAGGCCCGAAAGGACCGGGAGCAGGAGCGATCGCCAAGAGATAGGTCGCCAAGACGGGATGACGACCATAAGAAGCCTGTCAAGGAAAGGATCACCGAGATACATGTCATCTCAGGAGGACCAGTCCACGGCGGAAGTATCCACGGTGCCAAATCTAGTCTTAAGGAAGTAAGGCACCAAGTGAATTATCACAACACCGGCAAGTGGCCAGCGCCGCCACTCATGCCATCCGTCTCATTCACAGTGGAGGACGCCAAAGGAATTATCTACCCTCACGATGATCCGCTGGTAATATCCCTGCAGATTTCCACAGCAATGGTCCATCGTATTCTGGTGGATGGCGGCAGCTCAGCTAATATTCTCTTCACGCCTACATTCGAGAAGATGGGGTTAGGGAAATCTTGTCTCAAGCCGGTCTCATACCCGATAATCGGTTTTACCGGAGCATCGGTCGTCCCTGAGGGTACTATTAAAGGCTTGGTTAAGGCTGGGGAAGGATCTCATTCTCGAGATCTCCTGGTTGAGTTCCTGGTAGTTGATGTACCGGCAGCCTACAATGCCATTATTGGAAGACCGCTGATCCACGACGCTCAGGCGATAGTATCAACTTATCACCTGACGATGATCTATGCGTCAAATAGTGGAAAGCCGGAGAGGCTGAAGGGTAGCCAAGAATCGGCCAGATCCTGCTATCTGACGGCTCTTAAGAATTCTAATCATAAGCGGCCGGCAGAATCTCCACCATCAGAAAGAAAGAGGCGAAGGGTCGGGAACAAAGCAAACAAAGATTTATCAATGGAGAACTTCGAGGGAAGGCCGGTAGATTTTACCGAGACCTAGCCCAGAGGGAGAGACCGAGGAGGTCAGTCTAGAACTAGAGAGGCCAGAAAGGACAGTTAAAATTGGAGCCGATTTGGCCAATAATGTCAAAGTCAACTTAATCAGTTTGCTGCGAAGCAATGCTGACGTCTTCGCATTCTCCGCGGACGAAATGTCGGGGATTGACCCCGCGTTCATGGTACACCGGCTGAATGTCAGCGAAGATGTAAGGCCGGTAAAGCAGAAGAAGCGCAACTTCTCAGCCGAGAAAAACGCGGCCATCAAAGAGGAGGTCGATAAGTTGCTAGCGGCCGACTTCATTGAACCATGTGACTATCCGGAATGGCTGGCGAACGTGGTGATGGTTAAAAAAGCCAATGGGTCTTGGCGGATGTGTGTGGATTTTACCGACCTCAACAAAGCCTGCCCAAAAGACTGGTACCCGTTGCCTAGGATCGACCAACTGGTTGACTCTACTAGCGGCCATGTGCTGCTAAGCTTTATGGACGCCTTCTCTGGGTACCATCAGATCAGCCTCCTAGAGGCGGATAGGAGCAAGGCGGCATTCATAACGGAAGCCGGGGTATATGCATACAAGGACATGCCGTTCGGCCTAAAGAATGCAGGAGCTACTTACCAGAAGCTGGTGGACAAAATATTCGCGCATCGAAAGGTAGGTCTAATGTCGAAGTCTACGTCGACGATAGCATTGTCAAAAGCTTGACCGAGGAGGCCCATATCACGGACCTCGAGGAAACTTTCGTGACTCTGCGAAAGTACCGGATGAAACTTAACCCTAAGAAGTGCGTATTTGGGGTAAGGTCTGGAAAATTCCTCGGCTTTATGGTCAGTGAAAGGGGGATAGATGCCAATCCTGATAAGATCAAGGCGATAAGTGACTTGCCGGAGCCCAAGAGTATCCGCGACATCCGAAGGCGGCCCAAAGCAAGATAGCGGCATTAACGAGGTTTGTCTCCAAGTCGGCTGAGAAAGTGTTGCCTTTCTTCAAAGTTCTAAGAGGCAACAACAAGTTCGAGTGGGGGGACGAACAGAAGCAGGCCTTTGAGGCCATTAAAGAACATTTCAAAATGGCTACCCGACCATTGCAGGCCCGAGATGGGGGATAAGCTGCAGTTATACGTCTCGGTGTCGGCTAAAACGGTAGCAGCAGTACTACTAGTGGAAAAGGACAAGCAGCAACATCCTATATACTTTGTGAGCCACGTCTTGGCAGGGGCAGAGCAGAGGTACGAGTTGGTAGAAAAGATGGCATATGCCGTACTGATAGCGGCAAGAAAACTCCGACCTTACTTCGACTCACACACCATCCAGGTGCTCACAAATCAGCCACTAGAAAAGGAGCTCCATAAGCTAGATACAACCGGCGGAGTTGCTAAAGTGGGCAATAGAACTGTCCGAGTTTGACATCGAATATCGGCCGCGAACAGCCATCAAGGCACAAGCTCTGGCCGACTTCATAGTTGAGACGGCATACAATGAAGTAGAGGGAGAAGTCGACACCTGGCAAATATCGGTAGATGGCTCAGCGGCCCAAATAGGGGCAGGCGCCGGGGTGGTCATGACGACTCCTGAAGGAGACACTTTTGAGTATGCCGTCCGCTTTGGGTTTAAAGCGTCCAACAATGAAGCAGAGTACGAAGCGGCAATAGCGGGAATCGGTTTATGCATAGCGTCCGGAGCAAAGAAAATACGGATGACAACGGATTCCCAGCTCATATCAAGCCAGATCGAAGGTACTTACGAAGCCAGGGAACCGGTCATGCAGAAGTACCTACAGAGGGTATAGCAGATAACGGCTCCATTGCAAAGCTTCGAGGTAGTGCTAGTCCCCCGCGTAGAGAATATGGCAGCCGATGCGCTATCAAAGCTAGCAAGCTCAAGCACCATAGATCTCAAGCGCAACGTCATGGTGGAAACGCTGCCGGAAAGAAGCATAGAGACCGCCAAGGCAGAGGTGAACGAAGTCGCTCATAACAGAGAATGGTACGACGATATACTGGCGTACAAAATGACTGAAAGTTTGCCCACTGATAAGATGGCGGCAAAAAAAGGGCGAAGAGAGAGGCTCTTTGGTTCTGCATTTTCCAAGGCCAATTATACAAGAAAGGTCTTTCACTCCCACTCCTGAGGTGTGTAACGGTCCATGAGGCCACAAAAATAATTGAAGAAATACACGAAGGGGTATGCGGAAACCATATCGGCGGAAAGACGCTTGCACTAAAGGCCCTGAGGGACGGCTTCTACTGGCCAACAATGTTGATGGATGCGCAGGCGTACGTAAGAAAATGCGACAAATGCCAAAGGTTCGCACTTAGGTTATTAACCGGCCAAGAAACGACTTGCGGCCCGATCCCCGAATCCAATCCGTTTTGCTCGGTGGGGATGGATATCATAGGACCATTCGCGCCAAACATCCGAGGGAAGGAAGTTCCCGATAGTCCGAATAGACTACTTCACAAAGTGGATTGAGGCCGAACCGACTGCAAAGATAACGGCCAATCAGGTTAGGAAGTTTATTTGGCAAAACCTCATCACAAGGTTTGGAATTCCCATGGGAATAGTCATGGACCATGGCGTTCAATTTGATTGTGGCCCGATAAAGAGCTTCTTGAAATCATACGGCATCAAGTTTGCATATTCATCCGTGTGCCATCCCTAGAGTAATGGCCAGGCCGAAGCTGCCAATAAGCAAATTCTGAATGCCCTCAAGAAGAAGTTTGATGACCTGAAGGGTGCCTGGGCCGACATGGTTCCAGCGGTCCTATGGTCCAACAGGACCACCGAGAAGGAAGCAACAGGGGAGACCCCGTTCAGGCTGGCATTTGGGGCTGAGGCAGTGCTACCGGTCGAAGTAGGACTACCAAATTGGCGGATCCTTAACTACGATCCGGAATTGAACAACAAACTGCACCGGGAGGATCTTGACCTCTTGCCAGAAGTCAGACTTGCGGCAGAACTCAGGTCAGCAGCATATAAGGACCGGGATAAGCAAGGCCTACGACAAAAGGGTAAGAAGCGGCCAATTGAGAAAGGCGACACTGGTACTCGGGCGCACGGTGGCTACGATGTAAAGCTCACTCGGAAGGGCGACGGCGACCTGGGAGGGACCATACCTTGTAAAAGAGGAAATAGTCCCAGGTGCTTACCGGCTGGAAGACATGTCCGGCAAACAACTTAAGAACAGCTGGAATGCCAGCGTACTTAAGAAGTATTTCGTTTGATGTTTGCTTAGCCTAGATTCATAGCTATAATAACACGGCATTGTTGCCGATTTCAGAGTTGGTTCGTTCGAACCGACTATTGTCTATTTTTAATAAGATCAATTCCCATTATTGCGTGTACAAATTATTTGTTGAATTTTAGCAGTCTATAACACTGGTAATAAAACAGCGAAACTCCCTTGACGGTCAATGACCTGCGTGGATCTACCGTCAAGAGGAGCTAACGGTTGGCATGTTCCTAGCGGTCAATGACCTTAGTGGATCTGCCGCCTTGGAGAACCAAACACGCAGGCAACTTGGGGATGGTCAATGACCCTCGAGGATCTGCCAACCCAAGGAGTACACTGCTGACAGGAGAATATCCTACCTCATAACTGGTCAATGACCCTAGTGGATCTGCCGGAATAAAATAGTGAGAAAAAACTATTTGCCGGCCTATGAACCATAGTGGATCTGTCGGAATGACGGAAACAAAGGAAAAATATAAAAAGCAAGGTAAAGGAAATAGCCGACACAAGTGTTTGCCAAATATATTTCATTAATATGAAGAAGTGATTACATCCTAGTCTAGCCTAGGAACAAAAAGAGCTAATAATTAGGTCCGCCACAAGCCGGCCAAAACGGGAAGTATGTAAGGGGAAGGGGAGACCTATACTAAGCGCCCTGAACGGCCTCAGAGGCGGGAGCCTTGCCATCAGCGGTCGTTTCAAGCGTCGAACTGTCGGGACTCTTGTCAAGAATAACAACATCGTCAGCATGACTATCCTTGACACCCAAGTCGGCTGTTCGCGCCAGCGGCTCCCGGCTCGTCTTCCTTAAATTCAGCGCGAGGATCAGCATTGGCAATATCGCCTCCGTCACCCCCAGGTCAATTCCTCACCCTCCACCGGGGTCTCGAATTCCCGGCGACCATGAGCTTCCACAACCTTACTCCAGTCCACATCCGAAAAAGTATGGCGGGTGCACCGCATAGCGGCGGCCCAACCTCCATTATACCGGTTGGCAAAGCGGGTGACGAAGTCAACAGACCGCCGGTATTCGCCGATGGCGTCAGCCTCCCGGGCCTTTGACTCTTGAAGCTGCTCCCTCAGTTTTTTGCAATTCAACGTCCTTGTTCTTGAGGGTAACACTGTTTGTCTTGTTAAGGACGTTGGCAGATTTCAAGTCATCCCGGGCCTTGTCCAGGTCGGCCTTCACACTTTTCAGCCGATCTCGTTCAGTGACGGCGGCTGAAAGCTCGGCCTCCTTGGCGGCCAGTGTCTCCCGGGTGGTCTTGTGGCCCTCCACCTCACCGACATAGGCGGCCTGGTAATAGCGGTAGAGGTCACAAAGCTCCTTCCCAGAATGTGCAGTCTGAAATAGATATATAAAAGTTAGAGAAACACAAGCATCGACAAAAAGCACCGGGATATAACTTTGTCTAGAAAACTCACCACAGCTAAATTGTTTGCATGCACGGCAGCAGCGGCGTGGACCTGTTCCACCGGCATGTCAAATTTCAATTGGAAGCCCTTCAGTAGCCGGTAGCCCAGGTTGCCGCCTTCCAGAGGGCGATCGAGCAGCAGGGACTCGTCGTCCAAGACATTGAGCTTGGGTTTGTATAGCTCGCCATCCCGCACTGGCGACCGGATCCATCGCTTTCGAAGAATTTCCGGTATGTCTACATCAGAGTGCTCAATGAACCCCTTCTTGCTCACATCAGCGAACTTCCGGAGCTCCGGAACCATGTTGGGCAAGGTTTGATGTTTGTAGATCTTCGGTCGCAAGGACGAGGTCCCGACGGCCGCCACGCGCCCCTGGGGCTCCTTACCACCAATCAGGATAGTGGAACCGGTAGTCCCTTTGGGTGTTTCCTTGGGGGGAGCCCTCTTTCGTGGCTCACTATCAGCTTGGACCTCCGCTTTCCTCTTCTGAGGAATAGCTGGAGGTTGTTTACCGGTTGAGGCAGGCGTTTTTCCCACCACAGGGTTGTTACCTCCGCCATCACCACGACCGACTCCTCGGCCAACCTTACCACCCCGGCCTCCGATGCTGGGGGGGAATAGATGTGTACTTCTTGAGAGGCTTCGGTGGCATGTTGGATATCAGAATGTAGTCCCGGTTGAGATGAAGAGCCTGCCGGATTAAATGCTCGCGGCCTGAAAGCAGAAAAACATAGCACAAGTGAGCAATAAAACAGAAGTAAGGTGCAAAATAATTACCGGCATCACACTTGATTACCAGTGGGTTCAGATTGGCAAAAGCCTAAAACAGACAGCGGCGTGTTGCCTAAAATATAATCGGCATGAGGAAGCCAAATGAGAGGCACCGGAACAGACTTCCCCCCTTTGGGACCCGGCTTCGAGGAAGCCTCAAAGAAATTGAAGGCCTCTAATTCTCGGCGTGTTAAACGCCTGTCAGGGATGTGCTCCATCCGAGGGCGTGGTTTGGTCCAATAACGGCGTAGAGGAGAACTATCCGGCACTCGAACCCAGAAGAAACGGGGTTGCCAGTTCTTTAGGGATGTCAACTTAGGGTGCACAGTCAGTTTTTTCGGCTTGGTGTACATCGACATCCATCCACCTTGGCCGAGTTCCTTCTCGGCCTGAGATCTCTTCTTTTTGGTTTTCCCTTTGCCCTTGGCAGACCCATCCTCCTTAATCCAGTGAAGCTTCCGGAAGAGGTTCAGGGGTTTCCGGAAATCTCTTATACGGGACTGTCCAGGCATAGCAAATTAAGTTGCGCCAGGATAACGGCGTAAGTTGGGATAAACATATATTCCAGGCCGTTAAGATTTTGACGATGAAGGGGTCAAGAGGAAACCTAAGGCCAAAGTCCAGTATATGAGCGTACACCGCCACATGGCCTGGCGGACAGTCTGTTACCCGGGAGCCCTCGGACGGCATAACGAGCTCGTAACCATCCGGAAATGCAAAATACTCCGCTCCCTTGCGGTAAAAGTTATTATTTAACGCCGTCCTTCTCCAGCTCTTGTCGATTTCAACAAAGGAAGCACTACCGGCCTCGCATGCCGGCATGTAAAGGTCGTCAAGGGTCTCGTCATCATCCTCCGGTATAACTTCGGGGGGATCCTCGTCATCGTCAGCCTCCGAAGATACCGACTCCTCGTCAGAAATCATGTCGCGCAGGATGCTATTCACATCCTCAGAAGCAACGGAGGAAACCACATCCTCCTCCCGGTTGGACTCCTCTCCTATACCGTCGTCAGACGGAGCAGGTGATGTTCTTTCCTCTAGCGGCTCCGCCGGACCAGAGGTGCCCGCTAAAGACGGAAATAACAAAGGGGACCGTTCTGCTATTCCCAGCATGGTGCCATACTGACCAGATACCGGTACTCCTACGGCTTCTCCGAAAGCCCTAATAGCGGTAAGAGGAGATGCATGCAGTGTTGGCTCAAGGGTCCTACCGGAAGTACTACAGTCATGGCCCGATTTACTCCTACGTTCATGGGGGGGATTTGCTACTGGTGAGTTACTAGACATGATAGGGCTGGCAGACTTACTATCAGAGTTAAAGTCGCTATCGGTCAGAGATTGGAGACTCTCAGAAGTATTTTGTGAATCAGACTGGGAAGACATGATTAAAGGCAGAAATTGAGTAAGAAGAAGTTCGGTAAATACCTGGAAAGAGGAAAGAGAGCAGAAGCTGACACCGAAAATAACCGGTAAGAGAGTTTGGTCACAGCTCGAAATGGCACGACGAGATGCTGGCAACTGGAAGGACGCTAGGTCTCGAAGAGTTCAGTGAGAGCAGATGTTTGAAAGTGTGAAAATGCGCTGAGAAAAACGCTATTTATAGAGAGCTTCATGGCTTGGATCGAGCGACGTTTCGTCTTCCCGTCCCGATTGCGCCACGTGTGCCTTGAGCTCAGAAACAGCTGTGAGCAGCTACTGACACTCTAGTCAAATCAGCACGAAGATCAAGGCGACGATTCGCCTTCCGTTAATTAATTTCATCTCCGGAAATTCCTAAACGGTTTCCGAAACGATCTTCACATCATCCATAACGGCTCCAAGAACAACTAAGCAGGATATGTCGGTACCAGACATACCGGCTTGAGGGCTAGTTGTATGGGGGCTGTGCAAGTTCCCTACCGGTCCAGTTAGACCGCCATTGACCGTTATGGTCAACTCAGTCTGAAGAACCCCATTTTACCGGCGTATGGTACATGCCGGTTACATCAGTATACCTTATCGGTATCTATCATCTGGGCCATCGTCAAATGGGTCTGGGCTGATCCAGTACTTACTCAATGCGCCCATGGGCCTAAAGATAAGTATCAGAAGAGGATAGAAATATATCCAACCAATAGGGGCAGTGTCCTACCTTGCTAAGGACACTGCCGGCTCCTATAAATACCCCCATGATCTGAGTCATAAGGTACGTTCACATATACTAACATACTCTACTTGAGACATCCCGTCTTTACTCTTTACTGACTTAGGCATCGGAGGGGCGTTCCTCGGATCAACCCCCGAGGTCAGTTTACGTGTTCTATCTTGCAGGGCAGCAAACCGGCTACTTGACCCAAGGAGATACCGGTTCACTCCCTACGAATTATTCCATACCGGAACATTAACAATAACAATGATACTTTTCACGGGGGTGCCGAGAGAAGAAGTGAAAGTTCAAATTAAGGACAACGACATAGAAGTATAACAGATAAGTAGAAAAGCAAGGAGCTGGAGGAGGAGATGGTTCCAATGGCACCGCATCCAACGTAGTCGTGGGAGCTTTAAGAGGCGGTCAGAACACGTGAGCATGGATGATCACCAATCAAGGAGTCTCTCGTCTGCGTCGTCTTGGTGGTGGTGGTGTGACTGGTGTCTAAGAGAGAGACCCTGGAACCCTGCTAGGAGCATTGACACCGCCTGAAGATGGAGCCATGTAATAGAAGTAGTCAAATTACTTTTGCTTTCAAGGGTGGTATACTAGAAATTATGATGTTGCTGGTTCTCAGTACTTCATTCTAAAATAAAATAAAGCAACTTATTATTGTATGTGGTTTCAAAATAAATGAAACGCTATTGTATTTAGTATTTTTTTTTACAAGAGTATTTAGTATTTACTTCTTTGTATCTTTCTGTTTATTATATGGGTCTCTCTTTCTTTTTTTCTCTCTATCTCTCCTCTTCTTAATCCCCCTGCCTCCCCCCTAAGTTTCTTTTATTTTAGAACGAATGAAGTATTTAAAAAAAAAAATTAATGTTATACATTTATTTCCCTTGTAATTTTCTTTAAGGTAAGCATAAATTCTCTATCTTTGCCACGCACATGCCCCCCCCAGAGGCCTATTACAAACCATACACCGCCAACCCCCCTTCCCCCCAATTCTCATGAGATTGTAAAGTAGTTGGTTAGTGCATTTGTATCTCAAATGAGAGGTCATAGATTCGAATCTTAAAAGTTAAAACATATATTTTCTCTTCAAACACGTCTGATAAATTTTGGAAACCTTGTAAATTGTTTTCCTAAGAATAATATAGACAAGCTTTTAAAGTTTAAGTACAACAACAAAAATTTGTATCCCGCTCTTGGGTAGAAAACTTGTACCCTATACTTGGATGTACTGTACTTTCAAAGCTAAGTTTTTTGCTCATTGCTAATTTTTTTCCCTTATTTGAAGCTCTATAAATCAACAATGAGCAAAGAGATATCTTTGGCATCTCAGGTACATGTATATGTGTTTAGGCAGCAGTTTGTGAGACATGTTTTATCAGTTAAAATGGATAGATAACTTTGGCAAGAGACTATTGATCTCATAATAAAGTTTCAATTTGCTTTGTACATAACTAGACACAACTTTAACAATAACTAAATATAGTCGTATATTAATTAAAGAAGCACATTCCATATTCTTCCCCTAAAAAAAGGAGGTTCCATATGCTTTGATTTGTGTTTCAATGACTAATATATCTACATATGAACTATGAAGTAGGATTATATGACTAGGTATCAAAGGGGATTTTACACTCCTAGATTGTTCTCCACAAAATTAGCACATCTGGAATCTAACTTTTAATCTCAGATAAATAATAACAAAAGAAATTATTCATCTTTTTTGACATTGTCCAATACATAGATATAAAGCACAAATAAAGCAGCGAGAAACCAAATATTATAAATAAGGGTCAGTTTAATATCACAACTTTTTTCCTTTTTTGTTATGATATCTTCAGAGTCATGATATAGAAGTGAGTTTTACGAGAATGAGAAAACACTCCGAAATTTTGCTCTAAACTTACATGCATCAACTTCAAAAGTAGGCAGGGCCTTGCTTATCTAAATTTCCCATAAATATCAGGGTATTACATCATCTAAACTACCAGTAAGTTGGATATTGAGTATACTTTATAGTGTTTACATTAAAATGGAGAAACTTCAAAGAGCTAATTACAAAAGTCGTGTTGCTTGCTATTTCAGTTAGAACCACCCAAGACCACTAGATTGTAAGAAGTGGGGAGTTCAAGAACTGCTGCTTCTGTAACAGTGATATATCAACGGAGGTAGCAATACAAGTAGTATTTTGGCTTTATCACACGGGAAAAGGTCGAGTGTGCGATACTTTGGCTCGTCCATCCATTAGAAGAAGGTTTGCCGACCATAAGGTGTTGTGCCTAATTCCGGTGAGGCGAGTCTTCAAGGGGCATCAAGACTTTCCCTAATGCTTAAACTGAAAATCCGGTTGAGCACGTATCTTACTTTCAAAAAAGAGAAGGCAAGGGTATTGTATTTGCGTTGTCTACATAGTGTTTAATTTGTCATCCTCATAATCTTGAGGATTTCTTAAACTAATGATATGATCCTTGAAGGAGGCTGCAGCTTTCTCCCTCTCTTGTAGGTTGCCCAATTTGTCATACACCATAGCCATCAAATAGTAAGCCTCTGCAGCCAGCTCATGATACTGCAGTATAGAACATAGAAGTCATATGTGCACTTCAGACATCCATTGCAGGTTTTCAAACCTATATGATGATTGTAACATATAGTAAACCATCTCTACATCCTATCTACTTATGCATGGGATTTAGAAAACCAAGCATATCTACAATCTATAAGCTTTTGAAACAAGAACTGTAACAAAAATATTGTCATAAGCTTTTGTTGAGGAAACAGAGTGCATGTGGGAAGAACTAAAAGCAATAGAAAGTTCATTTGCGATGAGACCACTACAACCCGGCATGCTTCAGAATGGATAATAAGGTGAACTGTAAGAATACTCACCTCCAAAAGTTCAAGCTCCTCACAGGCTTCTTGTAAAGGGTTGAGCACAGCCTCTGGTGCTTGACCCACTTGGGACATGCAAAACCAAAATTAGCAACATCTAATTACAGGTGAAGTAGCATATTAAGCATTGGGGGGGGGGGAAATATCCCCATAAAACCAGCTTCCAATCTGTTCCAAAAACTTTTAACAGGAAAACACAATTTACTTCTCCAGCTAAATAGCCTTTGAAGTTTGAACTACCAGGTTCGTATTCAAACATCAACTATACTATGCATATGAAAATTCTTTATGCATTTGATGCTTGTTTCCCCTATTGTGCAGTCTTCACAAAAGTACATGAGTGTTACCAAGAAGACAGAAAGACAGATAGGGAAATAGAGAGAGAGGTATAATACCTGAATAATTTGCATCGGAAAGATGACATTTAGCTTCTATAATGTGAGCCCGTGCACGGAGCTCGAGCCCCCCAAGGCCAAGGATCATTGGGAAGATTCCATGAAGGAGCGACAGAGCTCTTTGTGCTTCACTTGGTCCAAAGGAGAGCCATAACTCAGCCAGTGTGAGGGTTGCAGATGCTTTAAGAAGATCCAAGTTAAATGACTGGCAAAACAATATACTTGCTAATGCATATGGAAGGCCTAGGGTAGCATTTCTTGATTTCTGTGACAGAAATTAAGAAAAACCATCAACTACTTCCTTGTTTATATAGATAAGAGCATTTTCACACGAGCAGACACAAGAAATAAATAAAGAGGAGGGTATAGTGAACTGGGTCCTGCAAACTCAAAACCTCCCAACAATGGCAGATTATATTGTTCAAGAATTATAACAACAAAGTATCAAGATAAGTCAAGGTTTTCGAGAGGCCAAGATCTCTCCCAAATTACTCTAAATACACGCTCAATTTCTGGATACCTTACTCTTCCCTTCTACTACTTGTATATAGCCAGCTACAGCTTTCATTTCTCCTACCGTTGTGAATGACACCTCACCATACAGCTCATCTATTTCTGTGATTTCAGAATATGCGCTGACATTCCCTGATTATGCTCTGACCTCTCTGACATTTGCAGGTGACTGTTACTCCCCTTTTCCCTCTTTAGCGCTCCTCTTGCCACGTCTGTGGTAAGTCACCAATATGGGAGCGCGAGGTGGATTTGTTGCATTACCTCGGGCCCAAACACTCACCTTGTCCTCAAGGTGGAAGTGAGGAAAGTGAAGTTGGATTGAATGGAACTCTACCCAAGTGGCCTCAAAGGCTGAAGATTGTTGCCATTTGATGAGTGCATCGGTTCTGGGGGCAGATGGGGGCCAATTGTGCGCACATCCAAGAGTGCTTCTGGTTCAGCAAGCCATTCTAAGTCTGAAGATATGGTGCTAGGAATTTGCGGACAGCTGCTCTCTTCAATTGGGACACGTGAAATACAGGATGTATCTTGCTCTATGCAGGTAAGTCCAACTTATAGGCTACAGTACCAATGCGCTGCACAATGGTGAAGGGCCCATAGAAACGGGCTGTCAACTTCTCAAATGAGCGCTTGGCCAGTGTTTGTTGACGATACGGCTGAAGTTTTAGATACACTCGCTCTCCTACTTCAAAAGTTTCTTCCCTGGGGTGCTGGTTCGCATACTTGGACATGCGCTGTTGTGCCTTGATGAGGTAGAGACGTACGTCATCCAAAATGGCCTCACGCTCTAGTAACATATTCTCCAGGCTGTCTACTGCAGTGTCCTCTTCCAAGGCGAAGCAATTGAGGGGGATCCCTTCCATAGAGAGCCTTAAAAGGGGTCATCATTGTAGAAAGATGTGGGGACGAGTTATATCAAAACTCGGCCCAATGGAGCCATTCCCCCCAATTCCGTGGCTGTCCCAAAGTGAAACAACGGAGGTATGTTTCCAAGCACTTGTTAACCACCTCGGATTGGCCATCCGTTTGTGGGTGGTAAGCACTAAGCAGTGCTGCGTTTCAATTGGGTTCCTTGCAAGAGGAACAACTCCCTCCAAAATAGGCTCATGAAGATGCGATCACGATCCGACACAATTGATGAGGGAAACCCGTGCAACCTCACTATTTCTTTGATAAACAGCCCTGCCACAGTGTATGCTGTAAAAGGATGTTTAAGAGGCAAAAAATGGGCATACTTTGTTAAGAGATCCACCACAACTAACACCGTGTCACACCCCTTGGAACGTGGACGACCTTCAATGAAATCCATGGCGATCTCTTCCCACATCATAGGGGAGGGGTAGGGGTTGTAGAAGTCCGGCGGAACTGAGGTTCGTGGCCTTGAATTGCAGGCACACACTACATTTCATCACATATGCTGTAACATCTCCTCGCATGCCCACCCAATACCAATCCGCTGCTATTCTGAGATATGTTTTCAAAACTCCTGAGTGCCCACCCACTGGCGAGTCATGGTACTCTTCCACCAACCGCGGAACAAACACCGCAGATTTAGGGATCACCACTCTTCCTTTGTACAACAATCTCCCCTCCACCAAGGAGTAATACGCATGAGAATTCTCATCCTTTTGTAGGTCTGCTGTCATTTGTTTGAGCGTAGGATCCTGCTCAATTTCTTTCCGTAATTCAGTCCAGTCTACCCCTTGTGTGCACACAGCATCCCCAAGTTCAACCTCCCCTTGAGTTTTACGAGATAAGGCATCAGCCACCCTATTCGAGGCCCCCGGTTTGTATTGAATCTCGAAATCCAGCCCTATCAATTTGCTTACCCCATCTTTGGTTATTGAGATCCCACCTCCCTTTGTTGCATAATAAACTGCAAACTTTGCTGATCCGTGCGGACTATGAAGTGACCCCCAAGGAGGTAATGTCTCCATTTTTGAATTGCTAGGCACATGGCCATCAACTCCTTCTCATACACTGATTTGGCTTGTGTGCGTGGGCCCAAAAGCTTACTGTAGAATGCTATAGGGTGCTGCTCTTGCATCAATACTGCCCCTACTCCGTAACCCGGTGCATCTGTTTCCAAGATGAATGGAATTCTGAAATTTGGGAGGGCCAGGAACGGAGTGTTTGTCATGGCTTCTTTGAGTGCTTGAAACGCACTGTTAGCTTCTTCAAACCACCCAAAACAGTCCCTCTTCAACTGGGTCGTGAGAGGTTGTGCAATTTCGGGTTAGTGTGCGACAAATTTTTGATAGTAGCCCGTGAGCCTTAAAAACCCCCGTAGTTCTCTCATATTCTTAGGCCGAGCCAATTCCACCATGGCTCGGCTTTTCTTCAAGTCTGCAGCCACCCCTTTTTCCGAGACTTTAAGGCCCAAATAAGCTACCTCCGGCAACCTAGGTAGCACCGATACGGATACGGGGATGGATACGGGAACGGGAACGGGGACGGAAAAGGGCAAAATCAATATTTTCAAAAACGGGTACGGCTAGGATTCGGCAAAAAAAATAATAAAAAATGATATTTTTGATGAATAATATTACCTTAAATTTTTAAAATATATAATATCCATTTAATTTTTGTACAAAAATATTAAAGGACATACATGTAAAAATATAAACAATAAGCTTTCTTCCTCCCTAGAATATAAATAAATAGGAGTATATGACTATATGGGGTTAGTTTAGGTAAAGATTTAAAGAAAATGGAAAAGTCATTAAAAAAAAGGTGGTGTACACCTGTAAAAAAAAAAGAAGTTAGTTTTTGTACAAAAATATTAAACGACCCTACATCTATTTTTTTTAAAGATGGTGTACACCTGTACTCCACTGTCCTCTTTCACGTGCTTTATGCTCTCCTGCCTAGTGCCTATCTGCATTCTAGACTTAGCAGTTAGCATAGCCCTTAAGAAGAATAACTAAATGAGCAAACAAAACAAGCAAGGAGCAGCGACGGGACACTGGCAAGGCACCGGAGAGATTGGTGGCTGCCGGCGACGATGGGCCAGGTGCCGACCACTTGAGAGAGAGACAAAGGGGTGCGCTTTGAAGTAGTTGAGGTGAGACAGAGACATTTTCAAATATTCCAAGAAAACCCTAGATTTGATTTTTTTCCCCTTTAGATTTCATTAAAAGTAGCTGGGTACGTCTCTCTCACTTTGAATTCGTCCCTACCACGTACCCAGATTCAGCTCATCCGTACCCAAACCAAACCCACGTACCCATCCAACCTGATTCGTTTTGGGGACGAATCCTGGCCGTATCAGTCCGTGCCGTCCCGCCCCCGTACGAGATTCGGCGTCCGGGAGGAGTACCCGTGCTTCATAGCCGACAACCCAATCTCACATTAGAAAAAGCTGATTTTCTTTCAGAGTTTGTAACACCATGGCAAGATGAGTTTCATGCTCTTTCTCATTGGCACTGTAAAAACACAAAAGTATGAATTTGCGAAGAAAGGGGCGGAATACCTCGTTCATAAGGGATTGAAATGTTGCCGGAGCATTGGTCAATCCGAAGGGTATTACCAAGAACTCGTAATGTCCTTCGTGGGTACGGAATGCGATTTTATGGGTATCCTCTTGTTTGAGCAAAATCTGATGATACCCGGATTTGAGGTCCTACTTGGTGAACACCTTGGACCCATGTAACTCATCTAGTAACTCATGGATTACGGGAATCGGATATTTTTCCGGAACTATTTCTTTGTTGAGGGCGCTGTAATCTACGCAAAATTGCCAAGACCCATCCTTCTTGTGCACAAGTAGCACGGGGCTAGAAAAAGGGCTTGTTGAAGGCCTAATGATCCCTGCCTCGAGCATTTCTTTGATTAAACGCTCTATTTCATCCTTCTGGTGGTACTATCTATAGGGGAGCGCACCCCTACAGGACTAATGCCTTGTTTGAGGATGATTTTGTGCTCATATCCTCTATGTGGGGGAAGCCCGGATGGTGTTTTAAAGACCCCTAGGAACTGCTCCATGACTCCCTTCATATAGGTAGGTATGTCCCCTTCTCTTCGCATAGTTTGGATCATTGCCTTGAGGGAGATGCAAGATCGAGCTAATGTCGGGTCCCCATTCAAAGTCACCATCTTGCCTCCACTTTGGAACTTTATGGTCTGCTCCTTGCCTCCTTCCAATTCGTCACCACTGCTCCTAATTTCTCTAACCACTTGTACCCCCAAAATCCGGTCGGAATTGCCCAGCTTTAATGGCAGAAAATTCTCCTTGGCCTCTAGTCCTCCCAGCTTGATCTCACTCCTTACATTCGCCTATTCCTTGGATAGAATCCCCATTTCCCAAAGATACTTCAAAGCTCCGCGAATCCTCAATGAGAAGACCCAATTTATCCAGTGTATCAAGTGAGATAAAGTTGTGGGTTGCTCCAGGGTCGATCATTACCACGACCCGCGCCCCTTTAATCTCTTCTAACATTTTCATATCTTTGGGTTCCGAATTGAGGGAAACCTCCGGTGGAGGTGGTTCTTCCACCACCGGACCTCCTTCGACTTTATCCTCTCTAAAGTCGCCCTCCTTCCGCCGGCACCTATGTCCGATGGACCACTTATCATCACACCGAAAGCACAACCCTTTATCTTTCTTCCCTTGCAATTCACGCTCAGTGAGTCTTCTCACCTCTCTTACTGGTTTTGTTTGTGGGTAAGTCACCCCTGGTGAATTTGTTTGTGCCAATGGGCCGGCCCATGCCTTGTTATACATACAACAATACAAATTATAGAAAGTTGTCAATGTATATTAAAACTATCAAGTTATTTTCCATTTATTTTATCTCACTTTTATATACTTATTAAATCATCTTTTTATCTTTTAAATAACCGTTTCCCACCCTATTCCATTAACACATTTATGTGACTTATATCAACTACAAATTTTAACAAAATCCTTCTACAATAGTTAATCTTTCAAATTTCCCAAATTTTTAGGGTTGACTAAATATTAAAACAAAGAAAATTTAGGATTCAAATTCTTTACCGTTGTCCACTTCTTGTATCGGAGCATTTATTTTTATCTGATTTTTTTTCCTTATATGTTAATGGTATCTGCGGTTAAATTTGGTGAAATTTGGCTCCAAAAAATAAAATAGAGCCAAAGATTAAGGAAGAAGAGATGATATATTTTAGGAATCTAATTGTTCATTTTATCGTACCCCCATTTCTAGATCTGCCACTACTTGTTGGGGAAATTCTGAACTTGGGTGGACTCGGCTGTTGGAGAAAGGTAGATGGAATTTTTGTTTTGTATTCCCCATGAGCGTCTTCTTTTTGGGCGAGGGAAGGTTTTGGACCCTTTTGACACCCGAATTTTCTCTTCGGCCCGAGATGCTTGATCCATAGCCCAATGGGCCCATTTATCTTACTTCTGCCTTTATATCTTCCTTCAAACCATGCATGAACTAGCCCATCAAGATTCGGTCAGGAACCCAGTCCAAAAATGCGGCTAGTTTGATGAATTGCCGGCGGGAGTTGAGGACCGTATCCTGTTGTTTCACAGCTAACCACTGTTCATACAAGGAGCCTGAGGCCCTGAGTTAGTCGGCCAGAACTGATGTAACACTAACTCATGTGAATGGGTCGCCGGCGATGTTCCCAGTAGTACCAGGAGAGCATCGCCTAACTCATGTGAATGGGTCGCCGGCGATGTTCCCAGTAGTACCAGGAGAGCATCGCCTTCCAACCATATCACGGCGGCCTCCATCTTTTCCTCTTCACTGAGGTAGTAAAAAGTAAAATACCTCTCCGCCTTCACCACCCGTCCATCCGGCTCTTGACCGTCAAAGAGTTGCATGTCCTGCTTGCAGTACCTCCGATCCCCTCCACCGTGGCCACCCCAACCTGAGCCGCCTCCACTTTCACCGTGTCCTCCCCAGCACCCCCTCCATTTCTCCCTGCACCGTCCCATCGTTCTCCGTTCTCAGGTCCACCCCCAATCACCGTAACCATTCCACCATGTTCCCCCTCCATTTTTTCCCGTTAAGCCCCAACCAGCACCCCGAGTGTTTCCTCCCCAACCTAGTCCTTCGCCATTCCTCGGGGATGCTCTCCGCCCTCCGCCAGAACCTCCGCCGCCAGGATTAACTACAAACACCCTCCCCCATTTGGGTTCTCCGCGAAAGTGAGTTCCTCTTCTTCCCTCCTTTCTCCATGGTTAAAGGGGCCAAACCCTCCTTGCACAAACCCTTCACCTTGGAACCCCTCCTCTTCCTCGTGGACCATAAAGGGAGGTGACTGACGCTGATTCAACGAAGATCTCACTTCCTCTTGAAATTTGTTTTGTTCTGACCGGATTTTCTTTATCATTTCTTCCGGGTTTCTCGGGAACGTTCAATACGACCTTCCAATCTCTCGGATTGAAAGATCCATGCTTGCAATGATTTGGTTGGTGATCGAGGTTTGCATCTTAGGCGAGGCTTTGGCAACCGCTGATGCTATCAGAATATGCCCCGACATTCCGTGATTATGCTCTGACCTCTCTGATATTTGCAGGTGACCGTTACTCCCCTTTTCCCTCTTTAGTGCTCCTCTTGCCACGTCTGTGGTAAGTCATCAATATGGGGGGGCGAGGTGGATTTGTTGAAGAAAGAGGGGGACCAGAGGTCCTCTGGAATCGAGCACACAGGAGGCAGGGGAACTCCGATTATGAGTATATCTGGAAGGTGCATGGCCAAAGAAATCAAAATAAATATCTTGAGGATGTTACCAAACTCTGCGTCGCTATTCATAAATTGTCTGAGAGTTGAGCATAAACAATGCCCACCTTCCAGACAAAATCTACCAGGATGCCAGCAGAAAGCTTCAGTTAGCGTCTGGGCTGGTGGAAGGCTTAAAGAAGAGGGAAAGGGTCCTAACTCCTAAGAGCATAAACAATATAGAACAGAGACAACATTCATAAGGGATAGCTATAGAAAGTCTTAGGGGTGTCCTGATAGCATAAACAATGCTTGGCAGACAGGAAATCATCAAGATGCAAACAACACATATCTTTGTAACAGATATAAATTACAAAGACAAAATATATAATACCTTGTGGATTTCAGCAAGCAATAGTAGAACTGTTGCATTTTCAACTTGCAAATGGAACTTGTAGCATGTGCAAAAGAGGGACTGTGCAATTTGCGCTGCCTGCACCAAATATGACATCTGGACTTGGTTTTGGTCATGGTATCAAAAATGCCTAAATCAGTTTAGTTCACCCATACTGGAACGATTATCAACATTGGCGAACCGAATTTGACCAGTTCAACACGGTGGATTTTAATAAGCCGAAATTTCGACCGAACTAACCGTGACAAGGCAATTTCACCGGCATTTCCCGTACCAAGACTACTTTTCATATTGCTTTTTTCATACTTTTTCAGATATTCCCACTTACCGACTACTCCCTACTATGAAATAACAATATTACAAACTAGGAAATATGATATTACAAATTTACAAGTCATTACGATACTATCATTATATTGGGGTATACTCAAAAACTAAAAACCACCTAAAAAGGACTGTAATAACAAATTGGTGGGCAAAATCACGACACCGTCCGCATTGAATGTATCCTTTCCGTTCCTACGAAACCACAAACGTTTCCGCGACCGTGACCGTAACTGTATTTTCGAACCATGGTTTGGGTAACAATGTTGAAGGAAATAAAAGATGAAAAAGCAGGGAGAGGGAAGGGAGGAGAGGAGTAATAAAATTTTCAAAACTGAAGGATTTGATTCACTATAGAAGAAAAATTGGATCCCTCCATTTCGTTCCTCCCCTTCCAACGTAATTATCCAAACTAGAGTTTTGACTTACGCCCCCCTCCCTTTTTTCTCTCCAAATCGCCTCATTTAAACAAGCTCCTGGTGCCAGTAGTTAATACTGAAACACAACCATCATAATGCATGTATGAAACTACAAGAAGTCAACAACTCCAACCAAGCAGACACATAGAGCATCACTTTCAGAATATATGAATTCAATTCTCTATAGGGGCCAGAGGGAGGTGTACAAAAGAAATAGACCACAAGGATCTACTATTTCTACTGAATAATAAGGTCCATGTCCATTCTATAAGAGCCATAATACTGGTAAGCTGCAACAAAGATACCAAGAAACCCCATAATGCAGCTGGTATCCACACCCCTTTCACACAGAGAGGTATAAATAGCTTTCGAAAGTTACACACAAGAAAAATCATCAGCTTAAAGAAACCTACCTGAAAAGTCCTCACATTCATGGAAACTATCGCATCCTTAAGGTCCAGTTAGATTAAAGCCATCAATGTACTTCTTGCTCAAGTACAGCCTTAACTGCTTAGGCACCAAAATGCCACGTGTATGATGTATGATATGTTATAATTGGATACATCTATACAAAATTTAGAATTTAGAACTTTGAAACAGGGTAAGGTCTCTTAGCTCTACCTTACTATGTTCTACTCCCTCCATGACAAAGTAATATTCCATAGCTTAACAGACAAGAGTAGCCAATATATACCATTATTGATAAGATTTATCAGAGTGGTGGCTTAGCACCTTTGACAGTGAGGATACTTATAGAAGCACCTTTGACATTGATCCAAACTTAAGTTACCAATAAACCCGTTCTAAATGACATGATAAAGACCGCTTAATGGAAGGAAGAAAGAGGATTAAGACCTGGCTATACTGGTTTGCAGCTAGCAATGTTTGAGCTCGACGAAGGCTTGCTTCAGTCTTTAGATCTATATCAACACCAGTCACAGGGGAAGCCAAAGCACCAAGCTCATCACAAACTCGTTGAGCAAGCTTCAAATGACCTCTGCATAAGGGTTCCAATATATGTGATGCTAGCCAAATTACCAGCTCAGAATTTTTATTTTAGATTAATTGAAGTTTTTTATTATGTATCACTCAAATTTCACATGAATCCATGCCACTTATTCCACAGAGGACAAACCTATGCAAGGCATGTTCGTGGAGAAGTTGAAGCTTCAATAGCGAGACTCGTGATTTTGAGATGACATGGAACTTCTCCTCTACAATTCTGAATGCGACATATGCTTCTGCAGAAAATTATATACCATACATTCTAATCATGACTGTTTTTCATACGGACAAGTAATGTATTTTGACAACAAAAAAACACTATTAAACAATTACCCGAACCCTAGGATCAGAAAATATATGGCACCACATGTATACTACAGTCAATTGAGCTTTCTAAATGTTGACTGAAGAGCAATTTAAATGTAACCTCACCCCTGTAGCCCTTATAAGCAGCGAGATGTTGAACAAGCTTCACACAAGCCAAGGCAAGATTATCCAAGCTGATGCAGCCCATAGGACGTTGACAATAAACAACATAAGTAACTTCATGATGAATATTTGCACACATGAACTTAACACCATCAGCTTGGGTGAAAGTAGAATAATTACCTTGAAGCATCAGCAAAGCAAGTGGCGTAAACTAGGGCATTTATCCTGGCAAGCGAGTTGCTGATAGTAAAAATTGTTGAAGTACATTACACAGGTCAAAAAAGTCAGTTCTGTAATCCTTCTGACAAATAACAAATTGCAACAAAGACAGATCCCCAATTCATCCAAAGAGCCATATACATGAAAGCTATATTGACGATTGACATAAAAGTGGAAGAAATTCCCTCCACCTTAACCATAAAGCAACAAAAACTATTTGTATATATCCAATTCACGTAAGAAGCTTCTCAATGTAATTAACTCATCATCCCTCTCAGAACCCAAAAACCTCATCACAAGTAAAAAAAAATGCATTTCGTTCCAGAGAAAATACAAGGCTTGGCAAAAGACACACAAAGGATAGAAGAGAGAAAAAAAACGGAACATGTGTGCTGAGTAAGTGATGAGAGTATGAGACATCATATATTCTAACCTGCCATACATCTCCCATGCTGTGGTGCGGAGTAAAAATGAAGAACCAAGTTGTTGCAGCACAGCCTTAGGTATTGAGCTCTGTTGAGCACAGAACACAAATGTATTACAATCATTTCCTGAACCATTTTCTGAGTCTATCATTAGAGGACCCATCGGTTTATGCGGATTCTTAAGCCATGCAGTAGCAAAATCACCATCACGAGACATTGAAGAACCTTCATTACTGAATTCACTGACCACATGGGAACTCAACCTCAGCTCCTGGTGATAAAACATGACGAGAAAATGTTCAGAACTTTGTGCTTTGTGGTACCATATAGAATTCTTGAAAGCTAAAGTTATTGCTAATCAGTATGATACCTGACAAACATCAGCTGGGCGTGTTCTAAGGTCAACAGATGCTTTGGGACCAAACGATAGCATAGGTCTTTGGACATGCTGCACATACATCACAACAGCACCTAAGTAAATTTTGGTGAAATCAAATAAAGTTTTACGGCATTCAAAATGTTGTCATCATCGACAAATCAAAGAAGAAACTGTTGAGCTGGAAAGGGAGAGGCCTCACTAGCAGTTCCATGAAACTAGGACTAACTATAAGACGAAAATTCCCCAACATTATTCAGAAAAATAAAACTAGAGAACATACTAGAGTATGGAAGGACCTGGATGAAACCAAACTAATCACACTCTATATAGTTTGGATCACAATAGAACCTCGAGGACGAGAAATTAAAGAGCTTCTGACAAGTTTACCGAAAAAGCGCTTTGGACTTACCCTCTAAATAGGTTTCTTCTCATTTACCAATTCTATTCTCCATCTAAACCTAGCTCAGTTCTACACTGGTGTCATCCAATTGAAAACAGAAAGGATAATATACTTGGATCAGAGGGAGATATGAAGATATGTTTAAAATGAAAAAAGTACTTTTTTGCTTGCGAGGGACAACAGATAAAGTGAAAATATTTAAAAAATTCAACTCATGACTCATGAGCCAAAATTTGAAGCTCGCAAGAGCACAAAAGAGAACGAATTATACACACAGGTCTAATTTCTTACCATCAAGTCAAATTTAGCCATTGCTAGATGGTTTACAGACACTAATGGTGTCAGCTTGAGAACTTCAGATCTAGCAAGAGCTCTTCTTAATAGAACATATAATTGTTGATGGATGGTTAAAGAAGAACCAATGCTGGTCATAGGTGAGTATGATGATCCAAGTATTCTTGAGGCGCTAGTTATACCAAATTGAGACAACAAGTTGCATATAACTGTCAAAGTATAAGCTAGGCATGCATCATTGCTGTGCTGCAAGAAAACGGAAAGTTTGTAAGTACAATGAAAAATACAAGAAATATAATATTCAGACAGCAGTTTGAGAAACAGACTTGTTGCCATTGTAATTCAGTAACATATTATGCTCAAGAAATGCAGGAGTGATTTTGAATGAGCAACAAGCAATTCAGTAACATATTTGCAACCATTTTGTAGCATTTGCAAGCTTATTCTATTGACTACCATATGATTAATTTGTTTGGGAAGAAGTGGTAATATCTTTCACATGCTAGTGGGACAGAGAAGATGATTTTGCATCTCCTGGCCCACATGCTCTCGAGACTCTCTCTAGTATCTTTTATAGATCCACAGAGAGGTATAGTACTGTTTGAGTATTTTCGTGTCTATTTAGTTTCTGGACACCAGGCCTCCCCCATTTTAATTTCATTAACATTTAGTAACATATATCTTTTATCTAGATAGAATATTGGAGCATGACTGACTGAGATATTGGTTATATTGGGTCTTATCAAGCAAAGAAATTACTTAGGCATTATGGTTTATTAGTTTTACAGACATCTTGTAATGTATATACTATATAGTAAGAGAGGAATCCAAGATTTTCAAAGACAAACAAGTAGAAGAAGTTGAGAAAGAATAAAGTGGACTTAAATGAATTAGTCAACAAGTTCCTTTCAAACTTTGCAGCTCATCCAATAGATTAAGAGAATAGCCTTGTGGTACTAATATCTTGTAAAGGCACTTTGTCATCTAGTGTCTACTTTCTGTCTACTAGCAAAATCTTGTTTTATCTTAGTCAAAAAAAGTGTCCAGAAATCCCAGAATCTTAGTGAATTAGAGAGGACACAGCAAACCCAGTAGGCTAGCATATGCAGGCTGAGAAGTGCAGGCTTAGCATATAATTACAATATAACTTAGACAAGGAGAAGTGATGTGGTACCTGTTGAGAAGCACGGACAGCTTCTGTTAAAGCCTGAAGATTTCCCAACAAGAAGATGTAAGTCAACATATTTTCAAATGCTGAAATGCTAAGTAAAAACATGTGCTTATGACTTACAAATACTTACTTCTAGAGCTAATTTAGGATGGCCAAAATGAACATGCATCATTCCACAGCATAACAATGCAATTTCATATTTCCCGAAGCAGTTGCCATCGGTGGAAGATGAGCAAAGATCAAAACCCTCCATCCCTGCACTACAATTCCCACATTTGTCATGTCAGCTCGCTTGTACAAAAATCCAAGAAACCCCCATTTATAAATTTAGAAATTTTTTACACATTATCCCACTTCAGTTACAGTGATTAATTAAAAAAAAGATAGCACATACTCCAAGAAATGCTCACTTTGACAGCAAAGTAACTACCTCCAGTGAATAATGACTATCCTGGTAAGCATTTTATGCATTTACAATTTACAGGAGCATGATTAATGCGCAGCTTTGAGCCAATGGCATGTTAGCATAGAGGGATGTCGAAGTCTTTTAAAACAAAAGTGAGTGTAGCAAATGGTATGCATACATTAACTACTCAAGAGAGTCAAAGGAATATATTAAAAAAAGGAAGTAGGACAATACAATCACTTCGAGATTGATGGAGTACTAACTGAAATACAATCACCTAGCCATTTATGAACTACATCTGCAACAAGCAAATAGCATGAATTCTTGTACAAATTCTTTCATAAAGAAACGAAGCTTTTACCGACCAAATGATACTATCCTTCAAGCGAAAAATTGCTGGCTCTAGAATTTTGTTATAAGCTATAATAAATAATGAACAGGTCTTGACCAGTTGACCCCTCTTAAGATTAACTACACATAAATTTTGGAAAGTACATAAAAGATGTACTTATACAATCCTCATCTCATATACCAGGTCATATACTGAATACAGTACCATGTTGCGAAAGCTGTGGCCTCTCAACATCAGCCAAGAGGTGCCACTCCTACTCTGGATAGGCATTTATACAACTTAATGTATATAAAATCTTATAGCAAACCAAGACATAATACTCCCACAAAGACCTTTCCTCTTTTCAATTACAGGATTCCACATAGTTCTTCCCTCCACTTTTTACAAACCCTTTTTCCTCTTTTACCCTATTTTACCCTCCTTTACCCCACCACATGGGTTTACTTGTTTATCAAATTACACTCATGTTTCTAACAATTTTCTCTCTCCCACTAAAAAGTCAATAAAAAAAATACTTTTACAATCTATAATAGCAAGGGAGGTCCTTATGAAACAAAAGGAGTATTAAGCTAATAAAGAAAATACAGAAACTCTGTCATCATAATTGGACCTTGGGGCATAATTATTGTAGCATTGACTACCCAAATTTGAAGGTTAAGTAAATATCGACAGTGTAAAACAACAAGAATTTCAATCAAATTGTTGTTTAGGTAGTGTATGTAGATGGTCTAGCAGTGGCCACTAACATCTTCACACACCCTTCTGCGCAAAATTTCATATTTTTTTATACCATTGCGTGTAAGTTTCACAGCATAAGATTGATAAAGTGTTCATAAAATTCACTAGGTATCTTCTTTAGAATAGAGCTTGGTGATGCCATCCTGCTTACAAGGGATAAGGCAATTCACTTGAATTATCTGAAACTTGTAACTTATACAGTTGCAACAGTACTTTTCTCCAACAGAAAGATATCACACTTCAGCAGCTCAATACTGACAAAGGGACTAACAGTGCTACAGTATCCTATTTTTGCCGATATCCTCTTTCCTTTTCCTCTCGTTTTCCTCTTATCTCCATTCTGTTTGGCCTATTTGATGAGTGTAATACCATCATGGTGTCTGTTATAAAAGAAAGCAAGCCATTAAGCCACTAACATTCATAACTGTACACAGCACCATCCCACGGATAATTTTTCTTCTCCTACATACAACTCTCCTCTTTATCCGGCTAAGTGGAGGAAAACCTTTCTACATCCCACCAAAAGAAAGCAACTTCTTCAAATCCTTTAAAATTGCGGACACATCATTCTCCTAAACAACTTTTTGCTGGTCCAAAATTTTTCGACCTCCTCCATTTGAAGCTTCTTGCTTTTCTTTTATTTCTCCTTGTCTTTAGGTGGCCTTGTCGTTCACATCAACCAACTTCAGTGCCACGGCAAGGAAAGATAGAAATTCCAGTAAAGAAGGCTAACATAGAGGCACAAGGTGAGAATAATTTAACAGGAGCATTTTGAACCCCGAAAAGGCTTTGAGTGATAACCTATGATCAAAATAACGATGGAGATTCTCCAAAGCACCAGAGTAATCATCATGATGCAGCATATTCAAGTAGCGCAAGAAATGGACCTGCAAACGGATCAGAAAGCTATTAGCCTGAAATCAAGTATTTGTATACAGCTTACAGCTGATGAGCATTACTAAATATTCCCATCTCCAACATGGCCATAAAGAAGAAAGCAATTTACAACTTACACGATGTAGTTCAGGTGCCAATTTCTGCAGTTGCTTCAGAACAGACTCAAGAGTATTCAGAGGAAATGAACTTCCATGCCTGGAACATGCATAGTTCTTAGGTTTAACGAAATAAAATAAATGAATTAAAAGGCATGAAACCTCAAAAAATGCATACTTTTCGATCTCATCAGCTTGCTGTAGCAAGTATCCATGAACTTGCCAATTTGAACGCAAATATATACCAGCATTGCCATCAAGTGAATCCAATGCATCAATATCGGGAAGCATAAAGGGGCTTAATTCTCTGGCTTTAGCACCATGTTTTAGGTCTGTGGAAACGTCAACACCTATACTTGAAAACATCAATCACTTTATAAGTCACCATATGCTTTACTGTTAACTACAATCTACAATTCTTCGTTTCAAAATAGCTAATGACAAGTATACATCCAAATGAAGCAACTAAAAACCAGTTAAAAATCCATGATCATTCAAGAGACTTGGCAGCATGGGATTAAAACTCGGCCATTTCATCACGTAACGCCCGTTATGTAACCTATTTTGAACTTGCCGTTCCGTGAATGTCGTTCCATAACATCATGATGAAAATCACAGCCTTGTCGCCGCAATATCTGTTACGTAATGCTGACAAACCGCATTTTTCCTATTACGTTCGTTACTTGTCAGAATTGGCCTAAAAAGAGATAGGGAAATCATAAATTGACCTAGTTAAATTAATGTGCACACACCAAAGAAGGGAGAAGAACGTAGCGTGGGCTTTCTAGTTGGGTAATGTATATGACCAAGGTTTAGTTATATGCATAATAGGATAAAGCACTCATTTTATGTAAATATTCATTCACCATATATATAACCCAAGCATATGATAGGTTTGGTTATATTATCTCGAAGGAATATTTGTTAAACTATAAATATGCAAAGTTGAGGTTAAAAATCTGGTCATGGGATTTTTTAAAAATAATTTACTCGCCGTTAACCGCGATCCATTTCATGCATCCGTTACAAGCCACTTCTGTGTCATCGCAACAATAAGAACGCGACCACGATTTTCTTCCCTGCTTGGCAATGCCACTTGCCACATAGTCCAATACTAGATATAAACTTATCAAGGATTAAGGGCTCAGAGTCATAACTATGAAGAAAAAGCCATGCAGAGACAAGGAGCGACGCACTTGGCTGGATAGCCGACAAATTTGGGAAGTAAACTAAGCCTAAAATCACAGCAATTGCTGAGAAAAATGAAGAACCTTTTTCCCATTATATTGAGGAAGTTTAAGGGAAAGCTCAAAGTTCATAATCGTCCAGAATTGGATTTTGGAGTTGAGCCAGTCATCATGTTACACAAAGATAAGTCTCATTCTGAGAAGGTAGCACCACAAAGAACGAGCAATTTAAGTAATTGAAAATGAAAGCAGCACAAAGGATAAACAGGTTTCGGAAAAGCAAAGAAATCCCTCCGCAAATGTCTTGTCTCCTCTCCTTATGTAGCTTGCTTAGAGGTTAGAAAAGCAACAAAAATTGGATGTTATATACATTGTAATCACATTGCAATATGTCTTAGAATCATACTCCTAAATTTTAAGCTCTGACTATCTATTTCAGCTTATGTCCTAGTCACCTAAATATAAAGAATAAGACAGAAAATGGTAGACATTAGCCATTATACGTTTTAGAAGTCAATGTGGATATTTCACCCCCTTTTTTTGGACAAAGTCACAGCTTTGTCAAGTCCAATGACATCTCTCCAAAAATGGTTGCCATATTCTTCAAGTAGGAAGCTAAGCAAATTCACCATGGGACCAGTATCTGCAGCTCCAGTGCTTTCTGTGCTCATCTAGATAGAATCGCAGCTACTACCCTGTCTGGCAGCTCTCAAGAACAAATAAATTGAGTAATTAATTAAGCTACCTTTATCACTTTATGACAATACTGGAGGCAGAGCCCCATTTATGAAGATAGTCCTTGTAAAACAATCCATGGGTGATGGGCCTGTCTACATCTTTGCACAACTACAAAATGTACAAAAATTCAGCCAGTGAATATACCTTGAACCAGCTCATCAAGGACATCTGGCACATGTAGATGAAAAGGAATTCCTTTACCAGCTCTTTTACTTGTTTCAGCTTCTTCAATAACTTCTTGACAAGCAATATTATCCAGGTCCATGTTCTCATATTCTGATAATCTCTCAGTTTCATCATTACAACCATCCAAACATGTCAAATCAAAAGACGGAGAACCAGAAAGTACTTCTTTACAGTATGACTCAATATCTGACAGCAGATGGCATACTCCCTGCATTAGCAGAACAAAAAAGCACATTCGAATTGAACTATCAACATTGTTCAGAGACATGCTCCACAAGCCTGCTGTCACTTTAATAATGCACAAAAGATACCTTGCTAAATGAGGGATAACATTAGAAGAGAGGGAAAAAAAACTAATCAAACCAGTATGATTTCTAACAACAAAAGACACAAAGAGCATGCATAAGGCAATGAAAAAGCAACCAGGAAGATACAAGGGAAAATTAAACAGAAGACAAAAAGTTAGTTTTTGAATGTCTAATCACCAAATAAGAGGGCGGTTTTGGAGTGCAGAGCACCTATCAGTTTAAATTATAGGAAAAATTGTTTTAAATAAGCCAACCTTTGCGTGGTCTTCTAAAAATAAGTCAAGCTTCGGATTATTTCTGATTACGTTAAGCTTGTAGGGCTATTTTCTTCTATTGAGCTTAACTTGTTTGTGACCTGTTTAGTAGGTTACATGTGCTATGTGTCACAATATGATTGGTTTGCTTTTTATTTTATTTTTTTGTTTTACTTTCGCTCTCCTCGTTCCCTCCTCCTCCTCTCATCTTTCTCTCTCCTCTCCCTCCAGACCATCAAACCCCACCAAGTAGCCACCACTATCACCAATTCATCACAACCATCCGCACCACCACGCTCTAAACCCACCACATCAAAAACCAACCCAAACCTTCACGGCCCCATCTCCAAAACCAGTCCAGCACACTCCACCACCACCTAACTCGTAGCCTCGAAAAACCCACCCAAGCCCATAAAAAACCCCACCTAAACCCCAACCTTCACGACCCCACGCCCACCACCACCCAACACACTCGCCCAACAACCCCACTCAAACCTACCCACCGAAGGTTCGAACTCCCCACCTCCCCCCAACCTCCAACTCCCGACTTCTTTCTCCCTCCTCCTCATCACAAACAACACCCTGCCCCACCCTAACTCCACCACCCCCACTAAAACCAACCCGAAAATTTCGTCGGAAATACTCAGCACCACCACCACCCAGCATTTTCACTTATTTCTCCATCCTTCACGAGCCACCACCACCACCTATCTCTCCCTCCTTCGCAAAATACCACCAAACTTTTTCTCCCTCCTTCGCAAGCCACCATCACCCCAGCACTAACCTCGGCGAAGTCTGAGAGAGAGGGCAAGGAACCGGAATCGGGGTTTTCAGAGAGGTGGAGGAGAACGGCGGGAGAGTTGTCTTGCGGGTGGGGATGGTCGCAGTTCGCAGGGGGATAGAAAGGTGGTTTCGGGAGTGCTGGTGTTCGCAGGAAGTGGGGAGAGGTGGTGGCAGGTAGAGGAGATGAAGGAGGTGTTTGCGTAAGGGTGGGGGAGGGGGTTGTCGTAGGGAAAAGGGGGGTGGGGGAGATGTTCGCAGGGGGTGGAGGGTGGTCATAGGAAGAGGGGGCGGGGGAGGGGCGTTAGTAGGGGTAGGCAGGGGTGGGGGAGAGGGTGGGGAGGGGTTTTGGGTGGGAAAGAAGTCAATAGGTTGCCTCCGGTAACTTGTAATTAAGCTCAAGTGTAAAGTTGACTTACTCCAGAATAATCCATAGCTTGACTTACATTGGGAAGATGGGGCAAAGGTTGGCTTATTTAAAACATTTTTTCCTAAATTATAAAAGTAAATTAAAAATTTCCTTCAACGAGGCACACATAGAATTTGAATAATGACCTTTGACACATATTTTAATCATATGTACTACTATGTTGGGTCCGAGTAATAACACAAAACTCATCGAGTCACCAAAGGTTTCCCAAAAGCTGATATGTCAAATAAGAACAACAATTATATCTCATTTTAACATATCTTCTCCCCATCCCTTTAAATACTCTCTTCCACTTCCCAATCTCTTCTGATAAACCCTCCAAGTATCCAAACCTTCAATAGCTTCTCCTATCTTTTTTCTTCTACTCTTCTAATAACGATCTTACAGTTTACATATGCCCATATTAACAATCCAACATTAACTTCAGTCTCATCTCTCTAAGTGTCACCATCATCAACATCATCATTAGACATTAAAACCTAGATGTTTCTTGTAGTTTACAAACAAAATACTCATCATAGGAAGAAAATAACTTTGGTTTGACACGTCTGATACAATTGAAGAGCATCCTTGTAAAGCTCAAACTACGCTGAACCTCCAAACATAATTGGTGGTAGTGGTGGTGTTCATTTTTGAGTTTTGATTGTGGCGTTGCAGTGAGGGGAACGGGGAAGTTGATAGGAAACGCTAAAACGTGTCGTTGATGGGTTTAGCTTCATCGTGGAAGAGGAAGGACTAAAGGTTAGAGAAAGGGAGATACAACTATACAAGTGGAACCAAAAAACAAATAAATAAATGTCAAAACAAGAACTATTTTTTAACTGAAAACAGCTTAACGGTTTAAAAATTAATATTTGGACACATCAGCTTTTGAACAAAATCTGTAAGTGTCAATGGACTTCATGTCATTACTTGCAACCAACATAACCATTTGATTTGTTTAAAAAATCATCAAATATTGTGCTGCTATCTGCACATGCATAATATTTAACTTATGTTTAGCAGTATTTCCTGAAGTAAAATATGAAACTCTCATGTTGGCTGCTCAAGCTTCATAACCAATAAAGATCTTTTAATACCTCAAATGTGAGTACACTGAAAGTGAGTAGACATCGACGTATGAACATTCCAAGGTTGCTACTAGGGTCCAGACTAATTTGATCGTCTTCTAGAGTATTTGAGTCATCCCCCAGGATGCCTAAAAAGCATTGAACAAGAAAAACATAAATTTCACATTCATAATTCAAAATGGAACCAATTTAACTACACAATAGACAAAAAAAAAATCATATGCTAAGAAAGGCCTAATACTAAGCTGAAAATAACTCACCATGCAATTCACTGAAAATATTGAACAACTCATCAGGTGATGATAATGATGATAATCTGTGAGCTAATCTCTGGTCAAGCAACCCACCAAGTTTCCTTAGCTGAGAGATAAGTTCGTCTAGCTTTGGCTCCAAAATATTATCATAAGACTTGACAAAAGTTGTAACACCATCAGTGACATGATCAGTGTTAATGTGTAGGCTAAATAATAAATGAAAAATGTAAGACAAATTATTAATCATAATCAGCAATAAATCAAACCTAGACATAATGAATTCTGAGTAACAAGGAACAAAGCATATCTTCTACGAAAAAAATGGTAAAACATTGTAAATGGAAAAAGCAATTGACAATGAGCACGCATACAAATATGAAGGATAAAATAGAAAAAGATGCAAGATTGTGAAACTTGAAAGATAATGCACTAAATTAAGGAAACACATTCGAAAAACGATATGCAACCCACTCAAAATGGACAGAAAGACACATAAAGAAGGCCAATCCAAGAGAACGAAAATAGATAAAATATCGTGCAGCCATCGAATTGAGGGAAAAATACAAAAAAAAACATGCCTATAGGATCATACAAGAGATTCGTGGTAGCACCACCAAGGCACAAGCCACTAATAGAACATTTGAAATAGAATAAGTTATAAGTGATATAAAAGAAATGCAAGATTTAAGACAAAATTCAAGGTTCCAAGCAAGAACAAAAACCTAAAGCGGAAAACCTACTGGAAAAAGACATTCATTCATTTCCTAAGAAGAAAAGACATGATAATTTAAAACAAAAGAATTTCATTCATCTCCTAAAAAGCTCAGCTACAATCACCCACGTCTAACAGCAACGTAAACCATTTTCAACAATCAACTCGAACTCCTCCCAAGAATAGGGTTAACATAGTACCCAAGTAATGTCGAAAACAAACTTATAAGAAAACCCCTGAACAAGTTTATTTAAACACTCCTGCATTGTAATGGAGACAAAAAATTTAGATAAGCTAATCTTCAACTAACAACCCCCTTTCTAGCCTTTCATCAACGAATTGAACACAAGACTTATTTTCCAGTTACGACTCCAGCAAACTGCGACAACTTAGCCTCAATAGCACCGTCCCAAGGTCAATCAAATTAATAGGTGGGCAATGAAATCCCAATTCACGTCATCAAATTGCAATTAATCAACACAGCTGCCACAAACAAAGACCCCCAAAAAAAACCTGAATCTAAAATCAGCAAAAACCAAACGGCAAATTATCACATGAAACTATGCCACACTAAGGCTCCCTTCGGTTGCTGTTGTTTTGTTGGACAAGGGATTTAAAAAGGAAAACTAAGGTGGAAAAGAGGTTTTCATCCCTTTGTAAACATTTTCCTCCAAAATTTGAACCAAATTCATTTTCCTCCACTCTCTCCATTTCTTAGTTTAATGGTTTTCCATCAAAACAAACAAAGAAAATTAACATTTATTTGCATTCTCTAACGGAAAATATTTTCCATGAAAAACCATTTTTCATCAAACCAACCGGGTCCTTAGACCGTCTCACAAGGGTCACTTTTTGTTTATGCCACATTTCAAGCGACCCCTTTAGCTCATATCGTAATGTAAGACAGTCTATTTCTAGACCAACTAAAAAGAAAGCGAAGCGAAAAAAAGAAAATTTCAGAAGTTGATGAAGTATTACCTTAATTAAAGCGACTAAGAATAAGCCGAATGAATTGTGGTGGGATACTGAAGAGAAAAGCTCAGGAAGAAAGAAGGGACCAGGAGTTGCATAGATTTGAATTAAAATGCATACTGACACTTTATGCGGTATTACTGTGAATGAATTTCGTAGATGCTTCAACATACCGGCCATTGATTTTTTAGTTTGAGTTTGGGGAAACCCAGAATTTTTTTAGGGTATCAGCAATTTTGCGTTTCTGCCCAATATCTCTCTCTTTTCAATGTATCCGAGAATTCAAGCACTAATTTGAGACTTCAGAAGCCCTAACCACCTGAATTTCAAGAGAGGATTGGCGCGACTTGATCAATTTTAAAAAGCAAGTTTATTGAAGGAAACAGTAGTAAGGTAGAGAAATGTCGAAATCGGATCTTTTGAACTTTTTTTTTTTCAGAATAATTTTTGGCCGCATAGTCGACAAATTTTTTTATTCACCATATACCCCAACTTTTTTCAGAATTCACCATATACCCCTGACTTTCTAAAAAATACATTAGAATACCCTTAATGACTAACGGCGGTTAACTCCATTAATCATTAACCCTAAAAAACCCTAATTAACCCTAAAAAACCCTAATTCTCTAATTAACCCTAACTCTCTCTCCCTAACCCCCGGCCACACGACCCCCAACCCCACCCCACCCCCCTCCTCCCCCCCCCCCCACCCCAACACCAACCCCACTAACCCTCTCCCCCGCAACCCCTTCCCCGCAGCCGCAACCCTCCCCCTCTCCCGAATTCAACCTCCTCACTCTGCTTGACACGGGTTTCGTTCGATTTGCCCTCCCCCTCCCCGGTCGGCCCTCCCCCTCTCAAACTCTAGTTGAATTTCGTTCGATTTGCGATCAATTTCGTTTGATTTCAAGAACAATATCAAAATTGGGTCCGATTTCAAGAACAAATCTTGAAAATATGGGTCGAGGGAGTGGGGATGCGGGGCTACTGGGGAGGGGGAGGCGGGGCAATGGGCTACGGGGATGGGGAGGCGGGCCGTGGGGCCTGGGGAGGGGGGCTACGATGGAGGAGGAGGTGGAGGGGGGGCTCCGGGAGGCGGGGTGCGGGGAGGGGGAAGGGGCCGGTGTTGGGGGGCTGCGGGGTAGGGGGTGCGTGGGGTCGGGGTTGGGGGTCGGGTGGTGGTGGTGGGTTAGGGAAAGAGAGAGTTAGGGTTAATTAGAAAATTCGGGTTTTTTAGGGTTAATTAGGGTTTTTAGGGTTAATTAGGGTTTTTAGGGTTAATTACTAACGGAGTTAACCGCCGTTAGTCATTAAGGGCATTCAAATGTATTTTTTAGAAAGTCGGGGTATATGGTGAATTACGAAAAAGTTGGGGTATCCCGGTGAATAAAAAAATCGGTTTTTTCACCATATACCCTCGACTAAATTTTTTTTGCACCGTATACCCTTGCAAGTTTCCAAATTCACCATATACCCTCCACATTTCAAAGAATACATCAAAGTACCCTTTTGACTAACGGTGTTAGACTTCAGTTAGTCATTAAGCTTTAATCCCCCCTAACCCTCCTAATTAACTAACCTAAACCTAAGTCAAACCCTAACCCTAACCCTAACCCTAATCTAATACCCTAACCTCAACCTCCCCCTCCCCCCCCCCCCCACCCCTTACACCACCACCCCTTACACCACCACCCCCTTACCCCAGTGGCCCGCCCCACCCCCACCACCCCTTACCCCACCGCACCGCCACCCCAACAGTCCCCCTCCCTCCCCCTTCCCCCGCAGCCCCCTCCACGCAAACCCACCACCACCCCCCCCACCCACGCAAACCCCCTCCCCCCTTCCCCCGCAGCCCCGCCGTGCTTGCTGCCCCCACCACCGACGAGCTTTGCGCCCCACCACCGACGAGCTTGCTGCCCGTAAAACAGTAACTCAAACCACGAGCCCCGTAAAATCAAACGGAACTCAAATCGAGCCCGAGAAAATTCGAGCCAAGAAACCCCCCACCACCCCCACCACTATCGCACCACCTCTAAAATCGTCGCACCACCCTCACACCACCTCTAAAATCGTCGCACCAACCTCGCACCATCATCATACCTCCCCCGAAAAAACGTCGCACCATCCTCGCACCTCCCCGATAAAAGCCGGATTTCGGCCCGCAACCACCTATTGACGAAGACAACTTGACAGGGGGAGGGGGTTGCGCGATTTTGCAGGGGGGGGGGGGTTGCTCAATTTTGCAGGGGAGGGGGGGGTCTGCGAGTTTGCGAGGGAGGTGAGGGAGACTTTTGCGGTCTTTGCGGGGGTGCGGAAGGTGGATGGGGTTGCGGTCTTGCGGGCGACGAAGGGGGAGGGGGTTGCGGCGCCGCGGGTGGTGGGGGGGGCTTTGGGGGTGGTGGGGAGGGGGACCGCAGCGGTGGTGGGGGTGGGGGTGGGGTTGGAGTTGGGGGTGGGGGTGGGGGTGGGGGTGGGGGATGGGGTTAGGGTTAGGGTTAGGGTTAGGGTATTAGGGATAGGGTATTAGGGTTAGGGTTAGATTTAGGTTAGTTAAGTAGGATTAGAGGGTGATTAGGGGGTTAATGACTAACGGAGTTTAACGCCGTTAGTCATTAAGGGTAACTGGATGTATTTTTTCAAAAGTGAGGGGTATATGGTGAATTTCAAAAGTCGAAAGGATATACGGTGCAAAAAAAAATTTGTCAGGGGTATATGGTGAAAAAACCGTAAAAAAATTTGTCAGGGGTATTTGGTGAAAAAACGGTTTTTTTAATTAAGGACACAGATAGAAAGTGGAGAAATACCAAGGAGTCTAGAGAAAGAAAGTTGAAACCACTTATTTAACAAATAAAGTAAGTTGGTGAAACAATTAAACAATATTACTTGTGTGGACCCGATTCACGTTAACATTAGTGTGCACCAGGCCAAAAGCACGTTTTATTTCTGAACAATCCACTATATCATGCATAAACTCACTATATCATTCAGAAACATACTATATCATGCAGAAACTACATCATTTCTAAGCAATACACTATATCATTCAGAAACCCACTATATCATGAAAAAACTCACTATATCATGAAAAAACATAGTATATCATGTAGAAACTACATCATTTCTGAACAATCCACTATATCATTCAGACACTCACTATATGATGCACAAACTTACTATATCATTCAGACACTCACTATATCATGCAGAAACTACATATTTCTACATGTTTAAGCACGTGTCACGATATATACTACACAACCTACATCCATCTGCATGTTAAAACAATAAAAGTAAATCCTCTACTATATTGCAAAAAATGTCACTACATGTTTTCCGTTAATAAAATCCACTATATTGTATATAAGTTCACTATATCTCTATAAAACTCACTATATGAAGTCAATATCAATTACCAACTCGGTGCACACTAAGTTTTTTTTTATTTTTTAATACTTGCAATGCCCCAATGTGCACATGGACCAAGACCATGTGCTAGAAGAGAAAAATAGATGATATATTACCAAACATGTCAACATTGCAAGTAATAAAGAACTTCCTTAAATGGAAAATATTACAAGTATTAAAAAAATGGAGGAAGTAGTATATAAAAATCAAGTATATGACCTGATTGTAGGTATACTATTACAGTGATTTTTTTTTCTGATACATTGATATAAAACAATTAGGAATTAAGATTGGCTCAAGTGGTGAGCTTTCTCATCTTCCCTAGCAAAGTCTAATATTCAATTCCTACTCCAAGCATTTGCTTGGAATTTAAGGGAGGGAGGGGTTTTGGAAGTGTATGGCTTGTAATGAGCCTCTAGATAGGGGCCTTGTGCGAGGACAACCCAGAGGATTTATTCTAACCTATTTTAAAAAAAACTAATACTCCCTCGTTTTCTTTTAATTGTTACACTTTCCTCTTTAGTCCGTTTTTTTAATTGTTACACTTCTTCTCTTTCCTTATAAGGTAACTATCAACATCAACTTTTTTCTATTATTCTACCTCCTATATCCCACCTCCCACTTTATTAATCAACATCTTTTCTCTCTCCTATATAAACAGTAGGTTACTTTTTCGAGCGCCAGGTTATCAAGTTCTTCCCAAGAAAAACAGCATAACCAGTAGTAGAACGACGAGTCACTACTACAAATTAGCCATATGGCAAAAATTCTATAGTGTTGCGTTATGCATTAAAATTGTTGCATTATGGCTAGTGCAACACTTTTGGAAGTGTTGTCTAAAGTCTTGTTGCATTAGCCTAAGGCAACAATTTTTTAGAAATAAGGCAACACTTTGTGTAAGTGTTGCATTCATCTAGTAAAGGCAACACTTTTTCACGATTAGAGGCAATACTTTTTTAATCTAATGCAACACTTTTAAGAGTGATTGCAACACTTTTAAGAGTAATTGCAACACTTATATTAGCTAAACGCAACACATTTAGTACCTATTGCAACACTTCCATTGCAATTGAACATTATTTCTCCACAATGGCAACATTAATCTTCAGTAAATGCAACACTTTTTATCCTCCAATCGCAGCACTTCAACCATTCAACACTGTTGTACAACACTCTTCTCTTCTCTCTTATGCTTTGGATAAAGTTATCTTTAAAAGCTAGTAGAGATGATTTCATAATATAACATAAATAATTTTATATAAAATTCAAATGTTTACAACCAAAATAATGTCTCACAAGATATGTCCTATACAATGGCGATGATGTTCCACAAAAAGAAGACATTATCCAGCATTACATTAAAAGCCTTGCATTTAACCCGACATGCAAAGAACAAAACATACATCACCATCACTACTTTAAGTTATTCTCCATTAGCCTGATAACACTACTTTCAGCAACCAAATTGAATAGATTCCTTTCTGACCAAGACTTAAGCTACCTGTTCAGATTTGAAAGAAAAAAAACGTATGAGCTTTGAAACATAGAGCTTTAATGCAACACCGTAAATCTAAGACATGTAACATATACAGAAGTTGACTTTCATAATAGTAAGGAAAGAGAATTAGCAAAGAGAACAATCACCAACCCTATAACAAGACTCTTTTTGCAAGATCAGTCACAAATTCATGTGTCCTCATTGCCCTTCAGAAGTTGAGGATTTAGAACACATTTTCAGAACATGCTCCCAAGTTAATGGGTAGTATATCTAAGAGTATTTCTATGTTAATAGTCTGTTTTCCTGTGCTATGTATTCTGGTCCTAATTCGCAATCTAGACAAATCATTTAATGGCCTTCTCCCTCTCCCCAACCATTTAAAATTGAGCACTGATGCATCATTTACAAGAACATAAGAAGTTGGTGTAGAGTATTTAGAGATAGCTATGGCAACTAGATTTTGGGTTTCAAGTGCAAAAAGAGACTCACATATGCCGCCGAACTCGGGGCTATCTAGGAGGTTCGAAATTGGTCTAACAAAAAAATTAGTTAGATTTTAGTTATGGTTATTAGTACTTGTCATACGGAGTTGTTGATAGATTACGTATCGAAAATCGCTTACAACAATATTCTAGTGTTGACATTTAAAAAAGAAAATAAGAGAATAGGCTAAGAGAAGAGCAAGGCAGATTCAAACCAACAACTAAGTTACGTGAAAGTTATTGCCACACCAATTCCAAGAGACAACATAAAAGATGGAAAGCATTATATAGTAACAAATAATATGCATGCATGGTTTGATAATTGACACTATTTACCTCAAATGATGGCATTTATTATAAATGTCCATGGTAGCTAATTAATCTCAGTCAAAATATGAAACAAAAAATAGATTCAGCCAAAAGATATTGACTACAAATTAAAGAAAGTAACGGGAGTTATATAATTGTACCTCATAACAAATGTTGCTTTTCACACTATCGAGTTCTTTTTGCCTTTCTTCGAGCTCTGCCTTTTTTCTCATATAATCTTCCTCCATCTCCTTCCTCATATGAGCTAGCTTTGCCATGTCACCTTCCATATCCTTTTGAACTTCTTCAATAAGAGTAGCTTTAAGTGATTGCATAAACTCTTCGGGCACTATGTATGATGGTGTCTCACTGCAATTTAATTTTTTCAAGTTTTTATTAGTAACACCCTACCATATATTCTACGACGCCTATTAGGCTCCTTACTCATAGTGCCCAAATAAGCATCTAGAGGACCGCTTCCATCTTCTGAAAGAACATAATTTTTCATTGCCTCCTGCAATTTCAAAACGCTTATGACGTATTATAAGTGTTGAATCGAACATTAATCTTAAGCGTTTCAACTTACAATCTTTTTTGATGTATCATCATACGAGTCTTTATATACATTTCCCTCTTTTCTTCAACGAGTACGTTCAAAAACATCCTCTTTATTTGGATGTTCATTTCTCTAACCAAATATTAGAAGACAATAAATTAAAATCACTACATTTGCATTACTTTTTTTAATGACAGATTATGCATTGCATATAAAAAAAATTGACAGCATGAAGAGCAAAAGCAAAATGACAAGATATATGTGCTTTTAATCACCTAAATTATAAATAGAGCATTTGAACTTTACCATTTCTTCGCGTATCCTTGCAAAACTTTTTGGACCAACTATGTGCATATTTTTTTGAGACAAACGATGCTCTTTGTTTCTCAAGCAACGTAACTGAACAACCATTTAAACAAAGTCTTAGCATTTACCAAAAAACACTATGTACGAAAATTATAAAAAGAAAAAGATTATCAAGAATTACCTGATCTTTTTTGTTTTTCCACATAGATAACAATTTCAAAAACTCATTATCAGGAACTTGTTTGGATCTATGTTCCCATCTTTCCTTATCATTTTTCCACTTATAGTAATGTTTTTTTCTTGAATCGACATTTATATACCCTCCATGCATCTTGGATAGTCTTCAACACCCATTCTTTGCCTTCAAGAGGTACAATATATTTCAACTTGATAAAAAAAAAGTTGTATAGTTAGTATTAAGTCATAATTTAAATACTTTAACTTGAGAGGAAACCAACATAGAAAATTACATACCAGAACATATTCCCACATCTTATCTTTAACAGGAACTTTGGACCAACTTCTAATAGTCAAAGGTGCAAAGGAATAATCACGAGCTATGGTACCCAAAAAAACGAGAAAATTCAGCTCTTGCGTCTTCCTCCTTAGTAACGAGTCCAATGGGCTGCCCAAATTCATTTAGAATAATGATTTTTTGCGTTTCTCATATAGTCGTGTGTGCACACGATGCATCATTGTAGGCCCTCTTTTCCTTGCTTCATGATAAGCTATACAGTATATACATAGAAACTGTATTAATCAAAATAATATTGACCAAATAGGAGCTTTCGCTAACCAGAAAATTTGGTGAGGAAACTAGAACATATACTTTCATAAATCTTTTATACAACTTTATGATTTAACAACTTACCCTTAATGTCCAAGTCTTCATCATCCAATTCTGCATTCACATTTTCATCTTCATCTGTAGTAAACTCATCATTAGATTCAAGTAAATTTTCATTGTCGCTATCATCAGCATGAGTGCCATCAAAGTTATATGAAGTGTCTTCTGCCAAATCTCCCTCTCCAGGTTCTGCAGTTCTAATAGACTCGTGATGATATGCATCTATGTAAGGAAAATATAGACTAAAATTAATTCTAGTAACGTAAAATTTAAGTAAACAATATATTAAAAAAAAGACATAAACCTTTTGGTTGACTGTTACGACAAGGATACTTGCGTTTTTGTCCAGCTATTGTTCCTTGACTTGAAGATCCTAGTTGTGATGCTTTTTTATTTGGTTTGACTACTTCATTATCTTTTTCTTTTTGTTGTTGTTTTTATGTAAGATGGCTTCAGCTAAAGTCAACGATGTGCTACCTTGTTCCTTTTCAGTGACATTTCCCTTAGCAATACGTTGACCATTTAGTGTTTGAAACCTGCTTTTAAATGACCGTCTTTGACTCTGATTATTATAACCTTGTTGCTGACTAGTAGTTGCAAAAAATTCTTCATCGACCCTGGAGGAATGAACTGTAATTTATGCACTCGACCATTTCCTTGAGATACTTACATGTAAGAAGTCATAAGTTAAAACGTATTCTAAAAAAAACATTTCTAAATAATAACACAATCATAATTGAAAAAAAGATAATCAAAAGAATAAAGTAAATGAATATGACCTTGTGTAAAGTTCCGAAACTGAAATCTTCATCATTAGATTCATCACTACCATCAGGATGATACTCGGGATCTTTTTCGTGAACAAGTAAGACATTCCTTCATTTACTTTCTCTTCTTTCTTTTCTTGCTATCACCAAGATTTTTCAATGACTTCGAAAGTTCTTTGATACCTAATTCTTCCAACCTTAATTTGTTCTCTTGGATTCGTAACATTCTCGGTCTTTCATACTCATTCAAGGAATCGACATTTCGCTCTTTCCAATTTTGTTTTCCCATCTGTAGCCTGAATATATAAAAAAGTAAGCGAAAGCATTATTAAAGACCAAGAATAATACCTACATAACAACGTATATTCCCTGCAAACAAGCCTCTTAAACACAAGTGAACCATCCACCACGCATTGCACAGAACACAATTGACCTCTCAATGTTTTAAAATGTTAAACATGATAAATAAGCAGCTCACATCTATCTACGAGTATTATGGAAACAAACCATTTACAAGTTACTTAAATTAAAATCTTTAGCATCTTACATCATTCATCACAATCCTGAAAATCCTCATCAGCTTCCATCCAATCCCATAAAGTGTCGTCTTTATCAGAATCATCTTTAGTTTGACCAGTTACTACATTTACATGATCTAAAGTTGTACTTGCATCAAGTAATCGTAGGAGCTACATCTTCTCTCGCCCAACCAATTTCCTCGTCAATAGCATTATCAAGCCTAGTAATATCAATAGACTCATCTAAGGAGTTTTCATCGTCATTTTCACTTTCTTCACTCTAATCACCAAAATCATATGTATCTCTTGGAACTTTGCTCATAACATAATGCAAGCCATGATGGTCCCCATCTGGCACATAAAAGACTTGGTGTACTTGGGAAGGCATGATAAGGATCATTTTGAGAGCAAAACTTGTTAACATTGACACAAATAAGTGGATATTCATCTTTTTCAACTTGATACCACTCACATTTGAATAATACGACTAAACTTAGACCAGTAATCATGTTCAATTATTTCTAGTATTGCACCGTAATAGGTCACCTCTCCTTCAATGGGGTTTTGATCTTGTGAGCTTGCAAAACTTGGAGTTAATGCCTTTAAACTAACTCCACTGTTCTGTGTCTTGCACCTCGCATCACGTGATTTGGTATAAAAATGGTAACCATTAACATAAAACCCTTTGTATCTTCTAGCCGTAGGACTAGGACCTTTCGCTAACCAGAAAATATTATCAGGGACTTTTTCATTGATTGTCTTTTCTTTCAGCCAATTAGCAAAATCATGACAGTGGTGCTGCGCACGAGCCCACCTAGATCCTCTTTGTTGGCCATTAATAAAAACTTGATGCTCTCTGCAATAATTAATAAATAAAAAAATAAGACTTATCAAAATCAAGCGTTAACTATACATTAAATATCATGTAGACTAAGATTACTTACTTGATATAGTGTTCGACTTCTTTACTGTCGGAATTGAACAAAGCATATCGATGAGCTTGTTCACTAGCTTCCACATCCAAAGTGAACACAACCTTTTCTTCTTTTCTTTCCTCCCAAGGGGTGAACAACATTCACAAAAACATGTTCATGTTCATGTTCATCTTCGGACATGTCATCTAAGTGTCTATTAAGTCTTGTCTTGACCACTTCACTCATATACGGAGAGCACAAATTTAAACACTCCTCTATCAAATAACCTTCGCAATTGATCCTTTCGGGTGACCTCTATTACGTACATAAGATTTCAATTTACACAAATATCTTTCTATGAAATACATAATTCAACCGTGCACGTGCCCCCCCAAGTTTAATTTGTTTCACTAAGTGGATAGGCAAGTGTACCATAATATCGCAAAAAGCATGGTAGGAAAATTTTCTCAAGCTCACACAATATTATGGTAATCTCTCGATTGTAAGTTATCAAGGTCTTTGGGCTTTACAACTTTACTTGTTCACTTTTCTAAAGAAATCACTCAACTTAATCAAAGGTAAAGCAACACGCTTAGGGAGTGTTTTTCTAGCAGCAACCTGGAGTAAGTAATGCAACATAATGTGAGCATCATGGCTTTTGTAACCAGCTACCTTCCTTGCTTTCACATTAACACATCGTGCAATGTTAGAGGATGTTACTTCACTAGGAACAATACAAGAGGGGGGTGAATTGTATTTGTAGAAATAAACGTAACTTTTTGCGGAATTGTAAAACTTAAACAAAGAAACAAGCTAAAGGAACACAAGGGATTTTTACGAGGAAAAACTTCTTGGGCCCAACAAGAAGAAACAACCTCGACCACTAGGGATTTTAAACTCCACACTTTCACTAATTAGGCCAAAAAACTTTGTTACAACCTAATTCTACTCACGGGCCACACCTTGAGTTCCTAAACTCAAGTTCCTGAACAACCGTTCCCTTAACAGTTGTTCCTCTCAACTTCACTTGAAGTTTTCTCACTTTAACTCGCTTCACTCAAAGCTTATCTCTTACAGAACTTCACTCAAAGTCCCCTGACCCCAAAACCAAAATTACAATGATCAATGATAGCTTAGTGGAATAGAGTAAGAAGACAAAGAACAAATGGTTTTTATGAGAGAATGAAGGCACTGACACTTTACTTAGTTAAACTCGGTAATTCACTTGGTCAGTCACACATTGGAACTTAATTAGACATTAGTATTTATAGCAGTGATAACTTAGAACGTGGGATAAAATCATGTATTAGTGGTAAAAACATTTTCCCATGATGTTCCTCAACTAGAGGAACATGTTCCTTTTTACACCCATGATCTCCATGATCTCTGTTAAACGTGGGAGATAAAAATGTTACTGCTTCCTTAATTTTAGCAACCACTAAAGCAGTAAATCATAAATTTGATTTAATTACAAATATTTTAATTAATAAAACTGAAATAAAATCCTTTTACCAAAATATTATCTTTAAAAAATATTTTACTTAAAACCGAAAAGGATATTTATTTTCTTATAAAAATAAAATCTTTTCCTTAAAAAGATTTTCCTTAAAATCAGATTTTTTTTACTTAAATAAAACGGTTTCCTAGAATCTAGGCATAAATCACTCAAGTGACATTTATTAACCGTTGTACTGCTTCTTCCTATGTCTAAGTTCCTCTTAATAATTAGTTCCTTTAACTTAATATGACAGTGTCAGTTTGTCTGTTCCTTACAAAGGAACAAACATTCATTCTCATTCTAAATTGCCACAGTTCCTTACCATTCTTACTCGTTCCTTTACATTAGAACTAGAAACAAAAAGCCTCGCTTTGTTCTTCTTGCTCCAACGTTTCTCCAGTACCAAATCTTTGAGCATCTTCACTTAGTCTTCAAAATCCAACTTGATTTCTTCTTTGGCTTAGTATTCTCTTTGCTCCTTTCTTTGATACCTTGTAAAATCCATTCACTTAACAACTTGTTAGTTCATTACTTAGTTTGTATCTTTGTTCCTTTGTCATCATCAAAACTAGGGTTCAACAGAGGAGCACCCATAAGGCAGCTTTGCTCCCTGTATCACATGACAAAATGTTTCTTTTTCTTTGGAAGACAAAGAGTAGCATGCTTTTGGTAACAATACCTGCTTACGACCATTAATAAGCTTGGGTTGAAGATCATCTTTGATCCCCAAGTACAAGAGGTCGAGTTTAGCCTTTGCATGATCTTTGGCTTAGCAGGCATGTCTAATAATGTCCCAATCAAATTATCACAAATGTTTTTTTCGATAGCATAACATCTAAATTATGAGGACATGCATTATCTTTCCCATACAACAATTCAAAAAAAAAATAGGAATTTTTTTCCACGGGCATAGTGGATCATCTTTCTTTTTCTTTTTACCAAATGCATTCTCAAAACCTGATAGATCATTTAAGGCTTCTACCCTTGTCATAGGTTATGGAGCAAGTCTTTCTTCAGTTTTACCATTAAAAGACTTTTTATTGCGCCTCCATGGATGAGATGAATCTAAAAATCTACGATTAATCATGTAACACATCTTTTCACTACCATAAAGATACTCAACTCCAGTCTCATAGTTGCAACATGGACATGCATACTTCCCCTTAGTTTTCCACCCAGATAACATTGAATATCCAGGAAAATCACTAATTATCCACAATAAGGATGCATGCGATTAAAATGTTTCATTTCTAAATTTATCATATGTCTCTAATCCAACATTCCATAAATCATTCAATTCCTCAATCAACGGTTTGTAAATATATATCAATATTATTACCGGTTCGTGTTTCATAAACATCCATGGTGGCAGATTATAGTTAACTAACACCACTGGCCATGTACTATGAGATATGCTCATGGTTCGGAATGGATTAAATCTATCACTCGCCAACCCTAACCTCACATTTCTATGTTCTTTACTGAAATTAGGGTATAAAGCATCAAACTCTTTCCAAGCTAGGCCATCTGCAGGATGTCGCAACTTACCATCTTTACGACGACCATCAAAATGCCAAGTCATTGATTTGGCAGTTTCACAACACATGAACAACTTTTGCAACCTAGGTTTTAAATGAAAATGCCACAAGACCTTAGCCGGACAACGAGGCTTTTTATTTAAAGACCCACCAACTTGGTTTTCTTGCTCGTCACATGGTTTCCACTTAGAGGTATGACAAACTCGACACTCCTCAAGATTCTCATTCTCTTTCCAATAAAGCATGCAATGATTAAGACAAGCATATATTTGCTTATAGTCAATAACCCCAAATCCCTCACAACTTTTCTAGCTTCATTAAAATTATTAGGAGCATTTACTCAGGAATTATCTCCTTTATCAATTGCAAAAGATCATTAAAGGCCACATTAATTAAGCCATGAAGCGTCTTAAAAAGAAAAAGTCTGATGATGAAAGAAAGCCTTGTAAAAGTCTTGCAACCAGGATACAAGTCTTGCTTTCCTTCTTCGAGCAACTTATAAAATCTTTTAGTGTTCTCATTTGGACCTTTGTCCCTACTTGATCCTTCACAAGCATATCTAAATCTATCATGTAATAATTCATTGCAATCAATACACATGCTTGACTCATCATCATGAGAATTATTTTCACTTCCAGGTAACTACGGTTCCTCTCCATGGAAATTCCACACATAGTAATTATCAACAAACCCATCTCCTTTTAGATGATTAAATACTTCATTCCTTCGATACTAATAACGATTTCTACACTTCCTGCATGGACATCTTATTTGCCCTCCCTGTGATGCCTTAGCAAATGACGTATTAAGAAATTCAATCACCCCATTCTCAAACTCCGACAATCGTCTAGGTAGGTACATCCAACTTCTATCCTTCCTCATTAATCTAATATTTTGAGATCAATATAGAATAGTTTATTTTATAGTTTATCAATTTTGTTAATCCACTACATCATAATTATATGCAAACAAATCAATAAAAGAAAGCTAATAATACAAATTATGACAGAAAACATAATCTAAGTCAAGCATTTTAGCAACTTAACCTCATTTACATACTAAAATTTATTTGTAACTAAAAAAATTTACTTGCAAGGAAATAAGTCACAACCCAATTCTATTCAGCATTTATCAACAGCTTATGTGAATGGCGGAAGAGCATAAACAAGTAAAACAAGCACATGTAAGACTCGTTTCAGACTTTTATTTCTCAAAAAAGTTAAGACTAAATCCCTAAATAAATTATTAACATAGAATGATACCTATAATTTTGAAGCCATGAGGTCAAATGTTGTCGGTAAATTATTGAATTCAAGTAAGTAGTTTACTAGAGTACGAAACACCACAACAAACAAACAAGAGAAAAGCATAGCTACATTGTTAGTGCTGCTGGAGTATTAAGACTTTGATTTCCACCATATCATTAAAGTATTCGACCACATGCAAGCAAATTTAGCCACTTCTATCACAGAAGACCAGTTCTATTCTACCACAGAAGACCAATTCTATCAAAGCCTTATCTTTATGCACATCCAGAGTCAAATGCATTACCAAATTTAACCAACAACCAACAAATTCCCTTTTTGAGTTTATCCGAAAAATTAAAATAAGAATAATTGAACATTAAGATATGTTACTTACATTTTTTAGCTTGATTAAGAATCAAACCTTGGATTGTAGACGAGGTGATTGAAATCAGGCCCAATAATATTTCTTGAGTGAAATTGAACCCTAGATTTTTGGTGAGTGAAAATTTGTTGAGAGAAAACTCAATCGATTGAGCAAAAATTTGTGTAAATGAATTACTTAGAGCTTAGTGAATAGGAGCGAAGAAGAATGAAATGTTTGGAGCGGCGATTGAATTTTTGCTTAGTGAATTGTTTGGAGTGAAGAAATATGGAGTAGAAGGCGGTGAAGGAATAGGAGTGCACTTTTTTTTAGATGATTCGAGAACGTAAGGGGTTTTTTATTAATAATTTTTTTCTTATTACATTGAAAATTTTGGGCAGTACTTTAAAATCACATACCCGCTAAACTCAAAATTTGGAAACAAAGCATACTTCTCAATTTTTTGTACTTTGTACTTTTAATTGAGTTTTTTTTTGCTGCAAACTTTTTAATTAATTTTCTTATTGCATATGCAGCATTTTTTGGAAAAATTAATAATAGGGGTATAAACTTTGGGTGATAAATTCTAAAAGGTCTGAATCATTGATTAGCCTGTGTAGGTTTCTACTTTAAGGGGTCTTAACTTCAGCGGGTCTCAATGACATGAAACTGACGATTTAAAAAAAAAATCTTACTTCTTACTTGTCTCATCAATTAACCCTTCTGGTGGGACCCACATTTTATAAGTCATGACCTATTAAGCCAGTTTCAAGTCACTGAGGTCCGTTAAAAGTTAATACTACCTAAATTAGGGACCTACAAAGGTTAATCAACAGTTCAAATCTTTTAAAAATTATCACCCAATTTTCAGACTCTTATTATCAATTTTCCCTTTTAAAAATGTTACAAATAGATGCTGCTTATGCCATAACAAAATGCAACACTTCAGAAACATTGCCAATAAATGTTGCATATACCATAACAAAATGCAACGTGTTCAATAAATATTGCTTTTGGAAGAAAAAAGTGTTGCAATATGAACTATGATGCAACACTTTATTGAAAGTGTTGCTATTGGCACCTTATTGGTTTCAGATGCAACATATATCAAAAGTGTTGCATCAAAAGTGTTACATTAGGCTAAATTTGTAGTAGTGAGTATAGGACAATCCGTCCAATCTGCATCAGAGTAGGCAATAACAACAGTGGGAGAACTGTTGCTATGTAAGAAAAGACCAAACTCCAAAGTGCCCTGCAGATATGTGAAAATTCTTTTCACAGCATGAAGATGAGTAGTACGAGGAGCATGAATAAACTAAGATACCATATTAACAGCATAAGCAATATCTGGACGAGTCATAGTTAAGTATTGCAAAGCACCAACCATACTACAATAATTTGTGGGATCAACAAGAAGTTCTCCGTTAAGAAGAGACAATATAACTCTAGAGACAACAGGCGTGCGAACTGGTTTAACAGTATGGAGATGAAATTTACGGAGTAAATCAGAAACATACTTATTTTGAGACAAAAATAAACCAGATGTACGCACAACCTGAACACCTAAGAAATAATAAAGATCCCCTAAATCCTTCATAGCAAACTGAGAAGAAAGAACAAAGATGAATTTGTGGACAAGAGCAGAGCTACTACTAGTAAGAACAATGTCATCAACATATAAGAGAAGTATAAGAAGATGACCACGGAATTTGAGAGTGAACATGGAAGTGTCACAACCGCTGCACATGAAACCAATAGATAATAAGAAGTTCTTTGAAGCGAGAGAACCAAGCTCGAGGAGCTTGTTTCAGACCATAAATGTACTTACACAAACGACAAATATGTGTGGGTTTAGATGGGTGAACAAAACCTGGGGGTTAACGCATATAAACCTCTTCATGAAGAAAACCATGAAGAAAACCATTTTTGACATCTAATTGACGAATAGGCCATTTAAGAGAAACAGTAATAGTAAGAACTAAGCGAACAGTAGTAGGCTAAACAACCGGACTAAAGGTTTTAAAGTAATCAATACCTGCCTGGTGGTGATTTCCAAAAACAACAAGTATGGCTTTGAACCGCTCCACAGAACCATCAGAATTGTATTTAATCCGATAAACCCACTTACAACCAAGTAAATTCTTATCATAGTTACGAGGTACCAACTCCCATGTGTCATTTTTAATCAATGCCATATATTCGTCAAGCATGGCTTGACGCCAACGTGAGTCTTTAGACGCTTGTTAAAAATTAGTTGGTTCTGACTCAATAACATCCGTTTTTGAAGTTCATTAAAATACGAGGTTTAGAGACACCATCTTTTAAACGAGTGACCATTGGATAATTATTTAAAACAACGGGAGGAGATCGGGGAATATCAGAAGGAGAATACACAACTAGAAAAATGGAGGGGGAATCACTAGGTGGTATAGGAGAAATAGGGGCAGCCGCACTCTTTAAAGAGTGTGAAGAAAACGGCCTAGCGGAAGGAGGCCCAATACGCCGGTCATCGAGCCCAAACGGGGAGGGGGCGTGCTTCGGGCCGGGCGACGGACCCGCATGTGGGGGGAGGGGGAAGCCGGTGGCGCTGGTGACCCATGAGGCCCAACAGGAGACACGGATGGGGATGATCCAGCGGGCGTTGGGGACCCATTGGGCCAAGCAGGAGACGCGGGATTGGGGGTAGGGGAGCCAGAGACCAATGGGCTGCCATTGTGCTGGGTAGAGGGCTCTAAAAGGAGGGAAAGGGAACCAGCGGCAGCTGGAATCCCATTGGGCTGATCAGACCGCATAAAATGCGACTGGGACGGAGGGATGGTGGGAACACCGGGAGACACACGAGCCACATTAGTGGAACTCCAATCACCATCCAAGACCAAAGGAGATGTATAAGGCACAGAAGAATTGGAACCAACAAGAGTACGATAAGGAAACTTATGTTCATGAAAAAGAACATGATGACTGATAATGCCTTTGTTGGTAACAGGGTCAAGACACCGATAACCTTTATAATCCATAGCATATCCAATAAAAACACAGGGATTATATTTAGGTTGAAGTTTGTTGATTTTGGGATCCATGAGCAAAGGAAAACACTCACAACTTAACGTTTTCAAAAAATGATAGGAAGGAGGACGATGAAATAATTTTTCAAAAGGAGAGACACCCCCTAAAACCGAGCTAGGTAGCCTATTGATGGTGTAGGTGGCAGTATATGAAGCATCAACCCGAAATTCAGCAGGAAAATCAGAATGAATAATCATTATACGGGCCATTTCAATAATGTGACGATGTTTGCGTTCTGCAACACCATTTTGAGCTTGAGTATGGGGACAAGACTTTTGAAAAATTATACCATGGTCACGAAAATGTTGAAGAAGTGGGGAATTATCAAATTCCCTACCTCCATCACTTTGGAAAATTTTAATTTTACAATTAAAGAGATTTTCCACCATCTTTTGAAACACAAGAAATTGAGAATGAGCATCCGATTTGCGACGTAAGGGATAAATCCATGAATATCGCGAGAAATCATCAACAAAAATAACATAATAACGATAGAATTGATTTGACAAAACAGGAGATTGCCAAATATCACTGTGAATTTTATATAATGGATATGGAGAAAAATATTCAACTGGTTCAAAAGGTAATCGATCAATCTTTCCTAACTTACAACCGACTCAATCATCATGAAATTTAGAAGTACATGAGATAAACTTATTTGAACATAAAGATCCTAAAACTCTAGAAGAAGTATGACCAAGACGAGCATGCCAAACATCTCCAGACTCCTTAGTAGCTATTAAAGCAGGAACAGAAGACTCATTGGTGACAAGGGTGGGTTGAATTGGATAGACACCTTGCTTACTAGATCCCCGAAGCAGAACCTCCCCCGTTGTCTTGTCCTTAACAGAAATAAAGTTTTTATCAAAACACACAACAAAATTATTTTCTTGACACAACTTGTGAACTGATAATAAATTATGTTTCAGATTATGCACATGACAAACAGAAGACAAAGTGAGACGACGACTTGAAGTTTTTAATGTCAAATTGTCAACACTTTTAATTGGGAGAGAGGTACCATTTTTTAACTACAACAGAACTAGACCCAGTGTAAGGAAGAATAGCAGAAAGCTTACCATCCTGATCGAGGAGTCATATGGGATGCAGCTCCCGAATCCAGGTACCAGACTGAGTCATTTGCTTCACCACCAACAGACAGTGCAGCTAAGGCTCGAGTGACACTATCCGGGGTAGAAGGAACAAAGCTAGAATTGAATCGTTGCGGATAATAAGCCGCTTGATGACCTGGAAACCAACAAAGACCACAAGTATCGGAAGTAGGGGTAGAGCTTAAATTGCCACTTGGCGAAGTATACCCTGCTGAGGACAGACCATTAGTAATAGAATCAATGCAAGGCATATATACTAGAAAATGACAAGTTAGAATATTTACTCATACCATTTTGACGTCCCCAATTAGCATTGTTATTGTTGTTACCAGAGCCACGAGCATTAGATTGACCACCATTACCACGATTGTTATTAGTGCGACCATTATTATTACCCCCTTTATTTTTATTATTCTTGCCCTTATTTCTGCCACCAGAATTATTTTTAGCAGAAGAAGAACCAGAACCAGATGACTGAACTGCATCCAAGGCATGATGAGAGGATGAATCAGACCCATCCTTGGAGCTTTTAAGGCGTTGTTCATGAAGCAGAAGCTTGGGGCGCAAGTCATCAAAACTAAGTGGAAAAGGATAATGAAGCAAAGTGGTAACAATGTTATCATACTCAGAATCACGATCCAAACCAAACAAAGTGAACTGAACTAAATCTTGATTAGACACAGGACACTGAATTGCAGCAAGAGAATCAGCAATTACTTTAATCTCACGTAAATAACCATCCATTGACTGAGATTCAGTCTTTTTAATGTGAGACAATCTTCCCTTTAATTCCATAGAACGAGCCATACTCGCATGCATAAATCTAGATTGTAAACGATTCCAAATAACCACAGAGGTGTGTAAATCATGAACATCAACAAAAACATCGCGAGATAAAGTAGCAAAATCCAGGATTTTACTTGTTGATCAATACGCAGATATTCATAGAAGTGCACATTAGGAACGGAAAGACCATGCTCATCAATTACAGTAGCAGAAGGAATAGAAGCAGTACCATCAACAAGACCAAGTAATTGATGCGAAAGAAGCAGGCAAGTAATTTGTGTTTTCCATAGAAGATAATCCTCAGGAGAAGAGAGAGTGATGGTTACCAAGTTCGTGAGATTGGGTGCACACAACTGTGGGAGATTAAAAACCGGCGGCGAGATAGAAGTAGATGTCGTAGGATATTGCCCAAGGAATTGAACTGCAGCGTCGGGTGGTGGAAACCGGGCGGAAAACGAGGAGATGTCCTCGTGGGTGTGCTGAACGACGGTGAGGAGGAGGCCGCGGCAAACAGGGAGGCTGGGACAAAGGGCTGCGGGCTGGATAAATCGGCAGGATAGGCCGTGGTGGACAGCAGACTTGCCGAAGCAAGTGGCGCACGTGGTTGCTGCGTCATGGAAGATTCAGCAGCGGAAGATGACATGGCGGCAGGGGCGACGTCCATGGTGGAGGACGGAAGGCCGAAGGAAGGGAACATGGAGGAGGAGAGGAATTTTTTTATTTATTTAACCTAGGCTGTGATACCATGTACAAGTGTGGAGAATAATTGTGTTAACCTAATTAGGTTAACCCTGGCATTATATATATATATATATATAGGATTACAATACAGACTTAATACGAATAAAATTCCTTTCTATCTTGTGTACATACAATATTACACTAACAATTATATTGCTTCTTTTACATTTCCCAAAACAAAACATTATTTTTTTGTAATTCCTCTTTGTTTTTCGCACTGTTTCCTTGGTTCTGTAGCACCCCGTCCTTCTACAACTAAGATACTTAACAATATCTACTTTTAATTGACTAAAAAACGTTAGCGGAAATAACGTCAGGACGGATATGCTACTCTAAAACAATAAATAAAAGTAAACTCGAACTTAGATTTTCATAACTTCCAAAAGAAAACAACTCAAAGTATATAGGTTTTAACAAGTAAAGAAATATCCAAAAAACCATAGTGAAACCACACTATTCAAAACCAAGAGATATGCAAGTCTCCAAAAAACCCAAATAAGTCTAAATATCCTTGAGTCCTAGCATTACATATGACTCCCTATTATCTTCATAAAACTCATCTACTAGAAAAACTATGAGAAGCTTCCTCTCATCTCCGACCCACATTTTGCTAGCCCAAGCAGTCACAAGTCTAGAGGTCAATTCTATCTGCAAATATATTATTAAATAATTCCATAGTCAGTGGGGTGTAACTAGCAGTTCTCCCAGAACAAAAGAAATCAAGGTCTATTCCAGATATAGATCAGTAAGAAAGGAAAGAATAAACTCAAGTCGACTACAATATGCATCCACATCCATAAAGCTCACGAGTAACACAAATGAATAATAAATAGCAAGTGATTTGGATAAAATAAACAAATTATCTCAAGAGTACTTAAATAAAAATAAAAGTATAGGTAAAACAAGTTATTGAATCAGAAAGCGAACGCCAGTGGATCGCAACCCACTGCCTAAGGCTTGTCAGATCGCAATCTCCAGGTCAGTCTATGGGCTTTCGTTCACCACTGCCTGTGTCTAAGAATGGCCAAACTCCTGATGCAGGGTAGTACACGTAGAACTCCTTGTCCTCTCGGACGACAACAATTAACCTAGGTTTACCCCTAGATCACAACCTAGGTGGTTGGCATGTTCTTCACCGGGGACTACGTCTATCCCACCGGATGTTCTTATCTCAAAATAAAATCATAAGTAACATAACAATACCATTCCACTCAATAATATTCATCAAAGGGATGCCACACGACCTTATACCCACAATTCATCAATAGATATCTCTTCAATATTCCTCAAAGAAGTAAACTCACAATCTTACAATGAACACTTAAAACAACAAATACCTTTGTACACATCTAAGCATAAGTAATGATATAAAAAGAGTTTTACAGCACCAAGCTGCATCAAACAAAATTAAATCCCAACATGAAAGATCACCAATTACATGTAAAGCATACGTTCAAGCACATACGAAAATCATGCGACACAATGCAGAACACTTGTGCGCTCGGTGCAGAAGCTTGCGCTCCGCTCTAACCTGTGCGTCTAACGCACAAACCACGTTGCGTCTGACGAATTTGGGTGCGTCTGACGCGACCAAATGAACAATATTAATTTAACCAAAAGCTCATTAATTCAATAAACATAATTAATCATTGTTAATCTAACAAAACGTAAAAATAATAACACCTAATCATGACAATAGTAACATAAAATCATCGGCCCTCAAAGAATGCAGAAAGTTTCATTTTAATCCTGATTATTAACCTCTTAATAATTAAATGACATACTTAAATCATTAGCAAAACCACAATAAAAATTATTTAACAATTAAAACCGAATCCTAAATTCTCACAAAAATTAACATAACACCTTCATAGCCTTACTAACACAGTAATAATTTTATTTCCAATTTTCGGACCACAAAAGTAATTTCTAACAATAATTCTAGATTACTGAATAAAGCCAATAAAATACTTAAAATTAGAAATAAATGCACAAAAATTACCAACAATTCACACAACATGCATAAATCCACGGTAATATAGATTACGTAAAGAAATAAATTTTTCGGCCTTAAAATATAATAGTCACGAATTAATTACTAATAATCACGAAAATGCAAAAATAGACAATTCAATTAATTAAACTCGAAAACAGTAGGCAAAAATTATTATAAGACATGAAAATACAACACACATAACATGCTTCAATAAAAATATTTTCGGCAATTATCAAACTCATTCACCAATTGTTTAATAATTAAACTATAAACACACAAATTGCCAATTTTTTAAATAAAATCGGAAAACTCAAATAAAAAATTATTTGCTGCACATAATATACACACAACATACATAATGAACACTCGCATAATTGTTCATCAATAGTTTCATATAAAAAGTAATTAAAACGATTACTAACAAAATAATCTACTACCGAAATATACTCTAATCTCTAGCGTTCTAAGATAACTACTAGTTACCTGGAACGTCGGAGGAGAGCTGAATCTACTGAGGTAATTCCGTGCTATGCGTGCACTCCACGTCTTCCTCAAACCCCAAAGCACCACGAATGATAAATAGGAAGTAGAAAATGTTAAGAACAATTTGATGAGGAAAAGGAGTAGAAAATTTTAGAGAGAAAAAGATGGTGATGATGGCTTAATGATATGAGTGAAAATGGCAGCAATATTATTCTGATTTTAATCAGATTTTTGGTGGTTTAAAAAGAATAATTAAGGGGGTTTAATGGTGATATTATGAAGGAGGTTATGGGAGTTAAGGAATGCAAAAAGACACATAACAAGTAAAGAAATATCTTCCTTCCTCCTCCACATGGCCGTCTGCCTCATAACCCAAACCCACACAAAATTTTCAGCCCAATCATCAATTATCCAAGTGACAAAAGGGTCGTTACGCGATAAATCAATAAATTCCTAAATCGCGCCTAAACTTAAAAATAATTAATAACGAAAAATAATACTAATAAATTATATTATAAATATAAATATAATTCACATAATAAGCACATCGAGTAATAAAAATATTTCGGCTCCCATTAATTTATAAAAATCAAAATCATTAATTTAGAGAAAATAATAGTTTTAGGGAAAACGTTTGCGAAAAAAACTAGGAGCAAAATTATGGGGTGTTACAATCTCCCCTCCTTAAATAAATTTTCGTCCTCGAAACTTCGAAAACACAAAACAAATAAATCAAACACACAACGAATACCTGAAATGAATAATTCCGGGTATTTCAGTCGCATCGACTCTTCAGTTTCCCATGTAGCTTTTTCGTACTTTTGAATTCTCCAAAGTACATTGACCAAGGGAATCACCTTCCTTCTCAGAGCACGGTTCTGACGGTCCAATATACGAACTGGTCGCTCCTTAAATGTCAAAATGGCTCGACTGAGACCGACTCAACATGAATCACATGCAAAGGATCACTACCTGCGCAAATGCGACACATGAAATACATCATGAACCTTCGACAGCTCTGGCGGCAAAGCCAAACGATACGCGGCCTCCCCAATCCTTTCAAGAATCTCATAGGAACCCACATACTTTGGACTCAACTTGCCCCTTTGGCCAAACCGCATCACTCCCTTCATAGGAGAAACCTTCATAACACCTTATCTCCCAACTCAAAGGAAATTGGTTTTCGTCGCAAATCTGCATACGACTTCTGCCTATCCTGAGCAGCCTTCAACTTAGCTTGAATTACTTTCACCTGCTTAACAATATCCTGAATTAACTCCGTGCCCAAAATCAATGAGTCACTTATGTCGCTCCAACAAGTAGGACTACGACACTTCCTTCCATAAAGAGCCTCATACGGAGCCATTTAGATACTAGCTTGATAGCTGTTGTTATAAGAGAACTCCACCAGACTAAGTGACTTGACCCCAAGACTGTTGAAATTCTAAGGCACAAGCACGAAGCATATCTTCCAAAATAGTCCTCTTAGTCTGACCATCAGTCGCAGCATGAAGTGCAGTACTGAGCTTCAACTTCTAACCAAAAGCCTCCTGCAAAGCAGTCCAGAAATGGGATAGAAATCGTGGATCACGATCAGAGACGATGTCTTTGGGAACCCCATGAAGACGAATAATCTTGTTAGCATAAGTTTCGGCCAACTCTTCCATAGACCAAGTGTTCTTCATCACAATAAAACGAGCCACTTTGGTCAAACGATCCACAATCACCCACACAATATTCTTCCCACCGGCGGCCCTTGGCAAACCTATCACGAAATCCATCGAGATAGAGTCAAATTTCTAGGCAGGAATAGGCAAAGGTTGCAACAAACCACCAGGCCTTTGATGCTCAATTTTCACCTTCTGGCAGACCAGACACCTAGCTACAAACTCAGCGATCTCCTTCTTCATACCAGGCCACCAAAAGTTAACCTTCAGATCCTTATAAAGCTTGTCACCACCAAGATGAACAGAATAAAGAGTACTATGAGCTTCCTCCAGAATCTTTCTCTTAAGCTAACCATCATCGAGCACACACCAACGCCCCATAAACCTCAAGCTACCATCGGCATAATTCTCAAAATTCTCCGCACGACCTTGCATCTTTGCTTCACGGATTTTTTCCAGCTTCGGATCACCCTTTTGCTTGCTTCTCAATTCCTGGAACAACTCGAGCTCAACACTCATAGAACCCAACATCGCACACATAACCCTGAGGAACAACCTCGATATCGAGCTTGTGAAATTTTTTGCACAATTCACGAGGCACCACCATAGCAGTGTTTAAAGAATGCTTATTCTTGCGACTTAGAGCATCCGCCACTTTGTATGCCTTACCCTCTTGGTAATCCAGGGTCAGATCATAATCCTTGATCAATTCAAGCCACCTTTTCTGCCTCATGTTATGATCATGTTGAGTGAAGATGTACTTCAGGCTCTTGTGGTCAGTGTACACCTTACACGGAACACCATACAGATAATGTCGCCATATCTTAAGTGCAAACACCACAGCAACTAACTCTAGATCATGGGTCGGGTAATTTCTCTCATGCACCTTCAGCTGCCTCGAAGCATAGGCTATCACCTTCCCTTGCTGCATCAAGACACAACCCAGACCATTCTTCGATGCATCACTGAACACTTCATACCCAACACCCTCAGATGGCAGAGTAAGAATAGGAGTAGAGGTTAAACTCTTTTTCAGCTTCTGAAATGCCCCTTCACACTCTTCAGACCAGACAAACTTGCAGTCCTTGTGCATCAAGCGAGTCAGAGGTTGAGCTATCTTGGAGAAATCTTGAACAAACCTCCTATAATAACCAGCAAGACCTAGAAAACTCCGAACCTTGGTCACATTTTTAGGACTCTCCCACTCGACAACAACCTTGATCTTAGCGGGATCCACTTTAACTCCTTCCTTGCTGATAACATGCCCTAGAAAAGCAACTTCCTTCGGCGAACTCGCACTTAGACGGCTTCGCGAACCACCTTCTCGCCGTTAACATCCAACACCAGCCTCAAATGCTTCTCATGCTCCTTCTCGTCCTTAGAGTAAACGAGAATATCGTCGATAAACACGACTACACAAGTATTCAAGTACTCGTAGAAAGAGCGATTCCTTTGATCCATGAAAATCACTGGAGCATTCGTGAGACCAAAAGGCATCACTTCAAATTCATAGTGCCCATATATGGTGCGAAAAGCAGTCTTCGGAATATCTTCCTTCTTAACGGGGATTTGATGATAACCGGATCTCAGATCGATCTTGGAAAATACCCCAACACCTTTTAATTGATCAAACAGATCTTTAATGCGAGGCAACGAATATTTATTTTGATCATTACCATATTTAGCTCACGGTAATCAATGCACAGACGCATACTCCCGTCTTTCTTCTTCACAAACAGAACAGGAGCACCCCGAGGAGACACACTAAGCCTTATGAAGCCCTTATCTATCAGCTCTTGCAATTTGAGTTTTCAACTCTTGCAACTCAGACGGCGCCATTCTATACGGACCCTTAGATATTGGAGCAGTACCCGGCACTAAATTGATGCAGAACTCCACATCTCTTTCTGGAGGGATACCTGGCAACTCTTCAGGAAATACATTAGGATAATCCAATCCCAAACCACCAGAATACTATCGAGCTGCTCTTCAGATGACAAATCCTTCACCATGCAAAGGTATACCTCATCACCTTTTTGACGCATCTTCCGCATTCTCGAAGCGGACACCCACTTAACACCCTTCTTCATCACAACGCCAGAATAAGAAATCCTATTACCCTTAGAATCTCGGAGCACTACCTTCTAATCACGGTATTGAATGCAGGCATGACACTTCAATAACCAATCTATTCCGAGGATCACATCGAATTCTGACATAGCAAACTCCTTAAGATCAACTGACAACTCAGAACCCATGATGCTGACAGGCACGCCCTTAAACTCAGAATGACAAGGATAATTCTCACCAGACGGAAGATATATTAGGGTCATAACATGAGATCTAAAAGAGAGGTTATCCTTTCGAACAAAGGAACTAGCAACAAAAGATATCGTAGCACCAGTATCGAACAGCTCATAAGCAGGAGTATTATTTACAAGAAAAGTACCAGTGATGACATCTGGATGGACGTCGGCTTCAGCTTGTGTTATCACATAGATCATGATCTTCGGAGGAGTAGAAGAATCAACTGGCTTAGCAGGACCAACAGAAGAAGACGGAGACTTAGCATTCTTAAGACACTGGTAAGACTTGTGCCCCACTTCCTTGCAATAGAAACAGACGACAGTCGATCCATCACAGTTCTTCCCTGAATGAGTAGCCTTACCACAATTTCGGCACTTGCTCGGATCAAAGCTCGAACGATACCCAGACCAGGAACCTTGTTGATAACCTCCTCGACCAAACGACTCATACCTCGGTTTCTTGGCCGGATGCTGAACATAGGTTGCAGCAGGCTTCTTTGCAGCGACCATCTTCGCAGAATCTTCCTCCTTCAAAGAGGCATGGATACTCAGGGCTATCTCATAGGCTCCCTAAAAAGTCGAAGCACCCGAACTCAGGACATGGGTCCTCACCCTAGGATACATTTTCTTGATGTACCTTTTTACACGCTCAGCTTCAGTAGATACAACAGTGGTAGTAAACCTGGACAGCTCGGTGAACTTGTCAGTGTACTCCTGCACACTCAGAGTACCCTGTGACAGAGTTAGGAACTCTTCTTGTTTCTGCCAACGGAGCTCGTCAGGATAAAACCTTTCTTTCACCTTAAACCGAAACTGATCCCACCCAAATTCGAGTGTAGCCATGCATCTTGCACAAACAGTATTCCACCAGTTATCAGCTTCTAGCTTCAGATAGTAGGTACCAATAGGCACCATTTTAGCAGCAGGGCAACCTGTAACAACAAACAGTTTCTCCATCTCCCTAATCCACCCTTCCAGCACGACTGGATCAGAAGTCCCGTCAAAAGTAGGCGGACGGTGACGGTCAAACCGATCGAAGATAGATTGCCCATTAGACGGAGCAGTAGACCGATTAGCCATGTCTATGATAGCATTCTCTAGTGCCTGACGCCTCTTTTGGGCAGCCTCTTTCCTAGCACTAGTTAATCCTCGAGGCGGCATTTTTACACACACAAGTTAAACATTATTCATTACTTAACACGTCAATAGTTGTAAATAACAACTTATTACATCAATGTAAGAAAATATTTTCCCGTGGTTTCGTACCCAAGTGACCCTCTCACTACTACTTTTCTTGAAGCCAAAGATTCTAATGATCCTAGTTACTTCAACTACACATTTCCCGGGAGTGGGGTGTAACTAGCAGTTCTCCCAGAATAAAAGAAATCAAGGTCTATTCCAGACATAGATTAGTAAGAAAGGAAAGAATAAAGTCAAGTCAACTACAATATGCATCCACATCCATAAAACTCACGAGTAACGCAAATGTATAATAAATAGCAAGTGATTTGGATAAAATAAATAAATTATCTCAAGAGTACTTAAATAAAAGTATAGGTAAAAAAAGTTATTGAGTCAGAAAGCGAACGCCGGTGGATCGCAACCCACTTCTTAAGGTTTGTCAGATCGCAATCTCTAGGTCAGTCTATGTCCTTACGTTCCCCACTACCTATGTCTAAGAATGGCCAAACTCCCGATGCAGGGTAGTACGCGTAGCACCCCCTGTCCTCTCGGACGACAACAATTAACCTAGGTTTACCCCTAGATCGCAACCTAGGTGGTTGGCATGTTCTTCACCGTGGACTACGTCTATCCCACCGGATGTTCTTATCTCAAAATAAAATCATAAGTAACATAATAATACCATTTCACTCAATAAAATTCATCAAAGGGATGACACACGACCTTATACCCATAATTCATCAATAGATATATCTTCAATATTCCTCAAAGAAGTAAACTCACAAGCTTACAATGAACACTTTAAACAACAAATACCTTTGTACACATATAAGCACAAGTAATGATATAAAAAGAGTTTTACAGCACCAAGAAGTATCAAACAAAATTAAATCCCAACATGAAAGATCACCAATTATAGGTAAAGCATACGTTCAAGCACATAAGAAAATCATGCGACACAATGCAGAACACTTGTGCGCTCGGCGCAGGAGCTTGCGCTCGGCGCAGGAGCTTGCGCTCTGCGTCAACTTTTGCGTCTAACGCACAAACCACCTTGCTTCTGACACATCTGGGTGCATCTGACGTCACCAAATGAACAGTATTAATTTAACCAAAAGCTCATTACTTCAATAAAATGTACATAATTAATCATTGTTACTCTAACTAAATGTAAAAATAATAACACCTAATCATGACAACAGTAACATAAAATCATCGGCTCTCAAAGAATGCAGAAAGTTTCATTTTAATCCTGATTATTAACCTCTTAATAATTAAATGAATAAACTTAAATCATTAGCAAAACCACAGTAAAAACTATTTAACAATTAAAAACCGAACCCTAAATTCTCACAAAAATGAACATAACACCTTCATAGCCTTACTAACACAGTAATAATTTTATTTCCAATTTTCCGACCTCAAAAGTAATTTTTAACAATAATTTCCAGATTACTCAATAAAGCCAATAAAATATTTAAAATTAGAAATAAATGCACAAAAATTACCAATAATTCACACAACATGAATAAATCCACGGTAATACAGAATATGTAAAAAATTAGATTTTTCAGCCTTAAAATATAATATTCACGAGTTAATTACTAATAATTACGAAAATGCAAAAATAGAGAATTTAATTAATTAAACTTGAAAACAGTAGGCAAAAATTATTCTAAGACGTTACAAACATACTACACACATAACATGGTTCAATAAAAATATTTTCAGCAATTATCAAACTCATTCACCAATTGTTTAATTAAAAACTATAAACACACAAATTACCAATTTAATTAATAAAATAGGATAACTCAAATAAAAAAGTATTTTGCGGCACATAATATACACACAGCATACATAATGAACACTCACATAATTTTTCATCAATAATTTCATATAAAAAGTAATTAGAACAATTCCTAACGAAATAATCTAGTACCGAAATATACTCTAATCTCTAGCATTCTAAGATAACTACTAGTTACCTAGATTATCGGAGGAGAGCTGAATCTACTGAGGTAATTATGTGCTATGTGTGCACTACACGTCTTCTTCAAACCCCAAAGCACCACGAACGATAAATAGGCAAGTAGAAAATGTTAAGAACAATTTGATGAGGAAAAGGAGTAGAAACTTTTAGAGAGAAAAAGATGGTGATGATGGCCGAATGATATGAGTGAAAATGGCAGCAATAGTATTCTGATTTTAATTAGATTTTTGGTGGTTTAAAAAGAATAATTAAGGGGGTTTAATGGTGATATTAATCTATTATGCAGGAGGTTATGGGAGGTTAAGGAATGCAAAAAGACACATAACTAGTGAAGAAATATCTTCCTTCCTCCTCCACATGGCCGGCTGCCTCATAGCCCAAGCTCACACAAAATTTTCGGCCCAATCGTCAATGATCCAAGTGACAAAAGGTCCGTTACGCGATAAATCGATAAATTCCTAAATCGCGCCTAACCTTAAAAATAATTAATAACAAAAAATAATACTAATAAATTATATTATAAATATAAATATAATTCACATAATAAGCACATCGAGTAATAAAAATATTTCGGCTCCCATTAATTTATAAAAATCAAAATCATTAATTTAGAGAAAATAATAGTTTTAGGGAAAACTTTTGCGAAAAAAAAATAGGAGCAAAATTATGGGGTGTTACAGGTTCTCTCCCAAAAAGAAGTGTGACAATTAAAAGAAAAAGGAGAGAGGATAAAGCAATTCAGGAGAAAGAGAGCAACGAACGTTGAAAGCAAGAGGCAATGGAAGAGGACGTGATATGGTGTAGATAGGTTATAAAATCGAATGGTGGCGAAGAAGGGAAATGGTTATCGAATACTGTGTGCTCCGTGCAAGTGGTGTTTGGGAGGGAAATGAAATTTCTGCAAACCAAAATGATGGTAGTTCGAAATTCTCCATTAGGAATGTTACCCTAAATTCAACAATTAATCAAATTCATCATATAATTTTGCAACAAAGTGACGAAGAAGGGGGAGAGTGGATGAAATGGGATGAAGGAGATGAAAGTAAAAGGGTGTTTTTATATTTTAAAAATGGGTGTTATCATTACTTTTATATGAAATATGTCAAATACTCTACGTGGCCAACGATTCTGTCAAGTTTTACGATGTTTTACAAGTTCATGGTTAGCGGAGACATGCATGCATTCGTGAGAGACATTCTAGAAAAAGGCCTAAATATCAGGGCTACCTCGTATAATGTCCCTTAGAATAAGAATATTTTTTTCGTAGTAACACAGATGCCTTAATAACATAAATTACATTTCAACTAGTAACTCTCAAAGTTTTTACTTTGAATAATATAGTTTGAGTTTGGTTCTTTTTATATAACTATTCTTAAAGCTTATATCTAATTTGGACGGGTTTGTTGTATGTTTTTTGAGTGATTGTTTAAACCCATAAAGTTACTACTATCAAAATTAAAATGTCTTGTCATCAATATCTAATCAAAATAAGTGAATATGAAATGATATATAAACAACTGAATAACATTAGTATGTAATAAAAATCAGACGTACGAATTTTTTGCTTATATATAATTAGGGATGTCAATCCAGTCCAGTCCGACCCCAGTCCGCTCCAATCCGAAGGAAAAAATCCGAGCCGACTCCGACAAAAAAATAATCTGAATACAACTCCTTTTCCGACTCCGAGTCGGAGGAGGGTCGGAGTTGAATCCCATAAAAAAAATCCGAAATCCGAAATCCGAATCCGACTCCGACTTTAAGGCAGTCAATCCTTTTTTTATTTATATTAATGTATTATGTATTTATAATCTGACTTTGACTTTGAGGCAATTGTATTATATAAGATTTTTCCATTGAAGATATGATTGCTAAAAATAATAGTAATGTTTAATTTCCATAGGATTATTACAATATAGTAATAATTCGATAATTTGTATTAAATAAGATTTTTCTATTAAAAAATGGGGCGAAAAAAAAAGTCGCATCGGATCGGAGTTGGATGTTAGAGTTTTAAGTGGGATCGGACTCGGATTACGGACTCGGTTGTCGGAGTCAAAGTCAGATTTTAAAATCCAACTTCTTGTAGGTCCGAGTCGGATTATGCATAATCCGGTCCAAGTCCGACCCGTTGACATCCCTATATCTAATTGCTAGTTAAGATGGTAAAACTTATACTTTACAACTTGTTGGTCACACGTTCAAAACTTACTATATGAGTTTTTGTTGTACATTACGACATGTATTGCATATTCCTTGCTAAGCATATGGCATACATGACATGTTTTTAAAGAATGAGGGGGTTTCATGTGGCACATATACTTTATTAGCAATTTTTTTCTATAAAGAAAAAATATAACTTTCGCTAAAAGCTGTAATAGTGAAAGCATTTGTTCGATCAAACCTAAATCGAACATTTGTAATCATGCATGGTCAAGGAGCTGTCGACCCGATACCTGAAATAACCCAACTCAAAACTGACATGCAAAGTTACCCGACCTTAAACCGACTTGAATCTTATTACCGTTTTGCTAGATTGATCCAATCATATATTACGATCTATGTAATCTTTCTTGGTCAAGGGGTTATCGACCCGATATCTGAAATAACCCAACTCAAAACTGACATGAATGCAAAGTAACCCGGCCTAAAACCAACTTGACTTACTGTTTTGCTAAATTCAGTCATATAGTTTTTTTGAGGAAAAGTGTTGTATCATTAATTAAGGGAGGGACAAAGTGTCAATTAGTACATGACAGGCAACCTCGAGAAGGATATGACAGGCAACCTCGAGAAGGACATGACATTCCCATAGTTGCTCAATACCTAAAGGCACTAGTCTAGCTAGGTGTAAACCACACAATTATCATCCCTACGCACATGAGACCAGGATACAACTACAAACTTTTAAGTAAGAGACAATACATCTCTCATAATTGAATCAAGATTAGAAAGAAAAAAATCCTCTCGTAAGGCGGGACAATAAGGTTAGGCAATTCGTTTCGAACACTACATGGGAAAGGTGATGAGAATGGGCTAGCTCCATGGCAAAACAAAAGGCCTCCCCTTCCGCTATCTATGGTGACCACCAAGCATGGACTCTGCGAGTTGCAGACCATAGCAGATTCCCATTGGAGTCCCTCGCAATCACTCCCAAACCCACACAACCATCTCCTACAACGGCATCCGTGTTGATCTTTATTACTCCTGTTGGGGGTGCTACCCACTGGTTCAGATTAGCACAGACTTCCTCACACTACCATCATATAGATGCAGCTCATGTAGTTTACGTAGTCAAGCTGCAGCTTGCTCGCACACCCAACTATAATATTGTTGGCTAGAACATTCCCCTCAAACACCACCTTGTTACGTTGATGCCATGAGGACCAAGCTAATAAAGCCCATCCATCAATCCTCTCCTTGTCTACAGTCTCCCAACATCATATATTTCCAACATTTGTAAATTGTCCGCATCAGGGACCAGATCATCAAACCCACCCATCTCTTGTGCTTCTTTGGCCAATAGGCATTTGAAAAGAGTATGGGTTGTCGTTTTCGGCTTGATTTTACATAGCGATGCTTTAGAAGAGTGTGAACCGGCAATGTACTCAAACACACACGCCAAATGAAATGTCAGACTTTAGGAGAAACATTCAAGTTCCACAATTTTACCCAAATTTTGTGAAAATCATCAAAATTACAGGATTTCCCCACCATACAAGCAGTTTTCACGGAATTCCTACAGTCTTTTGTAAAAGCCCAAGTCAGTGAATCTGCAGGCATACGATCATTGATGGGGATCGCTAAGATAGCACGGGCATCAAATTCGGAGAAAGCCTCCAAGATGAAATTAGTCCTCCACGAATAGTGCGCGCATCATTCAAATCGCAGACCTTTTCTACCCCTTCAAACGGCTCACCCAACAAGAATATGTTGCCTTCATTGCACACTCACGAGTCATCCCATACGTTTATGCTCACGCCATTTCTGTAATCCCCACAATTTTATGAATTTTATAAATATATTTAAAGTATATTTATATATGTTTTAGTATTTAAATAATTAATTTCTTAAAGGGTTGACTATTTTTAAAGTCAAAGCATTATTTAATATTTTAAATAATCAAATATTTTATTGGGTCGTACTTTAGAAGTTATTTAATAATTTAATTAGTTGAGTTGAAGTATAAAAGATTTTTAAAAGATGGGTTAAAGGAGCTCAATTCAACTCAATCACCCAATCAACCAAATTTAAAAGTCCAAACACACTTCCCTAAGCCCACAAGGGTTAGTATTGCAAACCTATATAAACCCCATGAGAGCCCAAAAATCCCCACACAAAATTACACTCTAATTTCTATTCTCTCTCTTTCCTCACTCCCTCACCCCAGTTTTTCTTCTCTCTCTCGCCTTCGTCGCTCGGCGGCCGGACCACCAACGCCGCCAGCACGTCGCCGCCAGCGTTGCCAGCGTTGCTCCTCGCTCTCGGCCGCGCGTGTTCCTCCTCCCTCCTCTTGATTTTTCTCTTCCTCCTCTGTATTATTTTAATGATTAGTTTAATGTTTTAAGTATTGTTTGATCGTTTGATAATTAAAGTTTGTATCTTTAACTATTTTAATATTAATTTCAGATTATATAATTAGTTTAGTGAAGTAAATAAATTTCAGATTTAATATATATGCTTAAATTAGGTTTTAAGCATGAAGTATGGATTTTTAATGTTTTTAAGAGTTAGAACTATGGTACTATATTATAGTTTATGAAAATTGAGTACTTTAATCTTTATAACTATGTTAAAGTAAGTTTAAAATAGTTTTATAGATGTTATATGTTGCTGGATTTTTTATTAGCATACTTATGGTGGGTTTTTAAATATTAAGGTATTGATTTTTAAGGGTTTTAATGACTAGTATGGTGGTACTATATTAAGGGGCACTAAAGGTTGAAGTTTTAATGTTTAAGAGGGTTTTAAAACACTTTTTAAGAGGGTTTAAAGTATTTTAAAGTTACTGTAATTTTTATTAGAGTATTAGTACTTGGATGTTTTGGTGTTTAATTTGATAGGCGGAGACTTTACTTTGAGTGATTTCTAAGGTTTAGAAAGTGGCCTCTCATTTGTGCCTACATGAGGTACGTACATACCTATGTGTTATTAGACTAGTATCATGTCCTATGGTTAGGATTGATATTAGTATCATGTATAGGGAACTTTTATAGTTCATATGTGGCTTATATTTAAGTGAAATTGCATGTTTTGTACCGTTGTGTGAAGCATGTTGCCTATGATGAATATTATATGTTTGTATGGATGATTGATGTAAGCATGTGGGTTGGGAACGTTTATATTATTAATTCACATGAGGGATTAATAAATATATTATTTATTGGATCATGAAATGTATTATGTTGTTTCCTTAGATTATTAAATTATTTACTTTATAAGGACCGTGGGCCTTGTTTAGTAATTTTGGATATTCTCCTATTGACAGGTTAGTTGATTGTTGATTTAAGTCAACAAATAAAGGATGGTTGGTTATTAATTAAGGAATGGGATTATTCTTGGATTAATTGAGTTGTATGATCACATCATTTAATCCTAAGATAAAAATTGGAATTTTGTGTATCCATGATATTTATGTTGGTTGTCTTATTTTTGTAAGTCTCAACACTCAAATAATTTATTAATACTAAAGTGGAAAGTGAATAGCAATAAGCTTTAGACTTGTGCACGTCTGAAGTGTTGGACTAGTATGAGTTGGGGTACATGGTGGTAGCCCATGGCTTTTCTTGGGACCGGATTGATCACCCGTGTCCTTTTTTTTTTTAATTAGTACCTCGATATCGTTGGTCGCGGGAGTACGGAGTCGCTCCCGTACTTCGTCTTTTATATTGAAGACAAGTTTTGGTTGGACAACTCTATCCATTGACTATTCAATTTAATTATAATTAATCTATTGATTGTGGAGTCAAGTTCAATATAGTGAGTCTCGTGATTACTTTATATTATTAATTATCTCGATTTAATGTTTATTAGTATCATGTTAGGTTATATGTTTTATTTATTATGTAGTACTCGGCCTTTCGATTACGTGCTTTTTCGTGTGTCGATCATGGTTGTGCCTTATTGATCCTCGTAATGACCCATTTGGTGAGCGAGTCCTTCGGGATCAATAAAGCATCGACCATTTCGAGTCAGAAGATGATGCATCATTGGGTTTCTGGGAACAGTGGAGAGCTTGTGTTTAGACTTCCTTTATACTTTAATACTTTTGGTTAATATATTGTGGTTTGACCTTTAAGTTGGTTTGACTATGGTTTGTTTTGGAGTTGACTTTGTGGTTGACTAAGTTTATTTATGTTTTCAAAGTTATTTATTTATTTCCGCTGTAAAATTCTGAATAAGCCGATACGTTATCACACGGGCGATATTGCGATAATACTTTGGTAATTCTCTATGTTTTGTGGGAAAAATGTATTTTATAAAATAGAGAATTGTCGGGGTGTTACAATTCCCAACTCGCCACAATAAACCTTCCATCAGCAATGCTTTTTGGACACAAAGTACTGCACCACGAGAAGCTGCTCATCGAGCCCAATGAGGACTATAAACAAGAAGAGTTAGGCTAGTATTTTGCCTTCATAACATGCCCCAACGAAGACTTCGAGGCCTGCACCAATCTCCATGCTTAACGACCAAGGAGTGCTTCGTTAAAAACACCCAAATCACGAAAATCCAAACCCCCAAGTGTAACAGCCCGCTCGAGATAGCAGCTTAATTAAGACCTAATATTGCTAATTACGAAATTATGCCACTAATCAGAGAGGTTGTTGGGGAAGACTTATGTACCTTTCATGCTTAGAGAAAGATAGGAAATCTAATAGTATCTAAGCATAATAGGAAAATATATTAAAGTAAAATAGTTTACAACATATATTGAGTACTTAGATTATAAATTGGAAATAAATGTTCAACTTGCCAAGATCATTGTATACAATAGGTAATATTATAGCAGCGAAACCAAAAACATTGATCACAACTTCACATTTGCACACAGGAGCTAACCCCAACTTTCTCTCTAATCCTGCAAAACAGTTGAAACTACCCTCACCAAGACAGGTTCAAAGAACAAAATAAGTTAGCTTACACTGGTACACAAGTCCCACCAGTTCCAAAATAATAAGGTGGCTGAAATTACTTAATCATCTCATAATTAATTGTACTCAAAATAGAATACTTATACTATTCAGAAATGCATTTATATCTGCTGAGAAATATTTGATACTTGCTTAGAAATACGTTGATACTTTATGTGGTACCCGATTTTTTACTGTCTTAATTAACGGTCTGAAGCCCACAAAAGTCTCTCATTGGACTATGAGTTTTAGAAAACTTTGAAGTCGTCACTCTATTAATATCTAAATAGGGACAAATTTATTTAATAAATCATTTTAAATCAATTTCAGGAAATATCATTTAAAACGATGATGACTTCATATGGATAAGGTTTTTTTGAAAATTGGTCTTTCATACCATGAGATAGGGTTCGGGGTTTAGGTTATGAGGTGCGAACATCTAGAACTCGTCTCCTCTTCCGTTCTACAGAACGAGCTCTTACTAAATGCGCTATTTTCCATTTTAAAGTAATCATGGCTATTCAAAAGAAAGAAAATCACATAGTTTGCACATATACACATCAACCATTTTTATTTAGGACCCATATATCATTTGTACATGGTAGGTTTGAGCACTGAAGTTGCACTACGTACCAATCATTGCGGGATTGGAATCCACTCATGGATCAAAACCATCGTAGTTCGATCTTATGTCTCACCCTAAATGGCCAATTCCATTGGGGAAGAAAATGAAAGAATAGATTATGAATAACTCACCTTTAGAATTAAACAAATCTATTAGGAATAAGGTAATCACTCCAATTAGTGATTGAAATGAGATTAAGATAATCACCTTAATTAGTGATTAAAAATGAAGGATTTAGATAACCACCTTGATTAGTGATTAATAAGGAAGGAAATAAGTAATCACCCTAATTAGTGATTATTCAAGGTTTAAGTTAATCACCCTAATTAGTGATTAAATAGGAAAAATAATCACCCTAATTAACGATTATTAAGGTTTAAGATAATCACTCTAATTAGTGATTAAACGAAGAGTTTGAGTTAATCACCCTAATTAGCGATTAATCAAGGATTGAAATAACCACCTTAATTAGTGATCACATTTATAATTTTCAAGAGGTATGAGGAAAGAGGTTTGCTTCCTAATTGAAGGCTTTTTGAGAAATAATCTTAATTGAAGATTATTAAGTCATTTTGAGAAAAATGATCAATTTGAGATCAAACTCGGAGATTGTGTTTGGCTAATCGGAATTTGGCCATTTAAAGTGAGACACGTGAAACGGCCTAAAATCAATTAGGAGATCATAATTACCTTTATAATTATTTCAAATTATATAATTGATCCATTTGAAGATGGAGAACAATTTTTAAAATATAAGATGGATCATCATACAATTTAACTTAGTTAGATTTACAATTTTTCCTCTTAATTGAGATTGAGTCATTCAATTCATATACTATGATATATTGGGCCCAACATGCAATATTTGTAACATTGGTTGCTCATTTTATTTAAAAAGAGTTGTGGAATTATTTATGAAAATTATGCATAAACATCTCCATATTTTCATTAATGAGTGATGTAATAACTATTTACAAAGAAACTATTATTAAAATAAAAATGTACAAATTCTATGATCCAAACAAATCTTCAATCTTGATCTTCACCATGATGCTCCTTGATCTTCATCCTCTTGAATGGGCTTCGGAATTCATGTTTATTTGTGAATTTGTGAAAGTTAAAGATTAATTGACTTCTTTGATTTTGATTTTTTTATGACATTTTTTATTAATTTTTATTTACAACATAAAAATGAAACATTTTAAGAGAAACTTCAAATTTCATGGCTTTAAATTAACATTTTCGTATGAAAAGAAAATATTTTTTATGAAACTTGAGTTAATCAATTTATTTCATTTTTCAGATTGCACTTTTGTCCTTGTACTGACTTATAAAAATCATAACTTTCTGTAGAAAGCATAAAATTAAGCATGTGATATACCTATGGATAGGCCTGTGAGTTCTTTATGTTGTGTCAAAATTTCTTAAGCTTTTAGTGACAACTCGAATTATGGTAAATTTAATTCTAAAACCGGTCAAAATAGGACCTTTATCCAATTTGTTCTTTGAAATCCAACTTGCTGAAATTATTTTGAAGTGAATTTTGGTACGAACATTCTAGACACTTTGAAGAACTATACTGGAAAATTTCACTTAAGTTAAACATTTTTAAGATCCTTTTTTATTCATTTTCTTAACTGAAGAGAAAATCAGTTTTCTGGAATTTAGTGATTTACATGAACGTTTTTTGTAAAAATGATATAAAATTGTATAAAATTCATATGAACATGATGTCAACTTTAAAGTTGGTGTTTTTAGTTTTGTCTAAATGATTTTGTTTTAAACTTTATTGACAAGACAAGCTTATGTGGTACTGGACAAAATCAGTTTTGCAGAACAAAGTTATATGATTTTTCATTATCTGTGCAAAATTCGTTTTTTAGAAATTCCAAAGCCCAGTTGCTGGAAACATCTTGAACTTCATAGGAAAAATATTACATCCTATAAACTATTTAGTTAATGCAAACGAAAAATAAAATGAAGTACAAAATTAAAACTGACCATAATTACAGCATCACATTTTCTTTTTATGGAGATGTTTATGCACAACTCTACTTGAATTTTTTTATGAAAACATGTTTTTGGTGATGAACAACAACTTGATTAATAAAAATCACATAATCACATATTGCCTAAGAGTCTTCCCATTAGAGTTGACTATTCTAGGTAGGGTGATTTAAGGTTGGGAACCTATTAGGCCTTCCACATACCCAAATCACTCCAAAAATTAAAAAATGATAAGAAGAAACAAAGAGAAAGTTAGTATGTGATTAAGAAGGATTAAGAAAAATAAGAAGAACTTGAACTTTACCTTGCTAGCTCAATGATGCACTTCCTTTGGCAAATTTTTCTACTTTTTTGTGATTTTCTTAATTTCTAAGTGAGTTTCTAAATCCACTTAATTACTAACTTAAACCTTTTTTTTTGTTTTTCTTTTGATGAACTTCTTTACTTACTAATTACTTCCCTAACTATTACTTTCTTTTTCTTGAATGAGATTTTTTAGAGGGAGGAATTAAGGAGGAGGAGACTAGTGTTGAGATAAGTTGTGAGAAGTAGTGGAGTTAAGTTGTGGTTGTGTGAAATTCACTAGTGAAAAAAAGCCCATCCGATGCGGTCAAAATCGGGCTTACTGATCCGGTTTTGGTCCGCATCGGGTGAGCTCGTAGCAGATCCAAAATATTTACTGATCCGATTTTGGGTGAAAACCGGAGCAGTTAAACAAGTTAACTGCTCCAGTTTTGACCCAAAACCGGAGCAGTTGACCACCGAAAAACCAAAAAAAAAAATTTTTTTTTTGCATTTTTTCATAATTAATCGATACAAAATCAATAGTATATATCAATACTCAGTTTATTAAGCAAATTTTGCTCAATTGAAGCATAAGAATCCTTTACAATGTCTATCAATGTTTATATTAGGCAAACAGAACAAACTAGTGCATATAAATGTGCAACATAGCCATACTATGTGAGATGGAATTGTATAACTTCAATATTAACAATAAGTTACTCCTTGTTTAAATGCCAGAGTTGCCAATATAAAGCCAGTGGAAACAACATCATCTTCAGTGTATCCTAAAATTCCCTTCATTTTGCCTTCTGATTCCGCCTAATAACCACAAAAAAGAGATGAAAAATTAAATTCATAAATTCAGACGACCCAAAATAACCATCAACATACATACTAGGCCACTAGGCATCATATTGCACAACAAATGAGATGAGATGGCGATAATGGCAGCTTACTTGATGGCAGCCTTAATGTCATCATAGCTAGCACCCTTCTCAAGTCTGACAGTAAGGTCAACAACAGAAACATCAACAGTTGGAACACGGAAAGCCATTCCTGGCAGAACCTTTCCAACAGCCTAAAGAAAATGCAGCCACAGATCAGGTTTATTGGGAAAATGAATACTTAAGAGTTAGATTACACCAATACAACTCATCAGATAAAAGAAGCAAAAGCATATATTATTACAGACAATAATTTCTAAGAATACATGAAACTATAAAAGCACCGACTATAAAAGTACCTTAGCTGTTTCGGTGCTGCTGAGAATATGTAAAATGTTGCAGCACTTCCACCTCTCTAGTCCTTAGCTGATGGACCATCAACAGTCTTTTGGGTAGCTATACACAACAAGAATATAATATATTAGATTTGGACTAATGTACAAAATGATCAAGAACATTAGTCATCAGGACTTACCAGTGATGGAGTGAACAGTTGTCATAAGACCCTCAACAATGCCAAACTTGTCGTTGATAACCTGAACCATATATCAACAAGATTTTAGAAATGGACAATCATATGAAATCGAGAAGATAATACTGAACCTTAGACCAAAATGTTGCGAAAGCCTAGTGAATTAGGACATATTACACAAGAATAGGTATAAAATAGCATCCATAACATATGATACTGACCAAGCTACCTCTATAAACCACAAACACTCTATGCAATATAATATCAGCACATCTTACCATCAGCTTTTATAATGATTTTAGAGAGGAACATGAAAAGATTGGGTCAGAGATTAGAAATTTTATCTCTTAGAACGAGAACGTGATCGTGATCTTGACCTTGAACGAGAGTATGAACCTGATTTATGATGAGATCTGGCCCTAGAATGAGATCGAGAACTACGTCTGTGCCTGTCCTCTCTGTCTTCATCATAATCTCGCCGTCTAAATTAGAAAAACACATCTCAAACTCATCAGGAAAACAAGGGAGGAATCTTATACTTTTTGACAGAAACCAACAAAAATCAATGTCCAAATTCACAAACAAAAACTCAAGGTAAATAAGTTCACAAATCTGTCATAATCTCGGCTACTATGGCGATACTCATCATCTTCCACGCCTCTGCTTCGCTCCCTTCTCTCACTCCTTTCTCTATGTTGGGAGCTATGGCGATCACGCTCTCTATCCCTATCCCTGTCCCTACTCCTTTCTTTGTCTCTATCTCTGTCCCTACTCTTTTCTCTGTCTTTATCTCTGTCTTTGTCTCTCTCCCTCTTCCCTTCTTTGTCTCTGTCTTTTTCCCTTTCTTTTTCCTTGCTTCTTGTAGACTCCTCATGACTTTGTGAATCATGCTGCAAGATATGTTTTCATCAGCAGGTTTCGAACAGAACGTTTAAAAAGAAAATCATAAGAAGAACCACAGACCATCGGGATATGTGATCATATCCCATGAACACCGTCCTTTTAACGGACAGTATCAATCCATTAGAAAGTGAAATGGCACTTTACTTAGATAAAAATAGAAAGACTCAAAAACACAAGTGTGACGAGACGATGGAAAGTCCCAAACTCAGAAGAACGGTGATTCAATTCAATACACTCATTGCTACTGCAGCATCTATACATCCACTACCACCAATAATGTTTTGCCATCTTAGTCTGTAGGCACTGTTCTCTTCAACTTCAGAAAATTACAGTGAGTAAAACCAATTTTAAGTAGCAAAATTCAATTTTAATCACTAAAATTAAATAGTTGCATTTATGGGAAACAACAGAAGGTCGTTAAAGAAGCAAAGAACACCATAGATACATCAAAAAGCCATAAATTATCGTAAATTGGGGAAAAAAATCAAGATTTAATTTCAAGAAAAGGCCAACAACTCTATTAATGTTTACAATCCCAAATCTATCATCACAATCAAAAATTCGCAATTAACAGTTCATAATCAACGGAATTATAACACGATTATACGACGATAATCCTACAAAAAAGTAACTACATCATGATAAAGTAGAGTGAAACCCTAAATTATTCTGAACAGAAATAACACATACCTGAAATCAACAGCATAAATTGCAAAGTTACAAGAATTTGAAACAAGAAGGGGCGTTTATCAGAGAAATTTCGATTGAAATTAGGATTAGGGTTTCATGAAATTTTTTGCTATGAAAGAGTAGATCTGCGAATTACAAACGAAAATAAAATAACGAAAAATATTAACTTAAATCTGGAATTAAAATACGAAACAAAAATTAATAACTAAAAACGAAAAAACCTCGAGATCTGCAGCGATGAAGATGAACGACGAGGGAGGAGATGAGAAGTGCTGGCGAGATGAATGCCGAGGGGCTGAGAGAGATCTACGAGGTGATGAACGACGGGGTGAAGATCTGGCTTTGTTTGTCTTCGCTGATGAACGACGAACGAACGAACAGTGCAAGAGAGGAGGTTGCTTCGTTCGTGAGAGGAGAGAAAAGAGTGAGAGAGAGACAGGGGAGGGAAGAGGATGAGTGAGAGAGAGAAAGGAGGAAATCTCGCCGGTTTACGTTGGAGGATGAGTGAGAGAGATGTGGGAGGGAGAATTGAAGTAAGGGTCTAAGCTAAAGGAGCAAGCCGACAGAGGAGCAAGAATGAAATTGGGTGAAGGAGGGAAAACGCGGGTTTTTCCTTTAGAAAAAATAACGAAAAATATGATCCGGTTCACTAAAGGACCGGATCAGATTTTCCGCCCATCTTTCTCTTCCATTTTTTTTCATGATTTTCGGATGCGGTTTTGTAAAAACCGGATTTGTTACTAAGTGACAGATAAGGTTTTTTCCACTAGTGATTGTTGTGTGTTGAAGTAAAAAAAATGGGGGGTATTTAGAGGGAAATGAGGTGGTGAATTAGGGTTTGAAGAAGGTAGAAAATTAGATTTTTCACCCAAAAATCTGATTTTATCAACCCAATTATCTTAATGACATCACACTAATAACATCACCTTAATGACATCACTAAATCCTCTCAAATCTTCCAACATCATCAAATTTATGGGAAATGCCAATATTCTTATTCTCTTTAGATTTGATTTTGATCTTTAAACTAATGAAGCAAAATCCGAATTTTAGCACATCCTAATACGTAGAAATGCATCGAAAAACGTGAAAGAAATACTAACTGGACCAACAACGCCTAGCGCAAATCCCTGCGCTAGACACAGCACCGTGCGCTAGGCGCACTGGCCTGCGTCTGGCGCATGATCATGTGCCTTGCGCACAACTTGAATCTTCGGAAAAAATCCGGATTCTTGGCTCTTACACTTTGGATTTGATTCTTATTCTTATTCTTTTTCATGATTCTTATTCCTTAACTAATGGATAAAAGAATGTGATTGGTGGTTAAAGAATATATTCTTACTCTTTATCCAATGAACAATGACTTGACCATCAAAAAAACTGATTACTACCGGTTTTGAGAGACGATTAAAATCCCGGCGCCTAATTGCGACTCGTTTTTTCCAAATTTTTTTAAAAAAAACTAACTTAAAACAATTGACGAAAACTCATCGAATTAGTAAAGACGAGCATGATTATACTACAAATCATTTTATTAAACCGGTGGTTGTAGTTATTGACTACAACTTATGGAAAATTACATTCCTAAGCCGGAATTGCATGACTAAAACGCGAAAAAAGGAAAGCCATACGATGGAATGAAACTCGCGTTCCGGGGCGAAACATGCCTTTGACGGGGCGCGCGCTCAACAATACTTGACAGTTTTCGTTGTTTTTATTTCTTTTCAAAATCTTTATTTTAAAATTTTATACGTAAAAAGGGTTCAAAATTTGGTGTCTACACTTTCCTTTAAATTTCCATAGAAATTCGTTGTAGATACTGGAGTCATATTCTAAATATTTATCTCAAGATATCACATATCATTCTTAATACATAACACAAATATTACTCCTAATACCTATCACATAATAAACATAACTCAAGGAAGGAACACGAATGGAGAAGGGGCTAGGCCATGTCTTCAGACTTTTGAGGTACGTCTCCCCACCTTTTTATACTATACTTGCAAGACTTTTAGGTCATGACGCTATATATATATGAGCAATACCTAAGGGTGTTTGTAATCATGTACCCGGTCAGTGTACAAGCTCTTGGAATTGCTTCGCTGGTAAGGCTTTTGTGGGTAGGTCGGCTAAATTGTCGCATGATTGAACTTGTGTGACATTGATTGTTCCTTCCTTCTCCAAATCGTGAGTGGAAAAGAATTTAGGATCGATATGCTTGGTTCTATCACCTTTAATATAGCTTTTTTTAATTTGTGCAATGCAAGCGGTATTGTCTTCATGGATGATAGTTGGACCTTCTTGTGTTTCTTTTATACCACTTTCCCTGAGTATGTGATGGGTCAAAGATCTCAACCATACACATTCTCTACCAGCTTCATAAAGTGCGATTAATTCAGCTTGATTTGATGAAGTAGCTGTTACAGTATGTTTTGTTGACTTCCAAGAGATTGTTGTATTTCCGTAGCTAAAATAAAGATAACCCGTTTGTGATTTTGCCTTGACTGCATCTCGACAGGTAGCTGCGTCAAGCATATCCTACAAGGGTAGGATTCCCTTCTCGTGGATAGAATAATCCCATATCTCGTTGTCCCATGTATATAGCGGGGTAAGTGTTTCACTCCATTCCAGTGCGTGTTTGTAGGTTCGGAGCTGTACCTAGCTAATAAATTGACCGAGAATGCAATGTCTAGTCTAGTATTGATGGCTAAATACATTAAGGCTCCAATGGCACTTAGGTATGTACTTCGGGACCGAGTACATCCTCGTCTTTCTCTCGAGGGCGGAAAGGATCTTCATCAATTTTTAAGCAACGAACAACCATAGGTGAACTCAATGGATGTGATTTGTCCATATAGAACCTTTTGTAGCACTTTCTCGGCATAATTGGATTGGTGAACAAGGATCCCATCCTTTAGGTGTTCAATTTGTAAACCGAGACAAAATTTGGTCTTCCCAAGATCTTTCATCTCAAATTCCTTCATCATGCATTTAGCGGTTTCTTCGATTTCAACGGGTTTCCCGATGATATTTAAGTCATCAACATATACCGCAATTATAACAAACCCATTTTCGGTTTGTTTGATGAAGACACATGGACAAATTTGGTCGTTCTTGTAGCCTTGATTCATGAGGTATTCACTAAGACGGTTATACCACATCCTTCCATATTGTTTTAAACCGTAGAGCGATTTTTTCAATTTTATGGAATATAGCTTCCGAGGTATTGACCTCGAGGATTCAGGTAGTTCAAGTCCTTCTGGGACTCTCATGTAGATATTAGTGTCAAGTGACCCATAGAGATATGCTGTCACGACATCTATGAGGCGCATTTGTAGTCCTTTGCATGCAGATAAACTTATAAGGAATCTTAATGTCATGGCATCTACCACTGGTGAGTATGTTTCCTTATAGTCAATTCCAGGTCTCTCGGAGAAACCTTGGGCTACAAGCCTGGCCTTGTATCATACGATTTCATATTTCTCATTTTGTTTTCGCACGAACACCCATTTGTACCCAACATGTTTTACTCCCTTTGGGGTCTAGGCTACAGGGTCGAACACTTCTCGTTTTCCGATAGATTTTAATTCTGCATGAATGGCCTCTTTCCATTTAGGCCAATCACTCCTTCGTTGACATTCATCCACTGATCTTGGTTCGGTGTCCTCAATATCAATGATGATTTCTGTGGCGATTGAATATGCAAATATTTCATCAATCGGGGTTTTTACCCTGTCCCATTGCTTTCTAGAATGGACAAAATTTATTGAGATTTCATGATTATCGACGCTCGCATTTTCACGCTCCGCCTCAGATGTAGCATCTGATGCTTTGAGTTCATTTTGGGGGTTAATGACGTTTTCGTCATTGGAAAATTGTTCCACTTTAGAAGAATCGTCTGTTTTCTCATTACTTGTTTCCACTCTTTTAGACTTTCTCGGTTTCAAATCTTTGGCTCCGAGTGGTCTTCCACGCTTTTTGCGTGTTGCACATTCATTTGCAAGTGGATTTTCTGTTTTTTTTTTGTCTTGGGATTTCAACCCTTGCAGGAGCATTCACAGTGGGTATATGTGATTTTATCACTCCTTTTGAATCAGTGAATGCATCTGGGAATTGATTGGCAATGTTTTGCAAGTGTATAATTTTCTGCACTTCTTGCTCACACATATTTGATCTTTGATCAAGATATGATAAATTTTTGGCATTCCATGATATTTCATTCCAACATGGGCCTACTTTATCTCCCCCTAAGGTTGGGAAAATTGTCTCATCAAAGTGACAATCGGCGAACCGAGCGGTGAAAAGGTTACTAGTTGACGGTTCTAGATATCTTATGATGGATGGTGATTCAAATCTATCCAACATAGATTCCCAACCTTCTCTGTGGGCCCATCTTAGTTAGTCGTGGTGGTGATATGGGAACGTAGACTACACACCCAAAAATTCGTAGGTGAGCAAGGCTTGGTTCCTTTCCAACCACTAATCGTAGTGGGGATAGATCATGCTTAGCTCTCGGCCTTAGTCGTAGTAAAGCCGCAGCATGTAGTATAGCATGTCCCCATGTCGAAGATGGGAGTTTTGATATCATTAGCAATGGCCTTGCGACTTAATCGCTTTATGAATGCTTCTGCTAGGCCATTTTGTGTGTGAACATGGGGTACTGGATGCTCCACGTCTATCCCAATTAACATACAATAGTCATAAAAAGTGCGGGATGTGAATTCTCCGGCATTATCAAGTCGGATATTCTTTATAGGATAGTCTGGAAATTGAGCCCTTAGACACGTAATTTGCGCGAGCAGTTTTGCAAAAGCAACATTCCTTGTTGATAGGATACTAACGTGAGACCAACGTATTGATGCGTCGATCAACACTAGAAAATATCTGAATGGTCCACATGATGGGTGTATTGGCCCGCAAATATCTCCTTGGATTCTTTCTAGGTATACAAGATTTTCACCTTCAAGTTTATTTTTAGAGGGTCTTATGATCAATTTGCCAAGGGAACAAGCCTTACAATTATGCTCATTTGATTGTGGGGCCCGTATGTTTTTTAACGGATGCCCATTTGAACTTTGGACGATTTTCGTCATCATGCTTGATCCTGGGTGACCCAAGCGATCATGCCACAGAGTGAATATTGCTTGGTTGTCTACCTTATGGTGAGACACCAAATTTCTTTCAACTGGACTGACATTGTAATACTCCGTATTTTTAGGAGTTATTTTTTATAAATAAGAAAATACAAAGAATAAGGTTGAAAGTATTTTTATTAACCGAATAATATTATTCACAGAAAAGTATAATTTGGGTAAGCCTACAGTTATAACTTAGCTATACAAACTACTTTTTGTACCTAACTATATAATAATTCGGTTTTGATTTATTTTTCCAAATAAATAAAATAAAACATAAGAATTTGATTTGGAAAACAAGTCCTAGTAAACATAGGTTTCACGTGCTATAAATAAAAGGATAAAAATATATATATACAAAACCCTATTCACTTTGTCATCAGCCGTTCTAAAATATTTTACCCAAGATTTTCTCTCTCCTCCTTCTCTTCTCCTCCTCCGTTATTTCTTTTCTCCTCTGCCCTGTTTCTCGACACTCCTCTACCCTGCTTCTTGGAAACGCTCGCGCCGCCTTCATCACTCACAGTCACTCGCCGGTGGTTCGTAGTTGTTGCCGGAGGTCGAGCATCGACGTGCGTAGGGGTCGCGCAGTTCACGGTGGTTTGTGTTCGCGCTGCTCGCAGGGTTCGTGCTCGTTGTGCGCTGCCCAAGGTCGTGCGTCGTGCGTGGTGCGGTGGTCTGCCGGAGTTCGTGAGTCGTGCGCTGCGGTGGTCGTTGCCGGAGGAAAAGTCCGGTATATGATTATATAAAAAAATCTCTTCTTTCCTACTTTAATTTAGTTGTAAATTCTAATTTCATAATTCTTATGTATCTTTGATTAAGTTTTATGATTATAAATAAAGTATATTATGAGTTAAAAGAAATCAGATTTAAAATTATACTATTAGTTCTTATGATGATTTTATTTCTCAACTCTGATTTTTATAATACTTAGATATATTTGTTTAAGTTTTTGTTGTTATAAACAAAGTATAATATAAGATAAAAGAAATCAGATTTACAAACATCTTATTATTAATTCCTAAGTATGTTAATTTCAATGAAAATTATGAAGAGAAAGTTTAAACAACAAGAACGATTATTTTTATTATTCGAATCTCAATATTTTACATAGTTAGATAATCTGATTTTTATTCATATTATCAAAGACTTAGCACTGAATTACTTTTATTATTCGATTAGGTCCCAATTTCATAAGCGAGACGTTTTAAGTTAGACATCGAAAATTCTCCTTTACAAGGTACGTACACGTACTAGTTCAATTAGATACGTTAGTATCATGTTTAAGTTATGAATTCTTTCATTGGAACCTAGAATCATGATAGGGAACAATTGTATGGTTATGATTGATGAGATTGTTTGGTACCATGAAATCAATTGGGAATTTGTATGTATTTCCTTGTTGTATGACTTGTGAATTGGAATGAATTATTATTGGAATGCGTAATTCTATCGTATCACAAGCATGAAATGAGAATTGGATTGGAATTCTATGACTAATTGTTGTAGCAAGGATGTTATAAGAGGTTGCCTAACTAAAGGCTTAAGCAATGTACCTAAGAAGGAAAATTAAATAATCATATGCTTAATGTTGTATGAATGAGTATCACTAAGAAGGATAGTTGGCGATAAACTTGTAGTCGGAATCCCTACAAGTAGTGAACAATGGGGGGAGTGTGGGACATGTTCTACACTCCTACGCATGCCTACTGTGACGACAGTAGAGTCCTTATAAATTTTGATAACTTAAGTAGGCGGAAGGTTCCGTACGATCTTGGGGGTATGCATACTAAGGTGATGGGTGTGAAGCGGAACGAAACCGCATTTATATTCCATCTAACAGACCAAGTTGTCTATTAAGGATTAAGTAGCCCGTATGATTCTAGAAATATGACGGTGCCCGTTCGTTGCCAATTAAATTATAAAGATAAAATATAATACTCTTGTAGTATCATGTTTAGGAATGGTTATTATTATCCTGGTTATGCTTAGAGTGTTATCTAACTGTTTAAGTACGTACTCAGCCTAGCTGATTATTTGTTATTTGTGTTTGCTTGTTGACCTGTGATGAACCATTGATATTTCAATGGGGAGCCGATTAGGTATGCTGATGATGCTGCATGAATTCGGGCATGACGGGGATACTCTTTGATTTATGAACTTTTCAAATGTTTTGGTTGAATTTCAAGAGTTTATTTATAATCTACTTAGTTAATGGTTTGAATAAAAGCGGGTCAATGGTGATTCCCGAGTTGTAGGATTAAGTTAACATTTTATTTCCGCTGCAATTTAGTTTTCATGTTAAGGAGTAAAGTTAATCTTTTATTTTTAAATAAGCCTTGCGTTTCACCGCGACGGTAACACTCCCAAAGTCGATGCAATGTAGTTTAGACTTGTATGGATTTTGGGGGTGTTTTGTCGATTCGTGACTTAGTGCAGATTACAGCTAACCTAGCCCAAGGGCATAGCCGGGATGGGGACTTATCTGAAAAGGTTGCCCGTAGGAACCCATCATTACTGAATGGGAAGGGGGGCCAGAAGAGTTGAAAAATTGGATTGGGGAGTTTGATAAGCTTTTCTTTACCCTCACATGTCCAAATGACATGATTGTGCCCTTAGCAAGCTATTACCTCCAGGGGGATGCCCACTTTTGGTGGACCCAAGCTAAGGACAACCTCCTAAAACAGCCTAACTTTGGGTGGGAACCCTTTAAGAAAGCCCTAAGGGATAAGTATTACCCACCTTACCTCAAAAAGCAGAAAGCCTAGGAGTTTATGATGTTGGAGCAAGGGAACCTGTCTGTTGAGGAATATTACCGCAAATTCATTGAACTGATGAGGTTTGCTCCTGAAATTGCCCCTACTGAGGAAGCCAAGGCCTCACGCTTTGAATTAGGGCTCACCCTTGAACTGCAAGGGAGACTAGGGGAGATACTTTCACCTCGTTGGATCACGTTTTTGGCAAAGCTGTCCATTTATATGAAATAAGGAAGAGAGAGGAAGGAGGAAAACAAGGTGAGAAGAGAAAAGAGAATCCAAACCCCGAGTCTCAAAGATTTGAGAAGAAACACCCGGGGGAACCGTAACAACCAAACCTCCCAAAGAAACTTGATAAGGGACCCAACAACAACAATAATAACCGCAACAATAACACCAACAACCGCAGATCTGAGCCTGTGTACAGGTGTAAGAGACTCCTAGAATTGTTAGAACTCTAGAACTGGTCGAGTCCGAGTCAATTACTATGCCTATAGTTATTCCATCTGGGGATACTGTTAATTTCTCTAAGAGATTCCTAAATGTCTTGCTGAAAATAGGGGAGGGATTCTTTCCTTCCGATCTAATAGAGTTTAATCTATCGAACCTAGACGTCATTTTAGTTATGGATTGGCTTGGGAAGTACAAGGCTAAGATAGACTGTGATGCACAGAAGGTGGAATTGAGAGACTCTTCGGGGAAAAGGGTGTCATATAGGAGAATACCTCGAGAACCAGGGATTAAAGTAATCAATGCCTTGTAACTTAAGAGTTATATAGAAGAAGGATGGCCTCTATTAATGTGTTCCGTGAGAAGGCTTGAGGATGATCCATTGAGACCTGAAGATGTGCCTATAGTAAGAGAATTCCAGGATGTTTTTCCTGAAGAAATACCTGGTATGCAGCCAAGGAGAGATGTAGAGTTCACTGTTGACCTAGTACCTGGAACTGAACCTATCTCAAAAGCCCCATACCGAATGGCTCCAGCAGAAATGAACGAGTTGAAGAACCAGTTGGAAGAACTACTAGAGAAGGGGTACATTAGACCTAATATGTCACCGTGGGGAGCCCCCGTCTTATTTGTGAAGAAGAAGGATGGTAGTTTAAGGTTGTGTATAGACTACCGTGAGTTGAACAATGTCACTGTGAACAACAAATTACCATTACCTAGGATAGATGACTTGTTTGACCAACTTCAAGGTGCAGGGATGTTCTCTAAAATAGACTTAAGGTCTAGCTACCATCAATTGAAGATTACCGAGCAAGATATACCTAAAGCGCCTTCGGGGACTAGGTATGGACACTATGAGTTTACCGTCATGCCTTTTGGGTTAACCAATGCACCTACTGTTTTCATGGACCTAATGAATAGGATTTTTCGACCCTACCTCAATAAATTCGTAGTCGTGTTCATAGAAGATATATTGATCTATTCAAGGAGCAAGGAGGACCATGAGGGACATTTGAGGCTTATTTTACAGACACTTAGGGAGAACCAATTGTATGCAAAGTTTTCCAAATGTGAATTTTGGTTAGAAAAAGTGTCATTTTTGGGTCATTTCATCTCTAAGGAGAGTGTGTTAGTAGATCCCCGCAAAGGTAAAAGGCTGTGAGTGAATGGCCTACACCAAAGAATGTCACGGATATCGGGAGTTTCTTGGGTTTAGCTAGGTTATTATAGGAGGTTTGTCAAAGACTTTTCGAAGATAGCAAAACCCATGACTAACTTAATGAAGAAAGATTGCAAGTTTAAGCGGAATGAGGACGGTGAGAAAGCCTTTCAAGCACTCAAAGAGAAATTAACTTCAAGACTGTTCTAACCTTGTCTAACGAGAATGAGGGGTATGATGTCTATAGTGATGCGTCAAAGAATGGGTTGGGTTGTGTTCTTATGCAAAATGGGAAAGTCATAGCTTATGCATCTCGTCAACTGAAACTATATGAGGTTAATTACCCAACACATGACCTAGAGTTGGCCGCAATTGTATTTGCCTTGAAAATCGGAGACATTACCTTTACGGGGTGACTCGTGAGAATTCTCACCGACCACAAAAGTCTCAAATACATCTTCACCCAGAAAGACCTTAATATGAGACAGCGCAGGTGGTTATAGCTCATTAAGGACTATGACTTAGACATACAATACCATGAGGGTAAAGCAAACGTTGTTGCTGATGCATTGACTCGCAAATCTAGCCATAGCCTGAACACCTTGGTAGTTGCGGACAAAATTTGTGAGGAATTTTCTAAACTCCAGATAGAAGTGGTTGATGAAGGGGAAGTGGAAAAGTTATTGAGTGCACTAACCATCCAGCCCAATTTCCTAGATGAAATAGGAGAGGGCCAGCCTGGGGATGTCAAACTTAAGCGGGTCAAAGCAAAACTTAAGGAGGGAAAAGCAGAAGGGTTTGAAATCCATGAAGATAGGAGTATACGCTACAAGGGTCGGTGGTGTGTACCGCAAAAATGTGAGGAGTTGAAGCAAAGGATAATGAGTGAAGGTCATAATACGAACTATTTCGTCCACCCAGGGGGGATAAGCTATATAAGGACCTCAAAAAGATGTTCTGGTGGCCTGGAATGAAGAGGGCAATAGCCGAGTTTGTTTTCAAATGTCTGACGTGTCAGAAGGTTACGAGTGAACACAAGAGACCTCAAGGCAAAATCCAACCTCTAGACATTCCAACATGGAAGTGGGATTCGATTTCCATGGACTTCGTCGTAGCCTTACCTAGGAGTCGGGGAGGCAATAACACAATATGGGTGATAGTGGACAGATTAACCAAGACTGCGAGGTTCATACCCATAAAAGACACATGGAGTATGGAAGCCCTAGCCAAAGCATACGTTAAACATGTCATTCGATTGCATGGAGTACCCACGAGTATAGTGTCTGATAGGGATTCACGATTCCTTTCGAATTTCTGGAAAAAGGTCCATGAAGCATTTGGTAGTGAACTATTGATGAGTACAACCTTTCACCCAGCTACAGACGGTCAAACAGAAAGAACCATCCAGACCTTGGAAGACATGTTAAGAGCCTGTGCCTTAGAATACCAGGGATCATGGGAAGATCATTTGGACCTCATAGAGTTTTCATACAACAATAGTTATCATGATAGTATTAAAATGGCTCCGTTCGAAGCATTGTATGGGAGAAAGTGTCGTAGTCCCTTGTGCTAGAACGACATTAGTGAGATTGTGGTGTTAGGTCCTGAAATGATTCAAGAGACTGTTGATCAAGTACGAGTCATTCAAGAAAAGATTAGGGTTGCACAGGACAGGCAAAAGTCATATGCGGATTAGAAGCGAAGGGATGAGAATTATGAAGTTGGTGAAAAAGTGTTGCTTAAGGTGTCACCAATGAAAGGAGTGATGCGATTTGGGAAGAAAGAGAAACTAAGTCCTAAGTTCATAGGACCATATGAGATTTTGGCACGAGTAGGCAAAATGGCTTATCGCTTAGAATTGCCAAACGAGTTAGAAACGTTCCACAACGTATTTCACGTATCCCAACTCCGAAAATACGTACCTGACGAGTCGCATGTCCTAGAACCCAAAACCGTTGGGTTAAACGAGACATTATCCTATGAGGAGAAACCCATCAAGATCCTAGACCACAAGGTGCGTAGTACGAGAAATAAGGATGTCAAAATTGTAAAGGTGTTGTGGAGAAATCAGAATATTGAAGAAGCCACATGGGAAGCAGAAGATGCGATGCGTCTGAAGTACCCTGATCTCTTTCAAGAGGTAGGTGAGTTACGAGGACGTAACTTTTCTTTAAAGGGGGGAAGAATGCGATAGAATTTCGCGCTTCCACCCTAATGTTTGCTAAAGTCTGTTATTTATGTGTATTTATGTCTTACGTGACTTACGAAAATTAGAAAATGCTTGTGAAATATTGGGACTTAGAAGTGCAAAGAGATCGCCGTTAAGACTGGCTACCTCAAAGTTTCGGGACGAAACTTCTTTTAAGGGGGGAAGCCTGTAATACTCCGTATTTTAAGGAGTTATTTTTTATAAATAAGAAAATACAAAGAATAAGGTTGAAAGTATTTTTATTAAACGAATAATATTATTCACATAAAAGTATAGTTTGGGTAAGCCTACAGTTACAACTTAGCTATACAAACTACTTTTTGTACCTAACTATATAATAATTGGGTTTTGATTTGTTTTTCCAAATAAATAAAAAAAGAAATAAGAATTTGATTTGAAAAACAAGTCCTAGTGAACATAGGTTTCACATGCTATAAATAAAAGGAAAAAAATATATATATACAAAACCCTATTCACTTTGTCATCAGCCGTTCTAAAATATTTTACCCAAGATTTTCTCTCTCCTCCTTCTCTTCTCCTCCTGCGTTATTTCTTTTCTCCTCTGCCCTGCTTCTTGGAAACGCTTGCGCCACCTTCGTCACTCACTCCACGAGCCACTCGCCGGTGGTTCGATGCTTCGCTGGAGGTCGAGCATAGATGTGCGTATGGGTCGCGCTGTTCACGGTGGTTTGTGTTCGCGCTGCTCACGGGGTTCGTGCTCGTTATGCGCAGCCCAAGGTCGTGCGTCGTGCGTGGCTGGTGCGATGGTCTGCCGGAGTTCGTGAGTCACGCGCTGCGGTGGTCGTCGCAGGAGCAAAAGTCTGGTATATGATTATTAAAAAAAAAAATCTTCTTGCCTTCTTTAATTTAGTTGTAAATTCTGATTTCATTATTCTTATGTATCTTTGATTAAGTTTTGTGATTATAAATAAAGTATATTATGAATTAAAAGAAATCTAAATAATTATACTTTTAGTTCTTATGATGATTTTATTTCTGAACTCTGGTTTTATAATACATATATATATTTGTTTAAGTTTTTGTTGTTATAAACAAAGTATAATATAAGATAAAAGAAATCAGATTTACAAACATCTTATTATTAATTCCTAAGTATGTTAATTTCAATGAAAATTATGAAGAAAACGTTTAAACAACAAGAACGATTATTTTTATTATTCGAATCTCAATAATTTACATAGTTAGATAATCTGATTTTTATTCATATTATCAAAGACTTAGCACTGAATTACTTGTATTATTCGATTAGGTCCCAAATTCATAAGCGGAACGTTTTAAGTTAGACAACAAAGATTCTCTGTTACAAGGTACGTACACGTACTAGTTCAATTAGATACGTTAGTATCATGTTTAAGTTATGAATTCTTTCATTGGAACTTAGAATCATGATAGGGAATAATTGTATGGTTATGATTGATGAGATTGTTTGGTAACATCAAATCAATTGGAAATTTGTATGTATTTCCTTGTCGTATGACTTGTGAATTGGAATGAATTATTATTGGAATGCGTAATTCTATCGCATCACAAGCATGAAATGAGAATTGGATTGGAATCCTATGACTAATTGTTGTAGCAAGGATGTTATAAGAGGTTGTCTAACTGAAGGCTTAAGCAATGTACCTAAGAAGGAAAATTAAATAATCATATGCTTAATGTTGTATGAATGAGTATCACTAAGAAGGATAGTTGACGATAAACTTGTAGTTGGAATCCCTACAAGTAGTGAACAATGGGGGAGTGTGAGACATGTTATACACTCCTACGCATGCATACTGTGACGACAGTAGAGTCCTTATTAATTTTGATAACTCAAGTAGGCGGAAAGTTCCGTACGATCTTGGGGGTATGCATACTAAGGTGATGGGTGTGAAGCGGAACGAAACCGCATTTATATTCCATCTAACAGACCAAGTTGTCTATTAAGGATTAAGTAGCCCGTATGATTCTAGAAAGATGACGGTGCCCGTTCGTTGCCAATTAAATTATTAAAATGAAATATAATACTCTTGTAGTATCATGTTTAGGAATGGTTATTATTATCCTGGTTATGCTTAGAGTGTTATTTAACTGTTTAAGTACGTACTCAGCCTAGCTGATTATTTGTTATTTGTGTTTGGTTGTTGACCTGTGATGAACCATTGATATTTCAATGGGGAGCAGATTAGGTATGCTGATGATGCTGCATGAATTCGGGCATGAAGGGGATACTCTTTGATTTATGAAATTTTCAAATGTTTTGGTTGAATTTCTAGAGTTTATTTATAATCTACTTAGTTAATGGTTTGAATAAAAAGGGGTCAATGGTGATTCCCGAGTTGTAGGATTAAGTTAACATTTTATTTACGCTGCAATTTAGTTTTTATGTTAAGGAGCAAAATTAATATTTTATTTTAAAATAAGCCTTGCGTTTCACCGTGGCGGTAACACTCCCAAAGTCGATGTAACGTAGTTTAGACTTGTATGGATTTTGGGGGTGTTACAGATATAAGTAAAATATAGTCCTGAGGAGTATGTTGGCATCCTTTCAAGGATTATTTTCTTGCCAACATCACATTTAGTGAGGTACATGTACTCCTTTTCGTTTTCGTTAATGGTTTCCATATGGTAACCATTCGTACGCATTTCTTTGAAACTCAATAGATTTCTTTGAGTTTTACCTGAATACAATGCGTTGTTTATAGTGACGTGTGTTCCCTTTGGTAACATTATGCATGCCTTTCCTGAGCACTCAACCATATTTACAGTGCCTGCAATGGTGTTGAGGTTGCCTTTTCTTGGCTTGAGTTGAGTGAAGTATGACTTATTACTCAGGATGGTGTGTGTAGTGGCACTATCAATCAGGCATTGTTGAGCGCCTTTGTTTGTCATTATCTTCATTAAAACATAACTTTGTCAAAACATAACACAAAAATTTATTCATAGAAAGAGGTGAATTACATGGAATGATAAAAGGAACGCAAAATACAAGAGACATCCAAGAAAAGTAAGACATAATTACATGACGTAAAGTGATAAAACAACATCTTAGGTTGATCTAGGGGGAATATGAGGGCTAGACATTAGAAACATCTTCCATGAGGTAATCGACTACATCGAGGTCTGGGGAGCGAAGTAGTTTCAAAGTGATGAAATTTGTTTCACCACGTCTCCCTTTACCCCTAGTAGAGGCCACGTACAGATCCACAAGATGTTTGGTTGTGCGACATTCATTTGCCCAATGCCCTTGAATGCCACATTTAAAACATTTCTCTTGTGATCTTTGTTGGGAGTTTCTTCCTCCGCGTCCTCTATTTGGGCGCCAGTTTTAGCGTCCTTGTCCTCTTCGTCAGCCACTTCCATTTCCATTTCTTTCTCCATCACCCCTATTTTTGAACTGGCCATTAAGATTTGAGTTACCTCCCCACTTATTACAGCGCTTGCCACCTCTAGTGGCATTGGTTTCAACTGCTGGTGCACTGGTACCTGTTGGCCTTTGATTATGAATTGAGAGCAGGATTTGGTTCTGCGGCCAAAAGGATGGCAATTAAGTCGTGTAATTTTTGGCAATGCCTTTCACGATACTGTTCTTATTGAACAACATTGTTGGCGTGCATAGTGGAGAGAGTTTTCTCATTCATGGGTCGTTTAGACACAGGTTCTCCACACAGCTTTAGCTGTGAGGTGATGCGAAGTACCGCAGAGTTGTACTCGCGTACTGATGCAAAGTCTTGGAACCTGAGTACTGACCATTCATGCTGGGTCCTGGGAGCAATAATTCTTTGTAAATGCTCAAATCGATCCTTGAGGTTATCCCATAATTCTTTGGGATCTTCCACAAGGATGTATTCAGATTTGAGCTCTTCATGTATATGGTGTTTGAGATATACCAGTGCTTTCGCTTGCTCCAAGGGGGTAGGGGCACCACCTTCGACAATGGTATGGTCGAGGGTAAGTGACTTGAGGTAAGCTTTTGCGTCCACCCTCCATTCTAGGTACCTTTGGCCTGAGGCTTCAAGGAATTCAAAGTCTCTGTTTGCAAGTCTAGCCATTTCTGAGTCCATGTGATGTTTTAAAAGTATTAATGCATAAATATATATAGTTCCGAAAGAAAATCATACTGGGATGCAAGCCATAGTGGTCTGAGAATCCTTAACCGTTCAAGAGGTTAGGGGTTCGAAACATGATAACAATATGAGAAGTTAATAATAAATATATACTAACAGGCTGCATCATTTTTTTTTCATGATTATGAAAACATTTTAATGAAAATTTGACTATCATGTCAGAAAAATAAGATCATATTCATTAGTAGCATATTTAATAGAAGAAAAATCACATAATAAAGCATTATAAATTGCGTTTTACAATATGCAGAAATAGAATTACAATAATTCCTACTAAAACTGTTATAAGTATCATTCCCCAGTAAAACATGACCTTCAACTGTTTGAAAGACTCTAGGAGATCTGGTGTGTCTTTTTGAGGGCGGCGGTTTCCGACATTATGCATGGTGGCCGAAAATAGTGGAGATGAAATTGTGAAATTTTATGAGAGAGAAAATTTAATGGGGTAGAAGTGAGTGAGGGAGGCGGACGAGAAAATGGGAAGGGTTAAAGTCCCTTTTATAGTGGTGTAAAAAACACTATAAATATTTAACAGGTAAAATATATATTGATATGTAATACGTAAAATTTACGTAACGTTTTAAAAAAAAATAGTATATGTAATAATTTACCTTTAAGAACTAATAATGATTAGTGCTAAAAATACCTTACCTAACGCAAATTACGCATGGTTATAACTCACTCATGGTTATAAAAGTTGAGATATTAGATACCAGTCATACTACTATTTCTCCCCTTTTTCACTTAGAATTTTCACTTTTTTTTTTCCATAAAAGATCTTAAAGTTGCTTTTATGTATGCTTTTAAGTCCAAACATCAGTATGACATGGCTATATTCATAGCAATTGCAGTACACGACAAAGAACAAGTTAACTTTGGAAATAGTACATGACAAAGAACAAAGGACATCAATAGGACATGTCATCATGCAATTTATACAGTTGACGTTATAGCAATTAGCTTTGGAACTAGTAGCTCACTTTGGAAATTGCTGCCATAATTTTAAAAAATCAAAATCTGGTACTTATATGCTTCATTTGGGTGCAAAGAAATCTAGCAACTTCTTCCATCATTTCTTGTACATAGTCTCAAAAGCTTTCTTCCCCCTTTTTTTCACAGTTAAAGAATAAACACAAGACATAATTTCATTTGAAAAATAACAAACAAGTAAAAAGGTAGCGTGTAGGCTCCACCATTGTAGCTATTTTCCGACCAAAAAGTTCTTCCTCTTTGTAGTGTTAGCCGTCCATCCAGGCGGCGGAGCCCGTCCATTTAGGCGGCAAGTTCAACGGAATAGCCCGTCCATATAGGCGGCTTTAAATGCAAGGTCTTTGCCCTCCATGAAGGTGGCGCGACTTGCTTGGCGGCCGCCAAGCCGATACTGCCAGTTAATTACTTTGTCGTCGCTTGCTGCTGATGGAAGGACTCTCCTCGTCCCTACTCCTTTTATTATTATTAGAAGTTTCCCGGATTTCAGTTGGTGGTTCCAGAGGAGGGTCATCATTGAGGTTAGGGACGGTGGTTTGTCGACGTCGGCCGACATGGCTATTAACTTGAGTATTATGGCGTTGGGGTGCACTACCAACTCCTCGTGCCGGATTTGTGGCAAGGTACACTATTACGTTATATGATAAAACATACTTCCTCCGTTCCATAATAAGTGAAACATAGGTATTGGGCACAAGATTTAATAAACATCACTTTCAAAAGCCAAAAAGTCACAAAATACCATTTTCATTATCAAAAGGAGGAGAGAGAAAAACAAACCACACAAGTTTGTGATGAGTACTCTTTGTCATTTTGTCACTTTCTTTTTTCCATTTAAGGTATGTTTCACTTATTTTGAAACGTTCTAAAATAGTAAGTGTTTCACTTATTATGGAACGGAGGAAGTATACTACAAAGAGACACATTGTTTAGTATAGTATTGATCCCATTATATTGGTTGAAAAAAAATTAAGTAGCAATTGAGAAGAACTACCTTTGATAATAGAGAGAACTCGTGCTGATAACGTGTTATATTATAGAGAGATTTTAAGCAAGATTGAGAGAGTATGTTATTGTAGTTGCGTGTTTATTTTCTCCCGCGAATTGCGGTATATATAGTGCCGGGTGAATAATTCACCCGGTGATACATCATGTCACTGCAGTTATGCAGTGAAATGGTTAATCTTGAGTGGTAAAATACAGCGACGTTTTATCCGTTCACTGTTTACATAGAATAATACAACAATTAGAACTTTTTTTTTGAGGGGACAATTAGAACTTTTTTAGACAAGGATGAATGGGGTATACTTAATTGGAATAATTGATTCTAATAATACAACCTTTTAGTGATTAATTAATAATAAATCAACCTTTTAATTATTCCTGAATAATGCAACCTTTATACTCTATTTACTTCTAATGAGTCAAAATGACTTAAAAAGGTCTAAAACATTAACTCTTTACCATAGAAGTAGGGGCATGGAGGCAAGGGAAAGGAAAAATGGGCGAGTTGGAAAATGTGGCTTACCAAACAAATTGATTATCAACACTTCAAAGCCCATTAAAAGCAAATACCCCCAAAAGGTTGCATTATTCAAGAATAATTGAAAGGTTGACTTATTAGAAATTAATCGGTAAAAGGTTGGGAAATATTTATCATACACCGCCAGACATGTCTTATGTTCAGAAACCTGGCGCTATTTTTTTCATTCTACATTTGAAACCTTCAAATGAACATAATCACATAATATGTAAGTTCCAAATGAGCAAAAGGGCAAAAAATTACCTTGGGTGTACCATGCACATAATACTTCCGGATGTATGATAAATGCACTCAAAAGGTTGTATTATTAGAATCAATTAATCCTACTTAATTTTTATGGTCCATGCTATTAGACGTGTGGCAAACACTCCACCTCACACACTTCAAACATCCCAAAAATCTTCTTGGATTTTCTGAACACAATAATATTTTTCAAAACAAGAACTGCAAAAAACACAATTTTCCCGGGAAAACGCAGAGGTGCAATTCCAAAAATGACCCTAGTTCTCCGGCAGCCACCTCTCCCGTTGTTTCACTCATATTTAGGCAGCAATCCCAAGTTCAATATCTCTCCAACACCCTACAATTTCCGTCACCATAAAACGACTTCGTTTTTTGCTTCCCGCAATGTTGACTCGTTCACCCAGAACTCGGGATACCTGTTTCAACTCAGTGAGTCGGAGGCCGAGTCACTTTCCGAGTACGACGTTGCAAGAATCGGTTCCATTTATCGAAAGAAGCCCTTAATTTTGGGTCGTCGGATTTTTCAAATTGGTACTACACTTGGAAAATGGGTCGGACTTCGGTTTATTGATGGACTTATGGATAGAGCTGATTCCATGTTCAAGGTCATTACTTATTACTCATTAGTTCATCTATTTTTTATATTTTGCACACTTAGGCCGCAATGGGTAGATGGTGGACTCGTGTCTACCATTAGGATGGTAGACACAGACCAAAACGCAGCCAAAAAAACATAAAACGCGTGAAACCAATGAACACCAACTATTCTCCAATGAACATTAAGTGGACCGCGAAACCAATGAACATCAACTGTTCTCCAATGAACATCGATCTTGTCGATTCTCCTTTGTTGGCCTTTATATTTATGTTTTTTAGTTTGTTTATTGCAGATATTTCTTTGTTCATTGTGTTTTCTTTGTCTGTTCATTAGGTTGAGTGGTTTGTTCACCAGATATTTCTTCTTATGTTTATCTTTTTTCGATGTTCATTCTCGATTCGAGATGTTCATCTCTTTCATATGTTCATTGAGTCTCGTGTGTTGTTCTTTTGTTCCACTTTCATCTTCATGTTGCTTAGTTTGTTCATTGAGGATGTTGTTTTGTTCATTGCGGAACGACGTCGTATCAAATGGTGCGCACCATTTGGATGGTAGACTCGTGTCTTCCATCTAATTTGCGCTTAGGCCGGGTTCACTTCAACTTATAGTTACTGATTAAAAATTATAGTCACGGGCCTTACGGGTTATAACTGATTTTTATTGAGTAAAGAGATTTTTACTTTTAAAGAATGTCTAGTACGAGGTTTTTAAGTCTTGTAAAACTAATTCCACCCAATTATTACCCTCCTCAACTGCACGTCCGTATGGTAAGGAAGGTAAGCACTAGGTTATATATATAAAGACCAATACCAATGAACCCTATAGTAATAGGTTTAATTATCCTTCTCAATCCTATGATTACAACTTTTTGCTTTTCGTAATGGAAACAAACACTAAATGAAGGTAAGAGTTATTGTTACCATTTCTTTTGGTTATTTGATTCCATTCTCTTTCTATTCTAGGATTTAGAACTTGTTTGGTTTAAGCCATGAAATGGAAAGGGAATGGTAACTGTTACTGCTTACTGGTAATAAATAGAGTTTGTTACTTGAAGGGGAAGGGAAGGTAACAAACTAGGGGATTCCATATTACCATTACCGCCAAGTTAATGGTAATGAATTGAGGAGGGGTCGAACCAAACGAATAGGTAAATTATTGCGTTTCTTGAAGCCCAAAAATGTTGAACCAAACAGGCTGTTAGAGTGTAATTGTTAATCTCTAGATATTTAGAAAGGACAAACTGCCGCATTGGTTGTGTTAATTTGTCATTCACTAACTTGGTACAGTGCATGAAGTTTCACTTGACCTTGAGGAATTTTGGTATGTGATTGTCTTGTTTTGCAAGCAAGTGTAAGAAGTGTTTGTTCATGTTGTTTACAGGTTCGAGCAGCCGAACTCCGGAAAATACTGGTAGAACTTGGTCCGGTAATGATTAAGTACATTTTCTTAGAATTTCTTGACACCATCTTGTCTTTGTTCACTCATGATGTTTGTGCTTGTATTCTGTATATCCTCTTGTATACCCTTTAAGTATTTGGCAACTCCATTGTCCTCTACTGACTGCTGGAGATCTTCAAAGTTTAGTGTAGCGGATTGGGTAAACGGTTGCTGAAAGCTTTCTTACTTTATCGAACTCTGAGATTCATCTGATTATTCTTTATGGATAGCTCATAGCCTCATACATTGTGCTCAACTACTCATGACTTATGTTAATTGTTGAGTCGGAGCCTTTTCCTTGAAGGCTCAAGCATGAGCATCATTAATTTACGTTTAACAAAATACTCTTAGGGCTTTACAGAGTTTGAGTGCTTGTTTGGTTGACATAAAAAATTTTGGGATGTAGAGGTTCGTAGGAAGTGGAAGATGGTAACATTGTTTGGTTAACAAAAATATAGGAAATTAACTTCCTAGGATGTTCTACTTCCCAAAAAATGTAGGAAGTTGTTTCCCATGGGAAGTTTTACTTTTCTTGATCAACCAAACAACATTTTGCACTTTCTAGGAGATGAAACTACATGGGAAAACAACTTCCATGGGAATATTACTTCCCATGTTTGACCATATGACCATCTGGACAATTGGTCAAAGTTCAAGGCCAAAAGAATGTTGACTGATAATTATATCCTAGATTTTCAAAGCAAGTAACCTGCTATGGCCGTGGACTGATAAGTGACGATCTCAAACTAGATATCCTCTCATGGCAAAGGGGAACATTTTAGCTTCCTTAAATTCCATGTCTTCATATTGTATATGCTCTCTGTTTCCTTCAGAGGTTTGCGCTTCGAAGATCATGAGTCTAGCTAATCATAAATTAGTTGAGAAAAAGAATGGGAACTAATGATACTAAGAAAATGCTAATGGGTACTACCGGTAGGGGTGTAAGTGGATTGGACTGGATTGGACTTTGCCAAATCCAAATCCAGTCCAAAGTTTTTTGGACTCGAGAAATTGAGTCCAAGTCCGATCCAAATATTTTTTTGTCTAGCCCCGATAATTTTTTCTCGAGTCCAAATATCCGATTATTAGTATTATTTTTTCCCCGATTTAAATTGAATGATCCACAACGTTTTCTCATAACTGAATTTGGAAATTAAGTTCATTATATCCATTCCATAAAATAAGTCACATACATTTTTTATATTACATATATAAATATTAAATATATATACATTATATAAATAAATATTAAATATATATTATGTATAAAAATATTTTTGGACTGTTGACCTCGTTGCATAAGGGGTGATTCCAAATCCAATCCGAAAATATTTGGACTCGAAAATTTGAGTCCGAGTCCACCCAAAAAAATTTTAAACCGGCCCCCCAACCAGTTTAAATTTCTGATCGAATCGGACCTCCACTTTCGCTTAAACCCCCTCCCAACTACCGGGGTCATTCTACACAATGAACAACTAATTTCTTCTTTTGGTGAGTCCTTCACTTTCAAATACTATGTATTCAGAATGTTAGTTTGGAATAATTGTATATGGACGTGATACAATGTCTATAATCCTAAAAAAGCTTTGTTTATGCAAAAAGTTGAGAATCGTGTGAAGTGCAACATGAAAATTCTGGAGAAGACTTTTGGTCTTGAATGTCAAATCCGGCTATTCTAGTTTCTTATCTTTGAGCTCTATAATTTTTTTTTTATCAGTAGTACTTTGATGTAGCTAATTATTATTCTGTTGTGGGTAGGGATGAGCATGGGTCGGGTCTGGGCGCGGGTCCAGCCAGACCCAGACCCGTAAATTTTGATTTGGACCCAGATCCACAGGGTCTAGAAAATCCGGACCCTTACCCAGATCCAATGGGTCTAGCGGGTCCTGGGTCCAAAACGGGTCCTAAATGGGTCTTCAGATTATTAGAAGTTTCGACTACTTTTTTTAACCGCGATATTTTTAGTTATTATAATGATAACAAGACCTAAATAAGAGTCTAATACTAGTACAAAACATCTTAAATTAAAATATCCACTACAAGTTGACTTAAGTGTTAATAAAAAGTTTTGTTACTCATTATATACTTTGTATATAAGACATATATATTTAATATGTAAAAAATATGGGTCTATGGGGCGGATCTGGGTCTGAATTTATCTGACCCGGACCCAGACCCATATTTTAACACCCAGACCCGGACCCAATGGGTCTCAAATTTCTAGACCCAGACCCTTGAAAATGGGTCGGGTCCAACCGGGTCTGGGTCGGGTCCTGGGTCCATGCTCATCCCTAGTTGTGGGTGCCATTTCGTGAAATACTTTCTGAAAAGATAACCCATAGTTGGGTTGCCAGGGATAGATGGACCCTGCATACCCTTCTAGGTCTGCTTATGACACCTCTGCCTTCTGTATGTTCTTTCTTTAGTGGCTACTTTAAGTACCACTTACTAGTTTCAAAGACCTTAAATGAACACACAATGGTCTGTTAGGTACATGAGGTGTTTCAGATTCTTCAATCGTGATCATAACGTTGACAAGTTAATCTGGTTCCTTGTGGGTTGAGAATTTAAATACATGTTTTTTTTTTCCAGAACTAATAGTATATTATTGCCGTGCATGTTTCAGCTATGATATCTATTTCAGTCTTGCACATAAATTTGTTTCCCCATGATTGCAGACTTCTGTTTGTGAAGTGAGAGATTGGGAGAAATCAAAGGAAGGAAAAGAAAGCTTTTATATCGATTGCATTTCTGTTTATGCTGACTGATTACTTATTTACTTTCCATTTGGTTTCTTTTCTCTTGGGTGATTCATCTTGACAGCAACATTTCTGTCTCACTGCAGGCCTATGTCAAAATCGCACAGGCGATTTCATCTAGATCTGTAAGTTAGCTTCTTGAGAAGTGCTTTGCTATGCTTCCTCACTCGAGTCTTTCTTAATGCTGATCTATTGTCTTGGAGTTGATTATTTTAGTAGTTGTACTTGTAATATTGATACCATCTTGCCTTGCTTGTTGTAACCTCGGTGTTTTTATCTGGAGCCTTTCCTTTCCTTCACCTTCTTAAAAAGGCAAGAAACCTGGTGCAGTGGCTGGAAGCAGCCTGTAAAAGAATTTATCTGGTGTCAGCTTATGTGAAATTGAAGCTGTATCGTGTAAATAAAGAATTTGCACATGATTTAAATTGAAATTGAGAAAGCTTACAAAGAATTATCAAGGGAAGTACTTTAATGGGCATTAAGAATGAACGGTGTGTCTCACAAATATATCGACATAGTTAAGGATATGAACAAGGAAACAGATGTTAGAACATGTGCAGGAGTGAGAGGATTTACCATTCATTTAGTTACATTAAGGATCCCACCATGTCCTTTCCTCTTCTTTATGGTAAAGGATGAGTTGACAAAGTTTATACAAGATGAGGTGCCATTGTGTATGTTTTTTGCCAATAATAATAGTTAGTGGATGAGTTTAGCATAGGAGTTAATGATAAGTAACTTTGGAGACAAGATTAGAAATTTGGAGAATGAGGCTTAGTCGAAGTAAAAAGGAATATTTGGAAGAGGATCCTCATTGAGTTCCCATGGTGGACAATATCTAAGCTTGATGCGTGTTAGTTTATGAGGTTAAGAAGTAGGCCTAGTAAAGAAGACAGTGAAGGCGAGTTGAGTTTGGGAAGTTTTTATAGGATTTTAAGTTTATGGTTAATTAGTGTTAGAAGTTAAATTAGGGATTGAGCCATCGAGGGTCTAAGTTTATGGTTAATTTTCAATCGTTTATCATAATTACTAAATCTGTTTATGCACACACAGACACACACACACATTGAATGGATTCAATATTTAGTTTCATTCATTTATCAACTTGAATTATTCCACAAAACTTTTTCCCCAAAAGAAAAGAACGAAATTAAATAACCTTTAAAATTTTGAAGTACTTTTCTGGAATTAGAATATCCTATATAAAATTCTTAAAATCATATTCCACCTAAATATTAACGCATGCAAATATTCACAACTTTATTTCTAAAGGAAAACTAGAATTTCTTTTTAAAAACATATGATGTTTCAATTTCAATTACCTGAAATCTTTAGTAACAGTTATAATAGGCTGCAAATACGGGTTATTAGTTATTACAGAAGAAGGAGAACCGACTGCACTATTTTGACAATGTCCAATGCCAACATCAGGATGCAGTGGTTCGTAGAAAGGATGGCTGGAAAAATAAAGTATTAGAAGAAGCCAAGAGACACCAAATATGACATTCATGGAACGGACAGAATGGGAATTAGTTTTCTGGAATCGTATTGCATTAGATACTGGTGAGTGGATATAGCCAATCCAATCTTTCGGAGAAAGAGTCTGAAATTGTCGTTTAAATGGATGCCTGGGTTTCGATGTACATTTATTACTCGTGATCAATGATAGAGCAATAGTCGCGGCGAATACTGAAACGAACGGTAAACGCTACTGGGTGAATCGGGAACGTTGGGTAATCGCGGTATTAATTTTGTTTTAGAGCAATCAAAGAAATATTATTTTTAAATAGATTTTTTTTGAATAATAATGATAATAATAATAATATTTTTGAATAATAATAATAATAACAATAATAATAGAAAATTAATAAAAGTAATGTATATACTGTATGAAGAAGTACGTACTCTAGTAATTGAGAGAATAAAACTACAACTTCCAAAAAATAAATGTAAAAAGAAAAAAGGAAAGAGAATGAGTGGTCAAAAGTCAAAATAAAAAAATAAAGTTAAAAGCTTCATAAATTCATACAGCTGTCCACAGCTGTCCCACTCCCACACTCCCTTTTTTTTTTGAACGGATCATCCTCTTTATCTTTCTATTATTCCTTCTTTCTCTTTCTATCTACCTTCTCCTTCTTTCTCTTTCTATTTTTCTATCGTGCAGCTGCAAGTTCTCATCGGAAACAATGGAAGCTACCACAAATTTTCGACAAACTCACGGATTCAAGCTAATTTTCCGGCGCTGAAATCAGGGACGTCGCCTTAGGCGATCTGATTCGCGAACGGAGGCGATCTGGGTCGCGTTTGTTCCGCGATCGGGAACGAACGACCCAGATCGGAAAACGTGGCTCCGTCCCGCGTCCCTTGTATCACTGCTCGTGATTGGCTACCTAAAAATTCAAAATATTTTAGTGTATGCTGCTATGGTTTTGGATTTTAATGTGTGTGGTCTATGAAACTATGGTGCACTCGTTATCTATCAGACAGTAATAGGCAGAACTGCATTTCTGATCAAAGGTCTAAAATGCAAAAGCCTTTCTTTTTAGCTTGTGTAAGGATCTGTAGATTCCAATCCTTTTATCCTGCAGGAGGTTGAAACCTTTTTAGAGGCATTGGGATTTGGGGTATAGTAGATGTTAGTATGTTACTGCTGTATTAGTATGAGTTTGAATTCATCATTATCTTGACGAGGATTGGCTAAAACCCTAAATATACTAAACCAGTATGATGATCTCATAGAGACGCTAAGTGGAGCTGAGTCAGCTATATACGTCCTCTTCTCACTTACATTTTCTTTGTTGAGAAACCGGCATTGTAAGGACACTTTGAATATATGTTGAGCTCTTATGAATGAAGATTATATCACCATTCACCAATAATGCTTTTATAAATTGCTATTTACTACACTAATTATTAGTTTCATATATTAGCTAAGGAGGGGTTTGGATGCGTTGCTATATGGAATTGCTTTAGAGTAATTAAGTACAATAGTTTATCTAGGATAAAATAGAATAGTAATTAAGACAATCATGATGGGAGGATTTAGTAGTTCATGCTTCCTAACTATCACTTACTATTTACCATACTAATGATTAGTTTTATCTATAAGTTAAGGAGGGGTTTGAATGCCTAGCTATGTGGAACACTTTAAGAGTAACTAAGTGCTAAGAATTAACTTAGCTTGGAGCCTTGGACAGATTATAGTGCTAAAATGGAGAAATTAAGGGAAGAAGATGAACTTTGATTGATTAATAAGAGTAAAAACAACAAATGTAAATGATATTTAAGGCTTTCGAGAGGCTTGATTCTCTCCCAATTGACCTACTAAGAGCTCACCGAATTACTCATCAATATTCAACATCTTTTCTTCTTTCTCATTACCTCTATATATAGACTTTTTCCCAAAATAACTACCTAGCTTATTCCCCAAGTTACTAATGAAGATACTACCTAAAATACCCTTCCCCCCAGAATATCAGTTCTTAGCACTAAGTAGCATAGTTCGTCTGAGACAAACCAGAACAAAATTCAAGACATTCATGGTGGGAGGAGTTAGTACATTATGTTTACTAATTGATCTCTTGGCATACGTAAGTAGAAGCTGTAGTTTAGTTTTGTACTCGTTTATGTTGATCCTTAGTGGATGGTTGTGCTTCTTAATTCTGAACTATATTATATGCTTTCTATAATCACGTAACTCTTTCCATCCCTTCGACAGTTGGATGTTGAAAATCTGGAATCCGCAGAGACTCCTTGATATTCTTTCTTAATCCTTATAATTATGATTCTTGACTCTCTTGCGCATCAATTCTGTTTGTAGGACTTGATTCCACCATCTTACTTGGAGGAACTTTCACTATTACAAGACCGGATAGCTCCATTTTCCAATGAAGTGGCTTTCAACACAATAGAGCAGGAGCTTGGGATGCCAATAGTTGCAATCTTTTCGGAAATTTCCCCACAGCCTGTTGCTGCCGCATCACTTGGTCAGGTAAATGTGAGATTGATGTGGAAAATTTCATTGTTGCATTGCACTTGAATTCTGGGGCGTTAGTATGCTGGGCTCCCTGCTGAGTCCTAATAGGTGATATAATCAACTAGTTTTTTTTGTAACTCTGAGGAAGGCGGACCTTGGGCTGCCTCTAGTATGAGGAACATTGAGGCACTTTTGACCTTGTGAGTATTCTGTTTGTAGGGAGGGCAGTGGATGTATTTGGTTTTGGGTGGCGTGAATGCACTCCCTAGCCAAGCACAATGATCTTGGTCATGAAGTTCTTGAAATAATAATTGTTTACAAAGTGAAATAATTTGTATGGGAGTGAATGCACTTCCTCTGTCCCAAAACTGATTCCCTCTTGAACATTTTACAGTCTAGTATAAACTCGAAAGTTCATTACAAAAGTATCTTATGAAAATTTCTAAATTATTAGAGGAAGTAATGGTTCTCATCAAAGGAATTTCTCTCTCATAAAGAAAAATAAATTCCCATCTCTGAGCAGTTGAGTCCCACTTAGTTGCACCTTGCACCCTAAGCCTTTTATTCTTTGGTGATTAAGATCAAAGTGAGAGACTATACAGAGATTTATGTGACTTATAAGTTGTAGAGTAGTGAGGGTTTGTTGAACGAGAAGGTTAAGAAGAAAAAAATGTGTCTCTTAAAATAGCTTGGAGGTTATGAACTGGGAGATGAAAAATTCTGTGACCCATCTGTGTTGACACAATATGACACAGATACGAAATCCGAGTCTGATCCTTTAATCTGCATTTTGACTTGACTATTGATTGTAGGAGACAGAGAGCAGTCTTTTGTGGAATGTAGGCACTTGAAAAGGCTTGAATTACTGCAGATATTCTCTTCAAATTGACCAGGTCTTCTCAAACCTACTTTGCTTCATCTTTTACCCGCTCCGGGATCTTCATGATTTTTCTTCGATCTGCTATTCAGCTTTCTCTTTTCCTCTTCTCTATTTATTATGAACTAGGTGGTGGTCTGTGTTTGATTTGTGCGGAACAATAGTCAAGAAAGGGATTTAAAGAGAAAGCAATGAAGATGAGAAGAACAAGGATTTATGTGGTTTGATCAATATGACCTAGTTGACAGGTGGGGAATTTTAGAAATTTTGACGAAACAAGAGGGGAAGTATACAAGAAGTGTCCAAAACTGAATGTTATTTTTTTTACCCAATAACACACTCACAAACTGTAACAGTAAGCTTAGAATAGCTTCTGTTATTTAAGAATTAAAAAGGAGGCAACCTCCAATAGTGAGATATAGTGATAGAGGCAACCTCAACTAATCTCTTAAGTGAGTGTAAAATGGAGAGAGAATCTATTATATTTCTGAATGAATTACAACTCAGCAGATAACTCTCTACTTGTACACAAATAAGCTATATTAGCTGAACTAGGGAGTTAACAGATTTTCCCGCCAAAACAGAATTAACAGAACTAACAGAATTCTAACAAACTTTTCCTTATTTTTAGGATAGTTAACTAATTTTAACTACCTCCTAAATTCTTTCCCCTTGAGAAAAAACTTGCCCTCAAGTTTATACAACAAAAGCAGGAAATCTGTGTTCAAAGTCTTCAGCTAATTCCCATGAATTTTCAGAATCAGGAAAACCTGTCCATTTACCAGATACCGGACAGCAGCCACACTGTGGTGCTTTACTATTCTGTTATCAAGAATAACTTCAGGAGTAGGAGATTCTTCCTCAGTTCTGCCATGAAACCAAGCTGGAATATGAGTGATGGTAGGAAGAACTCCCCTAAATTTCTTCAACTGAGAAACATGAAATGTATGATGAATATGAGAGTCTTAAGGAAGTTTCAGTTTATATGCCACTTGACCAACTTTCTCTTGGATTTGGAAAGGACCAAAATATCGAGCACCAAGCTTTTCATTAGTTACCTTTCTCAAAGATTGCTGTTTATAAGGTTGAAGTTTAAGCCATACCCAACTTCCTACCTCAAAATGCCTCTCACTTCTATTTTTATCAGCTTGAACTTTCATCGTGTCTGAGCTCTTGTTAAATGAAACTGTAAGAGTTTAATCATGGCCTCTCTCTTCTGTAATGACCTATCTACAACTTCCAATTTTGACTCTCCTGGTAAATAAGGTAAATGAAGAGGAGGTGGCTGGCAGTACACAATTTCATAAGGAGGAGTATTAGTTGTACTCTGAAAATTGTTATTATACCACCATTCTGCCAGGGGTAGCCAAAAACACCACTGCTTAGACTTCTCTCTAGTCATACACCTCAAGAAGGTTTCTAGACATTTGTTAACTCTTTCAGTCTGCCCATCTGTTTAAGGGTGGTAAGAAGAAGACAAAAGGATTTTAGCACCTTGTAATGAGAAAAGAGCTTGCCAAAATTGACTGAGGAACACAGCATCTCTGTCACTAGGGGTGTTAACGAGCCGAGCCAAGACCGAACCTGGCCAGGCTCGGCTCGGCTCGGCTCGAGAATGGGAAGGACCGAGCTCGGCTCGAGCTCGAAAAAAAAATACTTCGGCTCGAGAAGGTTCGCGAACTATTCGGCTCGAAAAAGCTCGAGAACGTTTTCTATGCATTTCTACAACCCTGCTTTGTGCATATAAAATGGGCATATTTACTCATTCTGTCCACCACAACAAAAATAACTTCCTTCCCATTTGACTTAGGCAAGCCACAGATAAAGTCCATGGAAAAGTCCACCCAAATTTCTTCAGGAACAGGTAGAGGTTGTAAAAGACCAGGACTTGCCACATTTTATGGTTTGCTAGCTTGACAAGTAGTACAATTCCTGACAAAGTGAGTAACGTAAGAAGTTATGCCTCTCCCAGTAGAACATGCCTTTTACTCGACTAAGGTAGCATCCCTCCCTGAATGACCTCCCTGAAAAGAGCTGTGAAGCCTTTACAGTATAGCCATTTTTAAGGAAGCATCAGGTCCCACAACAATCTTTCCCTTCCTTCTGAGCAAACCATCTTGAAGAGAGTAATTAACTACATGTTCACCTTGTTGCAAAGCTAAAAAGATAGCCTGAGTATTCAAATCCACACTGTAACTTGCTTGAATAAGTTGAGACAAGTTAGAATCTAGGACTGATAAGGCCATAAGCATGATTTCAGCCCCCTTCACTCTAGATAGAGCATCTGCAACTAAGTTTTCACTACCACTTTTATAGTGAATGTCATAGCTAAAGCCCATTAACTTGGACAACCAGAACTGCTGAAAAGGAGTGGATATTTTCTATTGTAATAACCACTTAAGACTCTTCTGATCAGTCCTTATAGTGAAGTGTTGTCCTGTGTTAAATACTGCTCCCACTTTTGCACAGCAGTAACAACAGCTAAAAAGCTCCTTTTCATACACAGACAATTTGCTCCATCTAGGACCCAGTGCTTTGCTAAGGAAAGCAAGTGGATGTCCATCTTGTATAAACACTGCTCTTATGCCACCATTAGAGGCATCTGTCTCTACTACAAAAGATTTAGCAAAATCTGGAAGAGCTAATACAGGAGCAGAACTAAGAGCCATTTTCAAAGCTTGAAATGCTATGCCAGCTTCATCAGACCGTTGAAATTCCCCTTTCTTCAATAATTGAGTGAGTGGCTTACTGATAATAGCATAATTCTTCACAAATTTTCTGTAATATCCAGCCAAACCTAAAAAACTTCTCAATTCTTTAACAGTTTTAGGTTGTGGCCAACTTTGCACAGCTGCAATCTTGTGTGGGTCAGTCTCCACTCTCCACCCCATCTCCGAAATAAAATGACCTAGGTATTCCACATTTCCACCTTCGTATAGCAAAGCAACACTTGCTCTTCTTGCCATAGAGTGTATGTTGTCTCATTAAATCAAACACAGCTTGCAAGTGTTGAACATGTTGTTCTAAAGAAGAATTGTAGATGAGTATGTCATCAAAAAAACACAAGAACACACTTCCTTAGAAGTGGTTTAAAGATGTGATTCATCCACCCTTGAAAAGAGGCTGGTGCATTTGTGAGCCCAAATGGCATCACAAGAAACTCATAATGCCCATTATGAGTTTTAAAGGCTGTTTTATAGACATCCTCAGCATGCACTCTGAGTTGATGATAACCAGCCCTTAAATCAATTTTCCTAAGCACTCTTGAGTCTGCCAATTCATCTATTAACTCATCTACTATTGGGATAGGAAATTTGTCTTTGATAGTCTTCCTATTCAACTCCCTATAGTCAACACAATGCCTCCATGTACCATCTTTCTTTCCCACCAAAACCACAGGTGAGGCAAAAGGGCTGCAACTGTCTTGAATGATTCCCCGAGTCTGCATTTCTCCCACTAACTTCTCAATGATATCACTTTGTTTCAAGGGATATCTGTAAGGCCTGATACTAACATGATTGGTACCAAACTCCAAAGGGATCCTGCGATCAAACGCTCCTCTAGCAGGAAGTAAACTAGTAGGCTCTGCAAAAATATCTTCATATTGTAATAACAAATCTCCAATACATTCAGGAACTTCTTGTGGCTCCATGGAACAATTCATGAGTGAAGAATCAGCACAATTAGGAGTACAATTGTAAAAAGTACAATTGTAAAGAATTAGCTAAAAGTTTTTCCTGTTTCTGGCCAAAAACAGAAACAACCTTCTTAGGTAACTCTCCCTTCAACGCATGATGATGTCCAGCATAGTCAAATTCCATCACCAACTTCTTGAATTCCCAACTGACAGTGCCAAGATTACTCAACCATTGAATGCCTAAAACCATGTCACAGCTCCCCAAAGGTATCAACAACACATCAAACTTAAATTCAGTGGATTGAATGGACCATGTAAAGTCTTTGCAAACATTCTGGCAAGCCAAGTGATTGCCATCTGCCACAGCAACAGACTGAGGAGCAATTGTTTCCACCGACAATCCTAACTTTGCAGCTAAATTTAAGTCAACAAAGTTATGTGTACTGCCTGAGTCTATCAAAATATGTAAAGGATTTTTATTATAAAACCCAGTGATCCTCATAGTTTGAAAATTATGATTTCCACTCAAAGCATTGACTGATATACATGGTTCAATATCATCCATTTCTACTTGACGTTCAAAAGATACTTCAGTACTATCTTCTTCCTTCTCTTCTTCATCACAGCCAGGAATTTCTACTGTAAAAAGTTGAGTCTGTCTCAACTGGCATTTGTGATTTCTTTCATAGGGTTTATCACAAAAATAGCACAAACCCTTCATTTGTTTTTCTTTCCTCTCAGCTGGTGTAAGTTTAATTTGTGGTTTAGAAAAAGGTTTGGATGTGTTTAGGACATTTTGTGGTGCAGGTAATGAAGTTTGGGTTGTAGTTGGTTTAAAGAAAGAAGGAGAAAAGGTGTTTTTAGCAACTGTAGTGGTTTTGGTATAACTTTTACTGGCTTCCATACTTTCTTCCTGGCATCTGGCATATTCTATGGCTGCTGCTACATTTTGAGGTTTAAATGCTCTCACAAAAGGTTTCACAGTTGATTTGAGACCTCCAATAAAACTCTCTAAAAAGTATGCATCAAGTAAGAAATGGTTTTGCTGCAGCATAAGAGACCTAAGGTGCTCAAAGTCATCAATGTATGACTCTAAAGACCCACTTTGCTACAACTTGTTAAAGTTTTCTACTACATGAACTCCCACTTCATCCTTAAATCTTGCAGCTAAATCAATTACAAATTCAGACCATTCCACATTACCTCTTACTGCCATATAACTAGACATCCACATTTCAGCTTTCCAAATCATATGCAAACAAGCCAAATCGACCTTTTGATTCTCCCTAATACTACACAAATTGAAATATCTAGTACATGTCTTTATCCACATTCTTGGATTACTACCATCAAACTTGGAAATTCAAGTTTAGGATTGTACCTGAATGCTTTTCCAGCCTGACCACCATCCAACTCAAAATTCCTTCTCTTCCATCTTCCATCAAAGTTCCTTGGAGAATCCTCTCTTCTAGGACAAACATCTCCTGTTCTTGGTTGAGTTTCCAAGATTTTAATCCTGTCTTCAATCTTTCCACTGTAATCTTCAAAAGATTGAGAAATTCTAGCCATAGTTTCTTGCATCATCTGTAGAAAAGATTCTTTCATAATGTTCTGGATACCCTCTTCCCACTGCTTGTTTTGCAATTGGTGTGCTTCCCACCTTTGATTGATGATTTCAATCTGGTCCTCCATAGCTTTAACTCTTCTTGAAACTGCAGGCGCCAGAATGGAGATACAAATTTTGACTTATTTCTCCTACCTAGACTTCTTTGAGGATTTTCAACAAACACCCTCAATGCAAATGTCTTTAGTTGATTAACTAAAACTTTTTCTGACACTTTCTAGCTTCCTGAGGACCTTTATACTGTTAAGAAAACAGTTTGGCTCTGATACCAATGTAATAGTAAGCTTAGAATAGCTTCTGTTATTTAAGAATTGAAAATGGAGGCAACCTCCAATAGTGAGATATAGTGATAGAGGCAACCTCAACTAATCTCTTAAGTGAGTGTAAAATGGAGAGAGAATGAATTATATTTCTGAATGAATTACAACTCAGCAAATAACTCTCTATTTATACACAAGTAAGCTATATTAGCTGAACTAGGGAGTTAATAGATTTTCCCGCCAAAACACAATTAACAGAACCAACAGAATTCTAACAACTTTTCCTTATTTTCAGGATAGTTAACTAATTTTAACTACCTCCTATTACACAAACTACCTCCGTTCAATAAAGACCTTCCCTCTTTTCGTTTTAGTCCGTTCCATAAAGTTCTTCCCTATTATTCATTATTTTTGCTATACCCTTCCTCTTTTGTTTCCTTTTGGTTCATTAAATTTACAGCCATGTTTGTAAACAACTTTAATCTCTCAAAGTCGAATATTTGATTCATTTTCCGCTAGCTCCTTCCTTTTCTTAGATGCCGTATCTTACAACAACTTGGATTGTCTTTGAGGAACGAAGGGAGTCATTATTCTTTAACAATATTAGTATATTCAATCTTTGTTAAAACTTAGCTCTTTAAATTATATTAACATAATAATACTCAAAAGTTAACATAACTCTAACAATATATCTCTTTAATAATTTAAATTTTAAATGATGAAACTCAATATGGCAATCAAAATTTGTTCCATTCTTCATCATTTTATAATTTACGTTTTCAATTATTATCAACTAACTAAAGTTAATCCTAAATAAATAATTAAGATGTGCAAGTGTAGAGCATGCAACTAATTTAATTTGTTCATCAAGAACTGAATGTATGAACTAAGCAAACTGATTACAATAAAAGATTTAGCAATACAAAATTACCTACTTGTCTATGGGATGATGGCATCGGAAATTTAATTTGTGACTAGAGAGTGCAGATAGGAGAGAAGAGGAAGTCTGCTTCAAACTAGGGATCGAAGGCCTTTCTCTTTCTTTTTTTCTGTTTTGTTTTTGCTTGGTTGTCATTGGTGCAGTTTAGAGATCCCAACTCCCAGCATTTATTCCCATGCCTTTTCAGCCTACTAAAGTTATTATCATTGTAATGTTTTTTTTCAATAAACAAGTTGTATAGGCAAGTGTCTACCCTCTTCCCAATATAATTTCACTCCTGACTCTGTGCCACAGGGTTTAATATGGAGTCATTCTAGATAGATTCTCAGTAAATTCCAGGTCATAGATGGTGCATCAGAATCTTTGGAGAAGGATTCTTAGGGAGGGAAAATATCTCTATTGCCTTTCCTCTTCAAACTGGCCATCATTGATTAATTTGTTTTATATATCAAACCTTTTATTTTAGAAGGATTCCAATCGCATTCAAAACCGAGGCTCTGACAGAATTGTAAAGATACGGAGCCATATACTTCTGTCGTCTTCTTTTGTTACTCTTTCCACAAGTTTGTACTACAGGGTCATGCAAGTTCCTTAAGCGGGGTGAAATTTTTCTTGTTCAATGCCCTTAACATCAATAGTATATTGCCTGTGTAATGTGTTTCGATAGTGATGAACCGGGTGGTGATGGATACACTTTTGACTGTGAAATTTAATTGTATGTTTTCGCAAGGTTAAGTACATACTTGATGACGTACGTGTTTGGCTGAGTTTGAGGCCATATAATTCAGGTTTTGGAGGATCCAGGAGCAAATGGTATCCTTAAGTAGTACAGTATGGTTTTGGCTATTTTGTGGGTCCTCTGGTTTAAGAGATGATGACATCTTTCTAAATAGAGGGACTGATTAAGCTCCTTTATGAGACATGCTTGTCTTCTTAACTGCTCTAAAGGCGCATACTTCAGGAGCCATGTCAGATTTTGCTTTGACTGATATTAAATTCTTATTAGCCACTCTTTTGTGCCTCTAGCATCTGCTGTATTGACTTCTGATCTGCGTACACACTTTCTGCTGATAGTTGTTGGTTGAGAACTTGTTCTTATTGAAAAGAATGAACATCTTATAAGGTTTATCAAGCTAGACTTCGCACAACTGGACAAGTGGTTGCGGTGAAGGTCCAGAGACCTGGCGTCAAAGCTGCTATTGCCCTGGACATATTTATCTTGCGTTTTGTTTCAGGCATAATACGGAGAGCAAGAAAAATTAATACAGACCTTCAGGTAATGCTGCAATATGCTGTTTTACAAAAATTATAGACTTGTACATGCTGTAGTTGATGCTGGATGATAATAGTCATGCCATACCATGTGTTACCCTGTATGTGAATAAAATAAAGTACACTAATTGTGGGTTGCCTGGTTCTGATTCTCAATGTACTTGTCTCAAGCTATAAAACGGCAAAAAGGGGAACATAGGTCTTCTGGATCATCTTAGGTTTTCCATTAATGTGCCTTTTCTTCGCCAGGTTAGAGCTTATGCATGCTTCCTGTGGTAACTGGATTTGATTGATCCTATGTTCCTGCGTTTGGGTACATAGGTTGAGCTCATCACTCCTGTACTTTAGCAATTTCATGAAATAACCACTCTAAAGTCACCACGAGTAGCATGAGTGCACGACACATGGGTAGTTACAAGGCACGAGGGTGGGAAGAATTAGAAGAAGATATTCATGTTGGGAAGTGTGACTCGTATGAAAGGAATCGACACTTGTGCAATGTGTGAACATTGCTACAATTGCAACTGTAAATTCAACTCCAGTTTTAACCTTCACTGTGATGCTCTCAGTTCTCTGGAATGTGGACGTAATGAATAAATTAGCAATCAAACAAATAAATAATTAGAAGACGATGCTACACCTGGGAGCATAATGCATAATGCTCCCAGTTACATTTTTTTGTTACACCTGCATTTTGTTTTCATTACTCTTCTATGTTCAACTGAATACAAATAGAGACATCATGAAAATATAAAAAAGCATGCAAGTGCAATGAACAGAACATTGCCAATACATTGATACAATGAACTTGGAAATTTGATAAGAACATGTAACCTAGAGCATGATGTGCAACATGCTCTCGAGTTCAGGATCTAAATTGTGCCTTCACTGGCGAAAGCCCCTTATTCTTGTTTTGACTTTTCAGAGGTCAAGCTGACCTAGTTCTTTTCCCTGTTGCCCTGCCTCTCTGCTCTTATTTTCCTGTTCAAATACAACATAGATAATTCTTCCTAACACAACAGGGGCGATGTACTTGCTCCCATATGAATGTTGTAAAAATTGAGTATAATGGCTCATGTTTGAAATAGTATCCAGTAATTATACGTTAACACTTTTACATGGAGATTTCGATTTCTTTTGTTACTATTTACAACTAGCTTTTTTCATTCTCTTGGAAAAGATATTAAAAAGTTCATTAAACGGAAGTTTTGAATCAGAAATTCACGCTATCTCTATCATTTGTTTCTTTGTCACTTTCAATTGATATCCCATGACGATTATTATTAAAGCAAGTCGAATTATAATTTGCAGGCAGTTATTGATGAATGGGCATCAAGCCTTTTCCGGGTAAGGTTATCTCCTTTGATCATCATGCTATCTCAATTCTTACATGATTAACTTTGTGTCTAAAGTTTTTGACTGACAGCTTTTTCTGGCTATTGACTTATTTCTTCAAATTTAGGCATTAAAGATGCCACTTACTGTCCATTGCTACGTGTTATTTTTTTAAGAGACCTATTTTACAATGGCAATAGGGTATAGAACCTTGCTGCATTATGTCGACTGTAGTGTTCTACTGAGAATGTGAAGGAAAGAAACTCAGATATTACTAGTATGGCTTGGTTTCACCTATTACTTCTATGTTCGTGCTTGTCCTGTCTGATGTTAATTTCTTTCTGAAATATCATTTTCCTGCGTTGGTCAAGTGTGATGTGCGAGATATCCTTAGAGCTAGAGCTTCATAATGAATACAGGTAAATCAAATTGAATGCAGGAGATGGATTACAGGAAAGAAGCAAAAAATGGACTAAAATTTAGGTGAGTGATCTATCTATATTTAAACACCAGTTGCTTGATAGTTGATACTGATAATCTTTTTCTTAGTGCAATGTATCTCAGTGAAATCAGTAAATTAAGTATTAATGTTTTCTTGTCTTGTTTTTAATCTACATTATGTTACGCAATATGCTGTTTGGAAATTTTTAGATGCAGTTCTTACGCTTAAAAGATTTATGGGCTTGAAAACTTTTCTCGTGTAGGAATTGACAGAAAACTGTTATATCATGAGTTTTGAGTGGAAAGAAAATATAAGGTTTCATTTTAGGGTGCATTTTGTTGCTTATTGATTACTTTCGGAAGGATGAATGCATAATTTTCTGGCGGTTGTTCGGTTTCTTGTTATAGCAAGATCACTATTCTGGGTTTTGGGTTGACTTTAATTTGGATTACTGGGTGGTTTCTATGTTAACTATGGTTTCTGGATCTTAGCCTTTTCCTCTGTTTGTTTATGTAGAACATCTTCGTCCTCGCTTGCACATCCTTCTCAGAATGAAATTTCTCTTTCTTTTCCTTTGAGTTCTGTGTTTACCTTACCTAATTATATCAGTTTAATTCGAGTATTAATTTCTTTCAATAATTGCAGAGAGCTGTATGGTAGTCTTCCAGATGTTGTGGTTCCCCTGATGTACATTGACAAAACAACTCAGAAAGTCTTAATTATGGAGTGGGTGGAGGTAAATTTCTTTCTGTTGCCTCTCATTGCGTTTTACCTAGTTTCTTCTTATGCACTTCTATCAAATTTAGACTCTGGAAACTTTTGCTTTATACTTTGGGACTGAATTTTGAATTATGCCAGATTAAAGAAGTTTCAGGAAGAGCAGCGTGAAATGTGAATGTGTAATAGAAAAATTATGTATTCTCAGCAGGCCAGCATATGAGGATGTGCTCAACTTCTGCAGGATTTCTTTGTTAACCTTTCTTACCAATGCTATAGTGGCCTTAGGTTGGATTGTGGTGATTCGCTTTCTTGGTTTCTAACAATATACCATAAACGAAGTGCCTTTACGATAGATTAATATTCTTTAGGGGGTCTTTGGTTCAAAAAAAACTGCAAAATTGAACCCTGAGAGGTCCACCCTCCAAACGTCATAGGCATGGGAAACTGTACTTTGGGAGAGGGGAGGTGGGGGGTGGGGTTTCATCCAAATCCATTGAATCAATTTTTCATTATTATTGTTTTTCTGCAGGAAAAGTTTCTTCACCACTTCCTTTCACCTCTTCCTCTGTCATTGTCTTCCCCTCCCCTCTTCACTACCATAAGCACTACCCCCGATCCAGTTGTCTTGGCACCATCTCTCTCCTTCCCTTCGCTTTGTCTCTTCCTCTTGTTATCATCCTCTCCTCTTTTTTTATGGTGTTCCTCTGACAAGGAAGGTGGTGTTATTTTGGAGGTTTTGGAAGAGAGAGCATTGTTGGGGGGTAGAGGAGAGAAGAAAACGAAGAGTTTTGTTTAGAGCAGAGCATAGTTTGTTGTCTAGGGCTTTCAACTTGCTTTGTGCTCAGATGCAGCAAATATGGTTGTCCTAGCTTTGCTCAGAGGTGGCAGGTGGTATGTGTTGGATGTTGCTCATAGTTGGCTGTAGTGGTTGTGCTTAGAGGAGAAGAGAGGAGCAAAGGGCTCCGATTTTGCAGTTGAGCTCGAGGAAAATTCTTTTTGGGAGCAAAGGTTCCAGCAGATTGCGATTGTGCTCCGAATGAAGGATGACATATGCTTCTTCAGGAGCCAGCGGCAGACTGGTCGTGTCAGAGGTGGCTATGGTAATTCGTTTTGTTAGGGTGGTTTGAGAGGAAAGACGAGGTAACGAGCGGGGATTTGGTTAAAGGAAGGATGGGTGGTAGTTTGATGGTGGTGATAAGAGATCAAGAGAGTAGAAAAGTGGGGAGGAACACAGAGAAAATGAATGAGGAATAAAGCTCAACTAAACACTAGGTTTGATGTATGATTTCTAGGACCAATTATCCCAACCCATTGATTTGATACCTAACTGATATGTAAATCCGAAGTGAGAACTGATATGTAAATCCGAAGTGAGAACTATAAGCACCCCCTATTTTCAGCAGTTAAGCACACAAAGCACAAACTTTTTCCTTGTTTCATCGGTTTGTTTTTTCTGTTCAACCCGTTTAATGGTTCAGACTTCAGACAGACCCCTCCATTCCAATAGCACATCAATCATATTTTCCAGCTTCTCTGACAACCTAACCTGAAACAAATTTGCGAAAAAGAAATCACTTTTTATGTCTCAAAGTTTTGGGTTTTAAAGAAGACAGTGAATCCCTTTAGCGTTCTATTCAACTGAATTTGACTTACTCGAACTTATCGCAGCTTTTTGGAACTTATTGTAGCCGTGAATGGAACTTGTTCTAACTTATAGTAGCTTAATATTTCTCAAATAATTTTATATAAGATGAACTGTAGACACCCTCAGTGTCAATTGAATCCTTATGGTCTCCAAATTGCAAGAAGATATTTACCTCCTGCAGTATACCAAATCTCTTGAACTATGCTTCTGTTTCTTTTTCCTAAACATGTACTTCCCTAGCCTTTCATCATCCCTTGTGCACGGGCTTAGGTCAAGAGGTCAACACTGTAAAAAAGCAAGTGCTTTTCTCTAGGTCTTACTTCTCAACCCTTAGCATTGGCAAATTTCTCCATTCAGTTAAGTTTATTTCCTTATTCAACCTGGAGGTTGAATGCTTATGGGACCATTTCTTGTGAGGTTAACTAGAAGCTCTTCCATGATTATTCATGTTCAGTTCTCTGCGAAGGGTGGGTCCCCCAGGTTATGGAATCAGCATAATCTCTTTTAAAGAATAATCACCAATCCCAGTTGACCACCATTGACCCAACCTGCATCACCCACCCTAACCAACAATACCAACAGTCTGCCATAATTTTAATGAATTGTCCTATAATATAATTATTATGTACTTATATCCTATTTTAAAGTTTAAAATTTTAGGCAGTGACATTTTTCAACAAAGAAACATATTATCTGTATAACCAAATGTAGCCTTGTGCATGACACGGGCTTCCAGTCTTGTATTTTACGTTTGATATTATCTCTTTTTTTTTATGCTAATGTTCTTTTAGGGGCAAAAGTTGGCTGAAGTCAAAGATCTTTACTTGGTTGAGGTATACTCTAATTCTAGAAGGCCTAGAGAGAATGTTTATGTCTATTCTGGAACCAACTTTTATAGCCCAAGTAAAATATGTTTATGTGGCAGGTTGGAGTTTATTGCTCATTTAATCAACTACTGGAGTATGGATTCTATCATGCAGATCCACATCCTGGAAATCTTCTTCGTACATATGACGGAAAACTAGCTTATTTGGGTATGTCTGGTTGTTTGTTTTCTATTTAATTCTTTAATTGTGCATTAGCTGTGCTCTATCATGATTTTCTATTTCAAATTTCAGTTCTTTCCTCGTTGGTGATTTCTTTATTTCATTATCTCTTCTTTAAGTTATGAAGAATATTATTAGAAAGACTCCCAGAGCTGTCTTTCGATCATAATTGGATGAACAAAAGTCATATGCCTTGAACCTCTGAAGTCTGACATGATTATATGCTTAAGACTCCTGTGGAAGAGTAATGCTACTTATGAGATGGACAAATTTCTGGTAATAGCTGCAAATATGACAATAATTTTCAGGTAAGGAAAAAAAGTTTACTAAAGAAACATGGTTCACCAGAAAACAGTACAACTGCAGGGCAAAATATTCTCTAAGAATTACAGCTGCTGGACATGTGAAGCAAATATGTACCTAAAACACCAGATGCTACAGATTAAAAAAAGAAGCTAAAAACACCACCTCTTCCCGTGAACCTCCACCCAATGACCTTAGTACAGAAAATACTTTCCTTACCTCCAATCAAAGTAGAAAATCACTGCCATAAATGTGCACATTAGTTCTCTTTAAATGTCCACCTCACCTGCAATCCGAAGAGCTAGTTCTTCGTCTCTACCATCACTATGAGATGACTCATGCTTTACGGCGTTAGCTTTTTGGTTTAAAAGCCAGGTTCTGGATGGGCTCTGCTTCTTCATGGGCCAAATGCACTCCTTTTAACGTATAACACAAACATTGGGGACAAAGCTTTAGTAGGTCACTGTACCTGCAGTCTATCCAGAGTAATTTGTTTTTTTTTACAAAGCTGGTGTACAGTGTTCAACTGTCATTACAAAATTACTGGATTGTGTCTTATTCATGTTTGAAAACTCAGCAGTCAGCACACTGACATGGGTTAATTGTTTGGATAAACGTGCCAAAGTATCTCATTACTGACCCGCTTAGTTTGTATTCTGTTCGTGTCATATTGTTGTTTGAGGTCACTTTAGCCAGCTCCAGATAATTTAATGCAGTTCACAATTGAGATGCATATATGGGCATTCATACCCTTACTAATTAATGAAATTATTGTGTTAAGATTAAGGGGTTTGTGAATACAATTTTCTTTTTTATGAGTTTAAGCAAAAAATAAATACGTTTCTTAGAATGGGAGCTTTCTAAACTTAGATAATATTCTTTATGTTTCGTCATATAAACTTTTAAGGTTTTAGTGTATATATGAGTGCTAATTTCTACATATAGAAAACAATTGTCCAAAATACCCTTACTTATTACTCCTAATTTCTTTTAGAAAATTGATGGGCATATACCAAGAAGAAAAGAAGGGCTTGTCTTTGGTATTTACGCCCTCTGTTTGTCTCTCTTGTTTTGCTCTGCTTTCATCCTTTTTTGCAATGTTGACTGCCCCCTTCTCACTTAAAACGTAGAGCTTTAGACCAAGAGTCACTTGCTGTCTTAAATTAGAGTTTTTGAAACTCAATTTTCAAATTGAAAATTCGCCAATATTCTCAAATTAAAGGTGGACTAGTTTTTGACTTAGGCAATGCCCCGGGTCTCTGAATCGATAAGTTATTAGTGATACATGAGGTTGTGGGTTCAAGGCTTGTAAAGTTGTAAACTAGAATTGTGAAAATTAGTGACTGTATTTCTTGTTTTAAACAAATCCTTCTTAGATTGTCATTCATCATCTTTTATCTTGAGCAGATAAGTTATTTATGATACATGAGATTGTGGGTTCAAGGCTTGTAATAAGCATGTTTTTTGTTCAAGATGTATGGGGATGACGTGGAGTAAAGATCATTATATGAGGGAGATCACCATATAGTGGGTAGATTTGCTTTACTACGTTTTTTGATTTATGTACTCATTCGCTAATCCACCCAAAGCATAGGACGCAGAGCTTCGTAACTCATATACTGTGAAGATCAAATAGATGGCAAATATTGAGTATTTATACTGTTTAAAGTCCTAATTGACATCTTGTTCAGTTTGATATACTCAAGAAAATTAAAGAAAAGGGGAAAAGAAGAAGAAGTACCAATTCTTTCTTCTTTTGCCTAATGATCCATAGCAAATATGGTAAAAGGGACAATCAAGGAGAAAATTAAACTTGATTCTTCAATAAAGAGATATGAAGTCTGGGAAAATGTCTTAGAAATGCAATAATACGGCTTGAGAATTGTGAGGATAGAGAGAACTGTAAGAGTAGATGATCGATAATGGAACAGAAAGGAAAAAATGGGAAATGTATCATATAATGTTGCATATAAATTGATTTGAACCCTACAATTTTTTTGTTTATCAGAAAGGATCTGACTCCTACGAAGTGGAACTGAGAGAGTACTTGAGGAGTGTGAGTAGTATCAAGTATTCAAGTTTGTTATATTTTGATGTTCTTTTCACTTGCAGATTTTGGCATGATGGGTGAATTCAATGAAGAACTACGTGATGGATTCATTGAAGCTTGCCTTCATCTTGTAAACCGGGACTTTGAAGCATTGGCTAGGGATTTTGTTACCCTAGGGTATCTTTTTTAAGTATTTTTCCTGCTGTGTTTTTTGTAAAAATAATTTCGAAGAGAATTCCATTCATAATATGTAGTTGGTCTTGGCAGGCTTCTTCCTACGACTGCTGAGAAAGATGCTGTCACAAAGGCATTAACAGGTTTGCTGTCTTGCACAACTTAAATTAAGGAAATTAGCAGTTTCCAGTTTAATCCCTTTTTCTGCTTAGATATTCTGCTGGCCTGGCTGCATCCTGAGGTTGTTCACGTTGTTCATGCTGAAAATTTCCCTCTCCAGGTGTCTTTCAGAATGCTGTTGCTCAAGGAGTTCGCAATTTAAGTTTTGGGGACTTTTTAGGTGATTTGGGATTCACCATGTAATGTTCTTTTTTACCTATACATTGGTTGCTTATATATGAAGAATGGCATTTTGGTGTTTCAATTTAAGAAACTTATGAAGTGTGAGATGGGTTAGCTCAAGGGGGAAGGACATGTGGCCACCATACCTCAGAATTTATTACCTGTTAGAATAGTTGTGATGAAAGATTGTTAAGACCATTTCTCCCTTAAATTTTGAAAAAAAGAAAAGAACTAGAATGACAAGGAGATATACCCCAATGCGATTGAATGCTTAGAATTGAAGAAGCCATCACAATATTTTATCATGTACAAATTTCATGCTCAAATCCCAAAAAAAAAAAGTTTTGCACAAAATTCAAAATGCAGAACCTGGGTTTTAACTCTACAAAATAGATTGAAACAGCAGAAATATCCAACAGGAACAAACTTTTTCTCAGAAATCTGCTGGTTTTTTATTCTTAATGAACCAATAATCAGAACAAAGATGCAAACAAACATTAGTTACTCTTATGAAATAGTGTTTACATTGTGTCTTTCGCCAAATTGCAAGCTTGTAATGTGTAATATGAACGGTACTCATTTTTGGGATATGCAACAAGTTATATTTGTTAGATGTTGTGATTTCTAGTCTCTAAATTTGTATTATCAGTGATTAGACAATACTTTGGCCTACTCAATATGTTTGGAAGCTTCTGTTCATGAAAGATTACAAAAACACATCCATGTTTACTCATGCCTCCATGCGGGGAAAGAGAAAAGTGTCTAATGCTGCTTGATGAATTACAACTATCTGAATCTGCTCTGTAGATATAGAATTTGTCTGCAAGATTAAGAAAGTTCTAATGATGTACATATATGGTTCATTTCAGGTATAAATTTAAATTTCAGATACCCTCATACTTTTTCCTTGTCATTCGGAGGTACATGCTAATCCTTAGAAAAATGCAGATCTTTTGTGCATCTTATGCTTGTTGCCATTGTTAATGGTTGTAATTGTTGCTACTAAAAGTTACATTCAATTCCTCTGGTAGGAGAGTCTTTGCAGTATGTAAGTGCATGCAGATAAGTAGAGTTGTGATTTTGCAGGTTCAAGGAAATTCGGTAATGATTATACGATGCCAGTTTGTTGTGTTAGGGAATTCACAGGGATCTACTGAGATATGTATAAAGGCCTATAAGAGTAGAAGATGAGATTAAAAATACCGAAACATCGAAAAGCTAGTGTCACCATACCTGGATGTTATGTAATTACAGTCTCATTAAGAATTAGTAGGCAGTAGACTAAATAGTTATCACATAATATAAAGATAATAAACATGAAGAGGAGCTTTTTGGAGACCTTAGATATCAGAATAAAGTAGCCATATGTATTTGTTTCGTAGGTTATTATTGAGCTAATTAAACATTAACAGAGTTAATAATCCAAATACTCTTCCTAGAGACTTGGATTTGGCTTATAGTGGCTGCTTTGGAGCCAAGATAAAGGTCATGTTAAATAACAGATTTGACTGGATGTTTGAATTATTGGCCTTTAGTGGGCTCCAGCTCTTCTGAACTTTTGTAGCTCTATATCAGTTTGTGCATCCCACATCATTAATGCCTGATGAGCTGCTCCTGAAAATCAAAACTAACAATGGAGGGAGGCTCAAATACTTATGTTTATTGTGTAATTAAATAATATTGGAAGCCTGCACAGTGTATGACTCTCTTTAATTGTATATTATCTTTTGCATTTCAGTCTGGCTGTCCTGGAGGGTATTGCTATTAGCTTCAATCCTGATTACAAGGTTTTGGGTAGTACATACCCGTGGATTGCCAGAAAGGTCTTAATGGGTAGTTCGCCAAAGTTAAAGTCATCTTTGCAATCTCTTCTTTACAAGGTAGATTGTGTGTGATGTTGCTTTTAATAATTTATTCCGACTCTTGTGCTGTTTGTTGTTGATTTACTTTATATCATGACTGCATGCTGTGTGCATTCATAATTCTTATGTTTCTTTTGTCTTCTTAGGATGGTGTCTTCAGAATTGACCGTTTAGAGTCACTACTAAGTGAGGTGAGAATCCTGCTCTGCAACCTCTTTGTGGTTCTGCTCCCTGATTTTTATTTTCTGCTGCCCTTGTTTTAGTTTTATCTTGGGGCAACTTAAGATACAATTTATATGGTTATACATGTTCAATGGACAAACATATTTTCTCACAATTCATTAAATTTTGATTCTGTTTTTTGAAGTTATTAGACATATACAGATTTGTTTGTTTACCTTTAGGTTTGAGTCAACGATAATAGCAGACCGGTTTCTGCATTAAAGATTAGTGATCAATTTCTGTTTCTCCCTCTCCGTTGGCTGGCAACTCGGCAGCGCATTGGCACAGTTGGGGTTGGGGGTGGGATGGATTGGGGTCTGTGGGATTCGGGGGCCAGTGGCCCAGTAACTGCTATGAAGCTTTAGTCCTGAGGGAAGGTCAGGTTGGGCCACACTTGTGAATTGAAAAAATATATAATGATCTTTTTCCTATGAATGAAGCAATGTTTGTATGTTCAGAAAAAAAGTGTAGAGAATAGATCTAAACATTAAAATTAAGAAGACCCTCTATCATGTATCATCTGATCATAGACTCCCTCCATCCACAAATAAATGTCTATATTACCTTAACTAGATATTATCCCACCCAACCCACCCAACCCACTCAACCTATGAGACCCGGGTCCCTCCAATATATATATACTAGCTTTTTATGCACGCGATGCGTGCGATGACATTTTTAGGCATAACTATTACTAAATAGTAAAGAAACAGAAAATGAGAGTTAATATCTAAGTTCACTTCCATTTTGTGAATAAGATTATTTGAAATGCTTACAAATAGTATTAAAAGACACTTTAATAAATAAGTATACGTAATGAAATTGTATTTCTAACTGCTTTTTGTTGACTTTAACTAATCTTCTTGAAAATCCACGCACACTCATCGGCCTAGATCAACTTCAAATATGTAATCAGTGTATGTGGTACCGATTAATCTCTATGGTCTTACTTGGTGGACGTAAAAACCATGAGTATTCTTTTGAAACCGAAAACTTTCATAACTTTGTTGAAAACTATTGCTCTTCCATTAGGCCGCAATTGATAGAGATATTAGTTTTTAGTTGCAAACGATATGAAATTAAAAAAAGTTTGGAACACTTGACAAACCTGTTGAAGTAGTGATTTGATTTCAGTCGGAGTACACCGCAACATGTGCTGAGTTAGGTCATTCATCAATGTTACTCCCATTCCACCACTCTTGTCAGAAATAATGAGTCGAAGCATTAATCTGATAATGGGAAAACACAATCAATAACATTTGTGAATATCACTATATATATTGATATAATCTTGTAAAGTTTATACCTTGGAATAGTTGCAGCATTTGTTAGATTGCACCGTACACATCTATGGACCGTTTGAGTGATGATGATTTTTCTTAGACAACGGTTACATGCTTCGTAAATAATGTCATCAGGTTGTGACTCAATACGCCTCACATGAGCGATTAATCGACAATAATGAACCTATCATAGAAAACAACAATGTACGTTATTTTTTTTATAAGTCCACTAATAAACAAATTGAAAAGGTTTGTAGTTATTTACACTCTTGATAGTAGGTAATTTAGATATCCGAGTACGAATGGCATTATAAACTGCAATTGATGAATGCATTGCAAATGGACATGAGCGGAAAGCCGCAACCCGTTTTTGTGCCAGCTTCTCCGTGTCATACCTAAATCAGCAATATGTGAGAATCAATTTGCTATACATATTAATGGTGCGTAGAATTTTTATTTTTGTTTAGCTTATTGGTGTGAAATTGAATGTTGCATACCATGCAGATAATAAAGTGGTACATTTGTTCTCTGTATTTAAGTATATTCTGCTGTAATAGCCTGTTGTAAGATATACCCCTGTTCACATAAATGATTCCAAAAATTAATCTTGTTCAGCCATATATGTACACAAAATTTAAAAGCAATATCTTTGTTCTATGAAAGGGGATGTTATTCGTACCGTGGTAATTTTTCACATGAAGCCCACATGCGACAACAATTGAATGTTGTTTACCATAATCAAATGGTCCATCTCCGAAGACATGAACATAATCATTCCAAACCGTTAATTTGATAATGATCCACCTGGAAAGAATAAAGTTATGTAATCGTTTAAAAAAACAATGCACCATAATATTCAATTGTGATATTAAATAAAGAACATGCACATACGTGTTGTCCATTATTGCAACATCTCTTTTAAAAGAGTTGTTTCCAACCAATTGAATCGGTGATACATCAAGGAGTATTCCAATGACATCTCGAGAAACGTTCACCATACATTCAATAAGTGTTTTTGTAGTGACAACATGTATATGGTTGGAAATAAGTAGACTTTACCGAATAATCTGTCACTGCTATCGACATGACACCATATATGAGATAAGGGCACTATCTTGTAAAAAAAAACGGGCATTCCAGGGTCATCTTGATCTTCAAGAATGACATATGATGCATCCGTTAACAACATCTGTTTGTAATCGTGAACAATGTCATTTGTGTAATCAGCAGGCACAATCTGTACAGATTGGAGCACATAGATGTAGCCTGCTTGAAATCTCCCAAGAAATCTCTCAATATGAGGGGAGAATACAGTGCATTGTATGCCATCACCCTATAAAGGCAATAAAGATAATAAAATATTATGGGTGTAATAATGAGAAGCAAATTTGACATTATAATAAGAGTACTTTAAAATACTTACCTCACTATCCACAAAAAGCATTTTCCAAATTTGTTTGCAAGATCCACGATGTGTGAAGGTGAAAATGTCGAAATTATGAACCAATCGTGCCCGCACATCATATTTCCGAGATCCGCAAGGAAACAGATGTGCAAAGGGTGTACATTGATATTCCATCCTAACAATTATAATAATTACATGCAAATATATACAAAACATCACTGTCAATTGATATTATAAAATCTAAAAATTTGCATACTTCATAACCATGTATAAACTACATACTATCACAAAGTGTAATTCATAACATTTATTAAATTTTATGAAAATATGGTACTACGAAATATTTAAATAAGATACACTATGTAGAAAGTAACAAAACTTCCTTATAGACAATATTTTTTGTGAACACTCCTTCCTTTCCTCTAATCTTTCCATTGTCGACTGCAATCTTTGTCGTGTTCTCAGAGATTCCACGCGAAAGTGCAACATACAACTGCCCGTGGCTAAATACATGATCAGGAAGATATATCCCAACATGTGGGATGGTTTGACCTTGAGACTTGTTTATAGTTAAACCAAAACTCAACTTTACAGGGAATTGCTTTCTGACCATCTCAAAAGGTAACCTAATATCTTCAGCAGTTTTCAACGGAATTCTTGGCAAAAAGACCCTGTTTCCCCTTGCATGTCCAGTTAAAATCTCAGCATCGATGAAATGATCCTTTAGTTGGTTAAGTTGGTTAAATTTAATAGTAAATTTAATTCTCTTAGTACATAAACTGTACATACTTGGATGAACTGGGTTCATCTTGAAATAGTAAATTTAATTCTCTTAGTACATAAACTGTACATAGACGAAAACGAACAATATTTTTGGTAATTAAGTAAAATGTACTAAACTATTCGGCATGTGTACCGTGAAGCAAATAAAACAGCAGATTGGCTTGTAAATGTCGGCCATCTCAATTTCTATTATATACTTTATTCGTTCTATAGTTATGATTATACTAAAATGTGAAAGATTAATAGTTAGATGAATTTAAGAATTTAGATATATAGTTATTATTTAGAGCATGCGTGCGATGACATTTTTAGGCATAACTATTACTAAGTAGTAAACAAACATAAAATGAAAGTTTGTATCTAAGTTCACCTTCATTTAGTGAATGAGATTTTTTGAAAATACTTACAAATAGTATTTAAAAACACTTTAATAAATTATAAGTAATGAAATTGCATTTCTAACTACTTTTCAGTGAAGAAAACGCACCCTAAGGGCCTCGTTCTCCCCAACTTATTTTCGGTTCGGTTCCGGTTCCTAAATGATAATCATTACTATTAATTAGTTATAATTTAATTCGGTTCTGTTCGGCCCGGTCCGTTCAACTCCGCCCGCTCATTTCAATTTCGCTTCAATCTCGGCCCGTTCGGTTGTTTTATGCCGAAGAGAACAGACACTAAATCTCGATTATTTCTATTTTAACCTCATGAAAAATCTTTAAATCTCCTTGGTTGATTGTCAAACAACATTCAATTCCCATGAAATTTACTTATTTAATGGAAGTTGTGAATAAAATTTGCGTTTTGCATCCGAATTACTACATAGCTATAATATTTTATGAAATAGTTATTTATGAAATAGTTAGTTAAATGAAAAGAATGAGAAGATTAAAAAAAAGTCCTTTTCGTATAGCTATAATATTTTTGATCAATATAGTGCATGTGTGCGAGGACTTTTTGATCAACGTGGCTTCCTCCTCGATTGATGGTTGATTGATCAAATTTAGTGATATGATAATATAGTGCATGTGTGCTTTACGTGTCTTTTGATTTGTTACTTGGTAGTATTAAACATTATTCCATTTCTCTCAATTATTAAGTCTTAGCAATTATAGTCCAACCCCACTCGACTCTATCTCAAACAAAGCTTCTATCGCCATTCATTCTCGTTTCTCACTAACAAACCCATATTATCTCTCTCACTCATTAGCTACCCATTTTCTCTCTCTTCAACTCGATCCGATGAACCCGCATTTCCGAAACCCATAATTCCCCCAAATGAAACCACGACTCCCCAATCCAATTGAAATTCATTGTGATATTGTTATCAATTTCACCAAGTCACACTACTCCCCCAATTCAATTGAAATTCATTGTGATATTTTTGTCACTCTCGATTTTTCAATTGAGACCGATTTTTCATCGAGTAGCGGACATTTCACCGAGTCACGCTGTACAATTCAGCTTGAAATTGAATTTCCCCCAAATTAAGGTATGTGTTGAAATTCGATTACGGGGACATTTTTTGTATTTTAATATATGAGTTTAAGTAATTTTTTCTCAAATTATTTTCAATATATGGGCGGAAAAATAATTTGTGTTCTCAAATTATGTAAATTTAATTCGAGTTCTCATATTTTCTCTCTATATATGGGCACGATTATTAAAGTTATTTTTGACAAAAAAAAATTTCGATTTTTTATGATGTAATTTTAATTTCAACTACTTTTGAATTAAATTTTAAATAAATTGTAATTTAAGTGAATTTTTATAAAAAAAACAAAAAATCTAAAACTACACATATGATTCGCTGTAGTTTGAGTTTAATTTGAGTAAAATGTTAGTTTATTTTCTGTTTGTTTTACTACTGTAGTATTCTTAAGATTCGCTGAAAATGGAACAGTACACGTAATTGCTTACCTGATTAACAATAAAGAATCACCAGATTTGAGAGTTCCGTATTTGAGAATGCAGTGATTCGTGAAGCTCCAATGTATGAAGAGAACTGATTTTTTTGTTTTGTTTGGAATTTGTGTTTGTAATTGATTAGTTTGTGGTATGAAAATTTTGATTTCAGAAGCTGGTATGCCGTGTAAATTTTTTTCTTATGTATATGGTATTATTGTTTGGTAAGTTTTTGATTATCAATCTTTTTTATTGAATCTTTGTTTTATTGGCAACTTTATGTAATTGAACATATTATGAGTTGAATAGAGATTTGATTGCTTTTTGTGTTTTGGCAAGTTTATGCGTTGATTGGGGTTGATTGAGATTTGGTTGATTTTTTAGTTTGGCAACTTAATGTATTTGGGGTTGATTACAGAGGTCGTTTATCTATGTAGTGGGGGCATTTAAGTAAATTCCAAGGGGGACACCATTGCTCCCCCCTTGGCTTATATAATAGAGATATATATATATATATATATATATCTCTTCATAACCCATGTATGTTCACCCCTTCAATAGATTAAGAAACTGTTATATGCTAAGAACCAAGATGATTCTTAGCTAATTTCTCAGTAAGACAGTAGAACTAGAGGAATTAAGAAGAAGGATTAATGAAGAAATTAGTAGAAAACTACTAAGATATGATTGTATTGATGTTTAACACCAATTACAACCTAGCCAACGAGGTTAGAGCTCTCCCAAGTAACAATTTCTCTCTCTAAACTTATTAATTTTCCCGATGCTTTTCTCTCTCTAATTATCCCTATATATAGAGTATTTTCCTTAATACACTACCTAGCTTACTCCTCAAGCTAACCAATGAAGATAATATCTAAATTACCCTCCCCCTAATATCGTTCTTAGCATTATGATTAGTGAGGTTTAACTTATTGTAGCCTTTTTAAGAAGTCAAGTCAGTATTGAAATTCTTCAAAATTGAGATACATCAACAAATATGTTGAGTTCGTTATCATGCCAAAAGTATTTAGCAAATAAATATAGAGGAATATTTAGATTCATGAGTCTTCACTTTGGCATTATCCTATCAAACTGGTTTTGAGGCGTTATAAAAAATAATGCTCCATATCTCATTTGCTAACCTGTTTCACTTTTCACAAATATAAGTGTAGTTTGCAGATAGGCTAATAATGGGGAGAGGATAGCCGGCTGACAGTGTATGTTAGCATAGTGGAAATTATTGGCTGACTGTACTTTATTTAATGAGATGGATAATATTGGGACACACCTTAATATGAAGGAGCTACAACTAATAGTGATGGAGAGAGTACATAATAATAGCCATTGTTATTATTGTGACATTGCTGTCTTCTGGGGGGAATCAGCACTGGAAAACTATTAGGAGCGGAGTGGTTCTGCCTGGCCTGCTGATTTGGAGGATTTGCAGGTTTCCTATGTGAGTTTCAGGAGACATAAATGGAGAAACCAGGCTTCCTATGTGAGTTCAAGGAGACATAACTGGAGAAAGCAGGTTTCCTGTGGGTATCATAGTAGGAGAGAAATAAGGGACTTTTCGAGATCATGCAAGATTAATCAAATTTCAGCCTGGGTAGAGTAGTTTAAAGATTTAAATCCTATTTCTAACACATGCTTCTGTTGTTTTTAAATGGAATGTTCAAAATCTAGTTTTGTAGAATATCTGCTGAATTGGGGGAACTATGGTGCTTTGTATTTGTAATGTTTAGTTCCACTTCAGTAATATGTTCTGTCCTTCAAGATAATGTTCAAAGTTAATTAGACCGTGATGGACCTCTCTAATTGCTATCATTACACATTCTGGAAACTTGGGTTACTAATAGGAGAAGTACTAAGCAATCCCAAACTTTTTTGAATGATTTTCAAGAACAAATCTTCTAGAAAAAATTCATTGAATTGGAGAAGCTCTGCTTGTGGGACGAAACGATCAAGGAATACCTGGAAATTTATCTATAAAAGCTCCATAAAGGTTTCCGCAATGAATGGATTCAATTGGAGGATAGTACTATAGTAGTATCCAAATGAGTTCGCAATTCTCGACAAATCTAATATGTTTCCTTACTCTAAGCGGTTGGCAGTCTCCCTTCTGCCTTTGCACTGAAAGCCGTTTCCGTCTGGCCCAAGAAAACCTTTTGCTCTGTTACCTTGTGGGAGGTCTACGCCTCATAGATACTGGCTACCTGAGACTGTCCATGGAAACAGTTCTGGAGATGGCCTATTCACGTGAGAATGGATGATTATTCAAATTCGATGCTTTGCTTTTTTTATGTACCACATGCTTCACACAAATGACGTTCTTTGTTCTTAGTCATACTGTGGTATTAGCTTCTAGGCTTACCTTCAAGTGCATACAAGTGATCATCATATACAATATTTGATAAAGTAGTGGATAATGGATCTCTTGTTTCGTAAAAAATCGGTTTTTCCACTAAATACCCCTGACAAATTTTTTTATTCACCGGATACCCCAACTTTTTTCGTAATTCACCATATACCCCCGAGTTTCTTGAAAATACATTAGAATGCCCTTAATGACTAACGGCGGTTAACTCCGTTAGTCAATAACCCTAATTAACACTAAAAAACCCCTAAGTAACCCCAATTAACCCTAACTCTCTCTCTCCCTAACCCACCAACATTAAACACCCCAACCCCACCCCCACCCCCACCAGCCCCCCAACCCCACCCCCAGCCACTCCTCCTCCGCAGACCCCCTCGCAGCCCCCCCTCGATCTCCCACGCAGCCCCTCTCCCCATCCCCCCGCAGCCCTCCTCTCCCGCAGCCCCCCCCTCCCGCAGCCCCCCTCCCCGCAGCCCCCCTCCCCCTCCCCTGCAGCCCCCCTCCCGCAGCCCCTCCCCTCTCTCCCGAATTCAGCCCGAAATCCTCAGCAACAGCAGCTGCAACAGCCTCGCCTCCTCTCTCTGCTCGACACCGGGTTGACTCAGCAAACTCGGTTCGCTGCAGCGAGGTCCGACATCGCGAAATCGCACCCGCAGGAGCTGAATCCTTTGCTTCCGGAAGGTTTCGCAGCAGGCGTCTGCTAAGGCAATTTGCTTCGGGGTCAGGGGAGGGGGGCTACGGGGGAGGGGGGAGACGGGGCTACGTGGGAGGGGGGGAGGGGGCTGCGGAGGAGGGGGAGGGGGTGCTGGTGGGGAGGAGGAGGGGGGCTGGTGGGGCTGGGGGTGGGGGTTAGGTGATGGTGGTGGTTGAATGTTGGTGGGTTAGGGAGAGAGAATTAGGGTTAATTGGGCTTACTTAGGGTTTTTAGGGTTAATTGGGTACTTAGGGTTTTTTGGGGTTAATGACTAACGGAGTTAACCGCCGTTGGTCATTAAGGGCATTCTAATGTATTTTTTAGAAACTCATGGGTATATGGTGAATTACGAAAAAAAGTGGTCAGTGAATAAAAAAAAATTTGTCGGGTATTTGGTGAAAAACCGAAAAAAATTATATCTTGTCCTTACCTTGTCTTTGTTACTAATGTCTTGGATAACTCATGACAGATGCTTCGTGCTAGACTAGACAAGGCCCTGGTGAAGCAGGATGAATTTGACAAAAAGTTTGCTGCCAAGGATATTTTGTCTTTCACGTTAGTGGAGCAGGTACGATGAATTGCAGGAATCATGTGCTTTACCTAATGTGTGCTTCACATAAATTTGGAACATTTTAGTGCTGTTTCAATCGAGGCATGGCTTGTGTCTTTCACAGAGCAGCTTGGTAGTATCAGTATGTGATGCATGTTTAATCTTATGTCTTATAACAACAGCACTCTTCTCTTACTAAATTGATTTTGGCTACTAATGGAAAAAGAACTAAAGGGGTGCATTTCAGGGGTGCATTTCACAAAATGCAAGATAGAAGAAAAGGGACAGAGCATATATTGTGAAAACAATAATTTTGTCTTATGTCTTGGGGGCGGGTATCTTGTTTAGGCTTCGATAAGATGTTCTGTTTCTTGTAGATGTCCTCTTTTTCTTTGGCAGATTTTTATTTTGTATAGTAGAGAATTGAAAAATAGGGCGCATTATACTAGTCTTAATTCTTGAATTGCTATCTTCCAGGGTTCTCTTGTACGGAATATATTCCTTGAAGAAGCTGCTAAGGTGAGTTATCCATAGATGTCTGGTGAAAGGAAACTTTTTTTTGGGGGGGGTTGAAATGCAGCTTTTGCTGATTGCTTGTTTTTGAAGTACAGGGTTTAGATGCATTGGGGATAGCTACTATGAACTCAATTCCCTTTCCTGTTCCATTTCTATCATTTCCCATGACTGACGAGGATCTTGTCAATTTGAGGAACTTTCGTCGCCTTGTACTATTGGTGTCAGGGCTACAGGATTCTGGAGCAGTAAGTACATCTATTTCTTTTATTTATAAATAATCACACTTAAGGCAAACAACAATCATGAACGTGCTAAGAGCAAAAGATTTTGTTTCAGAAGCAGTCTCCATGATCAGTCGTGATGACGAGTTCTTTCATATGTGAGCGCTAGCATATCTTTCCTTTGATGGACTTGTCCTTGTTACTATTCAAGCAAAGTTGGTTTGTTAGGTTGGAATCCCATTGAATATTTTTTTATTATTTTGACAAGGCCAGCTCTTTGGTTTTAAATCACAAACAAACAACTTTAAAAAACAACTGAATTATATAGTTGAATAATTATCAATATACTAGTTAGTGAGTCTGCAACCTATATTCCAGATATGTGAACTCTGAGTTTACTGTTAAGCATACATTTAATTAAAGTTAGTGTAGTTGGTAAACCCTGATAAGCAATGTGAAGATGATAGTAATGTCCAAGTGGCCATCCAACTAGACCAACTTGTCACTCATTGTTGCTTGTTGTAAGTGTGTGCAGTGTACACGTCTGGACCATCTGGTAGGTGGTAATAGTAATGGATCTATTGGTAAATTTTGTGAAGAAAGTTCCATCTCGATGTCTATGGTATTGCTTGTCAATTCCCAAATACATCTATCTGCTCATTGAATTTTCATTACCATACATTTCTACTTTAGACAAGTGTTTAAATAGGAGGAAAACAATTCTCTGAATAATTAGTTTTCTCATTCTAGCTGTTGGATTGTAGAAGGTGGAAAATAATATTCGAAGGCTGGAAAATTGTTCATCTGAGGATGTAGAACATTTTCCTTTATATTCCTTACCTTCCTCTTTCTCTTTATTCTCCCCCTCCATTTTCATTTTTTTTCTGAGTTCTCATGTAAAGAACCAAACAGAAGAGAACTAACTTACAATTGGTTTTCATGGAAAATCATTTTCCATAGAGGTGGCTTTTTAGTGGTGTGATAGAAATTTATGAAGAGGATCACATATTTGAGGATGTATTTCCATTACCAGGGCCATTGGCATGATACTTCTATAACAAAATTTCATTGACATTCATTACTATTACTAGTTTACTACCATTTATGACCGGCTACCAATCAGGCTGTTCAGGATATGCAAGGATCACTGGTCCTACTTTATATGCCTCTCAATATTACGAAGAGGAGTTATATTATATCTATCTTGCACAAATGGCTAGGGTGTCATCTATCTGATCTCTAATCGATAGTGTCTCTACTCACTATTAAATTACTCATGAATTCAGGTTGAAGCAAAAATGAATCAATATCTTATAGAAGGAACAGATTTTATCATTGTAGTCATTAGATATACATTTAAACTGTCTTTTTGTGATGTGCTCAAAATACGTGCACGAGATAAAGTATGCTCATGCTGGTTATACTGCAGGAAAGTGAAAAGATCAATAACTCTGAGAATAAGAGGTCATCAGCGGTGGACATATACCAGTTTTTTAATCAGCTTCCTTCTACTCGAGAAATCCAGCCAATTGTTACATTTGTAAATGAGGTAAGGAATGATTGATTTTTTGGCCATTTAAATATAAGATGGCTGGACCACCTTTTTGTTAAGTGGTCAAAACAATTACAACCAAGTACAGGGACCAAGAAGTTGGTGAATGATGCAAAAGATGGCACTCATCTTGCTTTCGTGGATATGCAGGACATGAACACTAGAATAGAAGCATGACTTCTGAAACCTAGAAAGGCTGAAAGACAAGGAGTCATTGATGGGTTATATGTTAATTTTGGTTTGCCAAGATAATTTAGGGTGAAAGAACAGTCTAACAGAAAGTTTCCCTGATATCTCTATTCCTGTAGTTCATCTTCACATGATCAGAAATGACGGTATTGCTGTAAGACTAAAATGTGGTATGCCCCTCCAAGGTTCTGGAGAATGAACGTCATATATGTAGGCTTAGCGTCCCCTATTCCCAACAGTTTCTCATTGTTATTATAAACTTTTATAATACTTTAACTTCCTAAACAAAGACTACAGTCGCAGTATGATGGGACATTTTTCATTGGCACATTTTTTTGGCCCACCTTCTGTTATGCAGGAACATTTTCATAATTTGTTAGTTTTCAAGTACTGTTGTTTTCCTTATGCTATATGTGTACTTAATGCGTTATATCTTCTATAACAACTAAAATTTCCAGCTTCCATCGGAACAACGGCAGCAGCTTTACAATTTGCCATCGGAGGTGCTTTCAAGATTGTTGACACGCATTGCTGCAAGAACAGTTCGTAGATATCTGCTTTAAGTTTCTTGCAGGTCTACTTCTCTATGCAATGATTGGGCAGTGAGATTCCTGTACCACACATGAAGTATTGGTTACAAAAAAAAAAGAACTGAAAAATAAGGTATGTGTAATTGCATAGGAATAAACTGTTATAAATTTGAAAATATATATACATATATATATATATATATACATATATATATAGTTGGATACAAAATCCTGTGTCAAGCTCATATTCATAACGCCACATGTCATCTCCTAAATCATTTTCAAATCTTAAACGCTACATGTAATCTTCACCTTCAAATCTGCTTATGTGTCAACTCCAATAATCACTAGCTGCATGTGCCACTTTGATATGATTTTCGGAAATGATTTTTATTTGAATCAGTTATGGTAATTGCATCATACGAAATCAGCATCATTTGTGTCATTAATTAGGCTATTTCTTATAGCAAGTGCCACTAATTTAGGCTATCTCTTATGGCAAGAAATTACTTAATATTCAAAGAAAATATCATAGCTACTACATGCATTTTATCTCTATTATGTAAGGGAAGGGGGAGCTATGATGCCCCCCTATAAATTTACTTAACTGCCCATTAGTAAATCAATTATTTTTAAAAAAGGAAAAACAAGGTCAAAATAGCATTAAAAAATTTACTTAAATGTTGAAGGCAATCAAGTTATAATTGAACCACCAAAAAAGAAACATTGACGGTAAAGATTTAGGACATTTATGCCGAAAAAAAGAAGTGAGTCTTGGGTGAGCAGTTTCGGATCGAGATTCGGATCGGAAGAATCTTCCTTTCCCGTCGCTAGCCGGTAGCGAAACGACCTTAGGAGGGGAGCTAGAACCTGCATTTGACGGGCCTTTGGCATAAGCTCTAGTTGATCTCTTTTATGGTATTCCAAAGTAAAAAAAATATTATATCAATCAAATATCTTATTAATCAATTCACAAACACAATCAAGTAAATTAACAAAGTGAAATGATTTATTTAACATAAAAGACTATGTTAATACAACATAAGAAATTCTAAATAAATTCACTTAAAATTCTTTTATCATTCATCAAGTTTAATTTAAAAACCTAAAAGAAAGAATAAGTAAAAAATTTAATAAAAGAAGGGTTAAGTGTAGAGGCTTAACTACGAAATTTAGGCAAAAAAATGTCAAATATTCAAATATTTACCCTTGTTTATGCCCAAAATGGTTAGAACTTATGTTTGAAAAAAATAAAAATAAAAAAGGCATGCATCGCGTGCATAATTTGGTAGTATTATAAATACCAAGTTGTATTCTCTTCTTTAGCCTAGAGAACGAATTCTTCAGATTCTTTTTTTTTTATGAAAATTCAATATTTACATAATATAATATTTCTTTTTTGAATTATACATTTAAAGTTCGGCTTCATTGTTTAGTAAAATTAAGTATTGTTGCATTAAGTATTAGGTTGGCAATAATCTGGGTTCATTATATTTGGACAAAAAATACAAATTGCTTAAAAATTATGCACTAATCATGACATTTTTTGATATTAGTATAAAGTTATTGTATTTTCTATTATAGTCAGTAACTTTTAATTTTGCTCTTTTTTTTACCTGTAAAATGTTCCAGCCAAAATGAACCATATTCCTTAACATTAGCAATAGTTAGCGGGTCTTTTTAACAAATCAACTAAAATTAAGTAAAAAGTTAGATATTTTAAGACCAATAAAAGGAATGATCAAACTATGACTTACAATCAATTCCTAAAAATCAAAAATTTCAACACAAGATATATAACACCTGTAAACCATGACATCCCGCATTTGATTAAAAATAGCCTTAATAAAAAAACTTCATTCGAAGCAATACAATGTGAGTTCGCTCCGGATTCGGCTTAACTTCCGCCGATGCATAGTCGCTTGGCTGAAAATACTTCCGTGGTCTTCTGGATTCTACTGGTATAGAGATTGCTGGGATCTTCCTCCTTCATTGGACGAACAAAAAAGAAATTGAATACCCTAAAATAAAATAGCATCTTAAGGATGGGATATATTTATTGGAAGCAATTAAATGAGTTTTTGGGGCTTACCACCGTACGAATACGCGGAAGTCACTACAAAGATTCACAATTTAGGCCAAGAAGAAAAGAGATGAAAGAGAAAGAAGGGTAAAGAATGAAGGAAAAACCTTTAAAAAGAAGAAAAACCTAGCGATAGAAGTTAGGACGTAACCCTCCCAACGAGAAATCATGTAGGTAAAAACCTCCCAGCTTATAGAAACCCTGAGGGAACCAATCCTCGTTTTGAGACAAGGAAAGACCAAAACCGAAAATGACTTTTCTTACTAATTAATATAAAAAAAAATATGATGAATTTAATGTGTTTATTTTTGGATTGATTTAAATATCTCATAAAATTATTGTAGCACAAGGGTCGTAAGCCGATTTGAAATATTCTCATTGCCGATTCTAAAATTTTAAATCACAAGGCCATACACTTCGTTTGTTTTAAGATCAAAACTTCAAAATTTGAAATAATTTTATCTTAATATCGTGTGAGGTATGTATATATTCATTTGTTAGGTATAACTTAAAAATTGATGAATCAAATGTATGTGTTCAAGAATCTAAGAAAGAAAAGAGAACATTTTCAAAGAATGAACTGAGTAATCATTTCTCTGCTTAAGTAAATAATCATTCAACCATTGATTTCCTACTCACTACTACCCATGCTTTAGAAAAGTTGTACATGGGTGTGCTTTATAGATAAATAACAGTTTGACATTCTTTCTCAAACTTATATTGATTTATCTTTCATAATTTGAACTTCTCAATCATCACTTTTATAGAACCACATATAGGCATGTTTTCTGGCATGATGAGAGCCAACGACAATCTTGGTGCAACCATAAGTACATAAGAGATTTTTTTCAAAAAATCTTATTTTGCAAAGGCCGGGATAATATACATGGTTTTTTTTTTATCTTGGCATAGCATCCATAAAATTCCCACAACAGCGAGGTACATTATTGCTCTAATAGTTTAACGCCAAATTTAATTTATTAAAACCTAATAGGGAGAGGTAGAGCGAGACTACGGAAAGGGGGATCGGAAGTGGTTGCATGATTGAGTGCCAAAGAGAGTGGTGTAAATTGTGATTTTATATGAGCCACTAAATGATGCAATCGCCAGAGCAAAAGCTTTTCAATCAACTTTTTTACAAGAAAAGTTGGCCAAATGTTCCACAATGACATTAGCTACATCAATCACTTGAATACATAGGTCATAGCCGTTTTAAAATATATACTTAATACACGATGTGATTATAAATATTTTAAATCACGAGCTAATATTCAAACCATGATTTTACGAGAAACATCCTAAAATCTTAAATTTATAAAACAAAAACTTCCCGTGCATTTTGATGTGTTTTTTTTTGTTTCATTTACGCATTTATTAATCTATATATCACAATTATAAGATTTTAAACTTTAAAATGTTGTAACAAATATTGTGAAATATAATTTTACGTTTTATATTCTTTCAACTTTAAATGCATGGATTCTTATAATTATGGATTCAATAAATTTGGAATAAAAACAACTGCTTAATAAATAAAATGCAACCAGTGCATTATGCACAAGTCCATCTTATATCTACATTAAACCTCCAAATGAGCTTTTTGCATGAGTCAAAAACTATTATTATAATATAGTAAGACTCGGGCAAGATTGATTTGTAGTTGTTGTGTATATTTTCTTCGCGAAAGTGTGGTATATATAGTGCGAGTGAGTAATTCACCCCCCGATAAATCATGTCAATGTATGGTTGCACTGCAAAGTGAGAGGTCTAATCCACCCAATGGTTTTTGGCCGACAATACCTTTAAATTCGTTCACTGTGTATATATTATATTATAACACTCCCCTTGTATGGATTCTAAAATGTAAATTGTGGGGTGACAACTGCCTCATTAAAACTTTAAAATCTTAGAAACCCTAACACGATAAAAAATATATAAAGGAAAAAGAGTGCGGTTTGGCTCTAATATACCTATATAATTCTTTTCACGCTCGTTAAAACCTTATCAAGAAAACCCTATGGGATAAAAAAACTTGGACGAAGGGAAAAGAGTATATCTCGAAGGCGGCACATATCGGCCCGGTATACAAGCTCTTGGAATTCTTGGTCGGGTAATGCCTTCTTGAGTAGGCTCGGCTAAATTGTTGCATATTAAACTTGTATGACACTCGATTGTTCCTTTTCCAAATCATGAGTGAAAAGAATTTAGGATTGATGTATTTTATTCTGTCACCTTTCACATAGCCTTTAATTTGTGCAAGTAGTATCTTCATGGATGATAGTTGGACCTTATGTTTCTTTTATACCACTTTCATTGAGTATGTGATGGGTCAAATATCTCAATTATACACATTCTCTACTAGCTTCATAAAGTGCGGTTAAGTGATTAATTCAACTTCATTTGATGAAATAGCCGTTATAGTCCTGTTTTGTTGACTTCTAAGATATTATGGAATTATCATAGGTGAAAAGGTAACCCATTTGCGATTTTGCCTGATTGGGTTTGACAAGTAGCTTGCATCAAGCATAACCTACAAGGATAGGATTTTCGTCTCTTAAATAAAATAATCCCATATCCGTTGTCCTCGTAGATAACCGGAGTAAGTGTTTTACTCCATTGCAATATATGTTTGTAGGTTCGCAGTTGTATCTCGGCTAATTGTATGCATATTTTTCGCTTATGTTGTATAAACGTGAATTTAACTACTTCATGGTTTTAGTTTTCAAAATGTTTAAAAAAAAAAAAAAGAATTCGTTAACTTTAAAGGAATACTCATAAACCAAATTGGATATTTTGGAAACTCGAAAGGATCGATTGAAAGGAATTTATCCAATGTATATTTTCCCTATCATGACTTCATATTTGGCCAATGAACCAAAATTGAGTTCGAGGATGAGGAACGAGTATGATCATGAATCACATTCGCACATTGTTGGCCTCTTTTAAACATCATTCACGAGTCCTAACTTCATGTAAATAAACAACGAAACAATATTTATTTCACGTACCTTAAAAATTAATCTAACTCGGTTTATTAAGCACGAAAAGACTAATTTTATTAGGCAACCTTATTAATGGGATCATAAACCAATTGTCAAGATTATTTATTAGGCATGAGAACAATTATATAGGTCTTTGATCATCAAAAATAAACATATTAAAGGTGAGGAAAGCAATAAGAGAACAATCAAATATACATGCATATATACAAAATATAAACAAAATAGAAATCGGAGATTAGAATATACTTTTCCGTTGTCCAAAATTGAAACACTTGTCTCAAAAAAACTCTCACATAAATGGAGAAGTGTTTCACTTATTTTTGGAACGGAGGAAGTACAAATGTGAAATTCTCAAAGATCTACATCATGGACAATGAGTTAGTAACTCAAATGAATAAATAGGAATTTAATCATTGAAAGGATCCTCGGGGATTATACCGGGAATCGCTTTGGCCTTAAAGAATAACAACTTTCGAAATAGCAATCCTTGAAGCTTGAAAGAGAATTAATGGAATTTGAAGTGTGTTTGAGTATTTAGGAGTGTTTAATACTTGAGAGTAGAGAGAAAATAGGGTGAATATTAGGTCAAAAATTGTTACCAAAATCGGATAACATACGAGGTATTTATAGGCAAACCAAAAATCGGGGTTCGAAAATCGAGCCACGAAAAAAGACAATGTCTTGTTGGAGTGTGCGCTCCACACACGAAGCGTGCGCTCCACGCTGATTACGCATAGCACGTGCGCCCGGCGCACGCCGCGTGGCATGCGGTGGCTTGCGTCGGCACGGGGTTTTTGCCATCCTTCGCCAGCACCGCTTCGAAGTCAAGCATCGACACATGCTTGTGCATCGACGCAAAATTTCGGTTTGGTTGGATTTTTGTTTTATCTTTATGTAATTATTTTAGAATATCTTTTATGAAACATTATCAATTTAAAACGAATATTGTCTTTCTAGAAGGATATAAATCTTACTTTTATGAAATCATTTAATAAAAAATATTTAATCAAAACTAAATAAAAATACAATTAACTATCAAGAATAATTAACTAGGCTTTTAAAAGTGAGCTTGGAATCTTTTATCTTATAAGGGGACATTGAGCGTTAAACGATTTTGGATTTTATCTCTTTGGATTGCTCTCCTTTCGGTCGAAACGATTAGGATGATGGTATGTATCATCATCGGGTACTATAATGGGGTAATATATTTATGTGCCTACACTAATAAATTGACTGAAAATGCAATGTCTGGTCTAGTGTTGATGGCTATATACATTAAGGCTCCGATAACACTTAGGTATAGTACTTCAGGACCGAGTACATCCCTTCCTCTCGAGGGTGGAAAGGATCTTCATCGATTTTGAAGCAATGAACAATCGTAGGTGAATTCAATGGGTGCGATTTGTTCATGTATAACCTTTTTAGCTCTTTCTAGGCATAATTGGATTGGTGAACAAGGATCCGATCCTTTAGGTGTTCATGTTGTGACACGAGATAAAATCTGGTCTTTCCGAGATCTTTCATCTCAAATTCCTTCATCACACATTTAGCGGTCTCTTCGATACCATCGGGTGTCCCAAAGATGTTTAAGTCATCAATATATACCGCAATTATAACAAAGCCATTTTCGGTTTGTTGGATGAAGACACATGGAAAATTTTGATCGTTCTTATAGTCCATTGTTTTAAACCGTAGAGTAATTTTTCAATTTTATGAAATGTAGATTCGAGGTTTTGACCTCAACGCTTCAAGTAGTTCAAGCCATTACGGGACTCTCATGTTGTCAAGTGACCCATAGAAACATCGTCGTCACAACATGCATGAGGTGCATTTATAGTCCTTTGCATGCATACAAATTATAATAAGGAATCTCAGTGTCGTGGCATCTACTAGTGGTGACTGGTGAGTATGTTTCTTCATACTCAATTCCAGATCTCTAGGAGCAACCTCCGGCAACAAGCCTAGCCTTGCATCATACTATCTCATTTTTCTCATTTCATTTTCGCACGAACACCCCTTTGAACCTGTGGACACATAATCGTGTCTCCCCAATTTAGTACCCGATGATGATATATATACCATTGTCTTAATTGGTCCGATCCAAAGGAGAGCAATCCAAAGAGCTGAGCCCAAAACTGTTTTAAGAATGAAAAGTTTATTTACTAGTTAAAAATATTTTAAGCCCAATTTTGAAGAGCCCAATTAATTATTAATGATAATTAATTGAATTTTCAAATAAATGTTCCTTATTAAAATACTTCCTCCGTTATTTAATAAGTGACACGTTTTCGCTTTTAAAGAAATGTCAAAATAAGTGACACATAGCTCAAAGTGGTAAAAAATACTTCACATTTATTACATATTTGCCATCATGTAATTATTTCACCTACTCATTTTATCCAATACTCAAATTTGATTGGTTATATAAGTGGTCTCAACTTCCTCTCTCTAAATTCCTTGGTATTCCCCCACTTTCTCTCTGTGTCACTTATTAAAAAACAGAGGAAATACTTTCTAAAAATCAGCTTTTATCTTTTAAAAAAATGATTATCGGTTTTAAACGATAATATTTGATTAAAGATAAAATGAATCTCTTAATTTCAGATAAATAATAAAACCCAGTTAGATTTGCGTTTGCGTCTGGCGCACAATTTTGCGCACGCGCAATCATCAAACAATCGACAAAACAAAAACGCAAAAATCTCGTGCGGCAACAAGCCACTTGCACGCCATGCGGGAAGCTTGCTTCATATGCAAGAGGCGTGCGCCGGGAGCACAAGCCTTGTGTGGAGGCGTAAGCTCCTCACGCAAGGCGCAACCCCTTGCTTGCGGTGCACGCGTTTCTTTTATCCATAACATGGTTTGCGGAATCTTGTTTTCCCTAAAATTAGGACTCATTCTACTCCGGTTTAGGGACGAGTTTTCAGAGATAATTCACATCACATACTCCAAATATATTCCTCCTAAATAGTTCAAATACTTCATACATCCTTGAGTATTTATTGATTTCGTTTTCACACTCTAAGATTGCTCCTCCTAAAGGTCATTACTCCCAAAGACCCAGGTGACATTGGTATATTACTAAGGGTTCTTAATCTTTCAATTCCAATTTAAATGCTTGAAGTTTCTAACGAGTTTGTGATGATGTAGATCTTAAAATTATTCATGCTCTTGTATATTCTAATCTCGTCTCTTGTTCTCTCTTTTGTACATATATTCATGATAATGTGTTTATTTATTGCTTTCATCACCCTCATATGTTTTTTAGCTAATCAAAGATCTAAATAAATATTCTCATGCCTAATAAGATAATTTGGACAATTGATATAGGATCCTAGTAATTTGATTGGTGATAAAATATCACAAAAATTAGTCTTTTGTGTTTAATGAACCAACATATATTAATTTTTAGGGTGCTTGAAATATATTATTTGGTTGTTTAATTACATAAAGCTAGACTATTAATCGTATTTGGTAGAAACCATCAATGGGTGAATTTGATTCATGATCATATTCGTACCCTCACCCCCAAACACAATTTTATGTTCATTGACCAATTATGAAGTAATGACGGAGAAACGTACATTGGATAAGTTCCTCAGATGTCTATATGGTTTCCCAAAAATATCCAAATAGGTTTATAAGTCTTAGCTTCTTTAAATACTTGTTGGCGACTTCTTTCGCAGAACAAAATTCAAAATCAAAACCTTACAATGAGGTATTCAAATCCGTGCTCACACCGCATAGGCATATCATAGGCCATTAAAATATGCGTACAATTTGGCGACTTCACTGGGGAAGATTCAAATTTATTTTTGGTGAGTGAGTGAAACGTGAGAAATATAATTCATGCTATTTTAATGCTTTTAAATGACATTATTGCTTTGCATTTGCATTGGCTATTCTTCAGATCCATTTTAAGGTCTTGTCCTTGCTCCACTGGCGCATGTTCTATGCATAAGGCTACCCTTAGGGAGGTTTGTGCTTTGTCCTTCCTAAACGCTTCCTGAGCAATAGTATTGTATCTTAGTCATAAGCAAACCTATTATACATTTCAGTGTCATTTTGAACAAAAATGAAGTTGTTATTAAAGGCTTGGAATCTAGATTTGTTTTCTCATCAGTTTGTAGCCTAATGATTGTTATGAAGCTCCAGAACTTTTGTGGCTCTTCTATGCATGTCACTGCAGCGTTAAAACCAACAGGTTGAGGAGGTGGAATCCCCAATTGTGTTTTGTTTCTTCACAAAAAATTTAGCACGAGCACATCAGGGGTACCTTACGACTCTTTATGTTTTTGTTTGCTATTTTCTCTTAGTTAACAAATGTTTAGTTCCTCCTTTAAAGATGATGCTTAAGAAGTATTGGTATTGCTAATGTTGACTATACTGCTCTGCTAGAGATGTAATATATATTGAAGAGAACAGTGGGGCAATTGAGAGCGTTGTGTGACTGTTGGTTTGTGATTATATAATTTGTTATTTATTTGTATATCTTGTATTTATGAACAAATATATTAAAAATTGAACTTTTATCTATATGTAATTGATTGTGCATCAATTTACAACTAAAAAGCAAAAAAAAAATTGGACTCCCAAATGCTCCGATTTTTAAAGAAACCCGAAGCATTTGAGTTGACACTTGAGAATTTGTAAGCGTCTCAAATGCTCCTACAATGTCTGTTGCTGGTCAAATACTGAGCATTTGAGGTTTTTTCTACTGGTGTCACATGCACAAGACAAGTACTGAGGTGAATGTTATTTCCAAATAGCTTTGCTACTTCCAACTATGTTTGTCTTGTACTCTTTATTATTATTTTTTTCAAAATAAAATCCAGTACTTATTCTTTCTTAAAGCTGTCATTTATTATTCATTTCAATGCACGATCTCCCGGTTACTCCTTCTTCCTCCCTTTTCTTATGTATGGCTCCAGAAGTTTTCGTACCCCCTGTAGATGCATAATTGTATCTCCCCAATTTAATACCGAATGATGAAACATACCATCATCCAACTTGGTCCTATCTAAAGGAGAGCAACCTAAAAAGCTAAGCCCAAAATTTTTTTAATAATGACAAGTCTATTTATTTATTCCAACCCAATTTTAAAATTTCCATTAATTATTCATGGTAATAAATTGTATTTTTAAAGTCCATTTTCATAAAGCCCAATTAATTATTCTTGATAATTAATTAAATTTTTAATATTTATTTTTTAAGACATTATGAAAAATCAGATTTTATCCATTAGATAATCGATTTTCGAATTCAAATCGTAATATGTAATCAAAAATAGAAAAGGATCTTTTAATTTCGAAAAACAAATAAAACCCAGCCAGATCTGTGGTTGTGTGAAGCACAACATGATGCGTCTCGCACATCAAAGTGCGCACGGGCAACATTGAGATAGTCAGCAAAACTCGGAGACACAAAAGTCTATGCGTGTCGCGCATCACCAGTGTGCGCCGCGCAACGGAACTTATCTCGTTTTTTCTATAGACATCGTTCCATTCGATTTTGGAACACAACTTTCATACGAGATCTCCACGATCCTTCATATTACGAAATTCCTCCCAAACACTTCAATTTCCATTTAATTTCCATTCAATCTTCGTCGAAGCTTCAAGATTGCTCCTCCTGCGGATCAATATCCAAGACCCAAGCGACAAAGGTATAAATCCTAAGGGTCAATTACAATTTATTTCTTTTTATACTAACAATCTACTTTTCATGTTGTAGATCCTTAAAGAATTCATGTTCTTTTGTATATTCTAATGGAATAATTGATTCTAATAACACAACCTTTCATCGATTAAATTTTAATAAATTGACCTTTCAATTATTCCTGAATAATGCAACCTTCATACCCTACTTACTTCTAATGGGTCAAAATGTCTTAAAATCGTCTAAAACATTAACTCTTTACCTTAGAAGTAGGGGCATGGAGGCAAGGGAAGGGAAAAATGGACGAGCAAGAAGATGTTGCTTACCAAACAAACTGATTATCAAGACGTCAAAGCCCATTAAAAGCAAAAACCCCCAACAGGCCGCATTATTCAAGAATAATTGAATGGTTGATTTATTAGAAATAAATCTGTGAAAGGTTGTATTATTAGAATCAATTATTTCTATTCTAATTCCTCTTCTCTATTCATCTTTTATAACTTTTCTATATATTCATATGCGTGCCTATATATTTGTTGCTTTCATCGCCCTCATATGTTTATGTTTTCTAATCAAAGACCTAAATAAATGTCCTAACATTAAAATCAGAAAATTTGGACAACCTGTTAGGTTCCTAATAAATTTGATTGCATTAATAAACATGTCACTAAAAAATTATTACTTTATGTGTTTAATGAACCGGTCTAGATTAATCTTTTTAGCGTGTTGAAATCAATTGCGTGGTTGTTTAATTGCATAAAACTAGAATATGAATCATATTAAGTAGAGGCCAACAATGGGACAATTTGATTATATTCGTACCTTCACCCCCAAACTCATTCTCTGGTTCATTGACCAATTATGAAGTTATGACAGAGACAAATCTACATTGCATAAGTCCCTAAGTTGTCCTTATGATTTTCCAATATCCAATTAGGTTTATGAGTTTTCCTTTTAAAGACTTGTTGACGACTTCTTTTTCAAAACGAATTTCAAAATAAAAACCTTTCCTATGAAGTAGTCAATTCTGCGCTTATCCGCGTAGTCAATAAAAATATGTCTACATCCCTTTTCTTTATTCAAAGAAGAAATACAAGCCATAATTTCCATGAAAATAAAGGTAGCAATTACCCGCAGCTTCTGTTTTTCGAATTTTAATCGTATTTTTTTAAATATAAATACATCGTTTTTACTCGTATTTTCGAACGGACTTCACATATCTTCAGCATATCTTAACACTCATATCTCAAAATCTAAACCTCTCAAAAACTCTCTACAAACAACCCTCAAACATTCAAACTATTAAAACACATTCAATCAAGAATATTAATTCTCTTCCTCCATTGAATCGTCATTCAAGAACTCACTTTTTTAAGGTTAAAGATTGATTTCGCCACCGTCCGTACGGTCGGACCTAGGCAACAAAGACATATTCTCGAGTGTCCTTAATATTTCAATTCATATTTGATTTTTTGAAGTTACTAACAAGTTTTCATGGAGTAGATCTTTAAAAAATTCATGTCTGCTTGTATATTCTAACCTTTAATCTTTCTTTATTATATTTTTATATATTCATATGCATACCTATATGTTTAATGCTTTCATCACCTCATATGTTTATTTTTGTTAATCAAAGACCTAAATAAATGTTAAAATATTAAAGTTGGATAATAATTTGGAGAACCTGTTAGGTTCCTAGTAATTTGTACCTAATGAACATATCACGAAAATTAGTCTTTCACTTGTTTAATAAACCAATGTAGACTAATTTTTAGAATGCATGAACACATTGCTTGGTTGTTTATTTGCATAAAACCACATCTATGAATCGTATTAAGTAGAAGCCAACAATGGGCGAATTTGATTCATGATCATATTCGTACCCTCACCCCCGAACTCAATCTTTGGTTCATCGACCAATTATGAAGTTATGACGGGGAAATGTACATTGGATAAGTCCCTAAGACATCCCTATGATTTCCTAATATGCAATTAGGTTTATGAGTCTTCCTTTAAATACTTGTTGGCGACTTCTTTTTCAAATCAATTTCAAATTCAAAAAACCTTTACAATGAGGTAGTCAAATTCGCGCTCATCCCATGTAGGCAATAAAAATATGTCTATAATTTTGCGACTCCACCGGGGAGGATAAGAATTTAATTTTTAATGAGTGGCTAAAATTCGAAAAATGCGATTCATACTATTTTTATGCCTTTAGATGACGTTGCAATTTTTGCATATGCATGGCAATTCTTCAGAACCACTATATGTTCTTGTCCTTGCGCTGCTAGCGCATGTTCTATGCGTAGGGCCACCCTCGGGAGATTTGTGTTTTATCCCTCCAAAAAGCTTCCTGGCTGATAGTGTTGGATCTTAGTCATATGCAAACCTACCCAACCATGGCAATGCTCCCTTGTTCATGACTTAAGACTGAAGTGCGTCTTACATGTGGCCTTCTTTTTAAGCAAAGATACAAAGTGTGGGACCAATCTCTTAGTCATGGATCCTTTCAAGCCCAAATCTAAGCCTTTCGATAGTATCAAACATAGATCTTGACTTTAGGTTGGAACTGCATATTATTTATTGCCTACCTGACATCATTGATTGATTGTTTGCTATAATCAAAGTGCTTTCTCCTTGCTTTCCCATGGATGTAGTCTAAAAACATCGAAAAACGACCAATAGATTGTCAAAAACAAAAATCCGCATCGCGAGCATCATGCGCCAAGAGCAAGAACCTTGTGTCACACACAAGGAGCTTGCGTCTGACACACTGGCTTACGTGGCACCCAACACTCTTTCATGGCGCGTGTAGGCACATAATCGTGTCTTCCCATTTCAGCTGCCAATGATGAAACATACTGCGATTTATTGGTCCGACCCAAGGGGAGAGCAGTTTAAACAGCTAGGCCCAAAACCGTTTTAAAGTGTAAAGCTTATTTATTTGCAATAATGATCCAAAGTCCTATTTTAAAGCCCAATTAATTATTCCTGATAATTAATTGTATTTTGAGCCCATAAAAATATATTTTGAACCCAAACCTTTGAAAAAGCCCAATTAATTATTCATGATAATTAATTATTTTTATTTATTATTTTAATAAATATTTTCAGAAATAAATAAATATTTTCCAAGATATTTTTGAAATCAGATTTTATCTCGTAAAAGTTGATCTCCGGATTTAAAGGGATAAAAGAAAATCGTACAAGACGCGTTAAGAGAAAAAGGTTGTAAGCGTGTCTGACGCAGGTGGTGCGCCTGTCGCATTGGCTGGAACGCGTCAGGCGCACCAATCTGCGCCTGACACGTGAACCTGTGCGTCACGCAGAGTCATGCGCCCAACGCATTCTTTGCGCGACGCGCAGTTCACTTTCTTATCTTTTTTTTTAATATTTTGCTATAAATAAGCCATTGATTTTCCGGATCTAAAAAAAACATTATATACGCTCTATATACTCGAATACTTGCGAACTCTCAAAGTTTTCCTACTCTCATACTCTCATATTTACAAACATACAAATACATATTTACAAATACATAAACACATACTTTGATCGATCTTCACAAATGTTCGTTGAAAGGCTTCACGATTGCTCTTCCTGAAGGTTGTTATTCCCTCAGACCCAAGCCACACCAGTATATTCCTGAGGGTCCTTGAATAAATTTCTCTTATTTTCATATTAAAGTTACTAATGTTTTATTTCATGATGTAGATCTTTAATAAAAATCGTTCTTTTATACATTCTAATCTCTACTCCTTTTTATATTTCTTATATATTTTGTATGATTGTCCTGTTCATACTTTCATCACCAACATGTTATTATTGTTAATCAAGACCTAAGGACTTGTTCTAATATTAATCAGATAATTTGGACAACCTATTAGGAACCCTGTAATTTTGATTGCTTAATAACATATCATCAAAAATTATTCTTTATTTTGATGTGTTTAATCATCCAACTTAGACTAATATTTTTAGGGTGCATGAAAGTATTCTCTGGTTATCCTTTTGCATAAAATGTAAAATGAATTGATATTAATTAAAGGCCAACAATGGTGAACGTGGTTTCTAACCGTGTTCGTACCATCACCCCCGAACTCATTCTATGATTCATTGACCATTAATGGAGTCATGACGGGGAAATCTACATTGGAGAAGTCCCTAAGTTGTCCCTATGATTTTCCATATCCAATTAGGTTTATGAGTCTTCCTTCAAAGAATTTTTGGAGACTTCAAAACGTTTTCAATAAAACCTTTATAATGAGGTAGTCAAATATGGGCTCACACCTCGTAGGTGAAATAAAAGCACGCCGAGAATTTGGCGACTCCACCGGGGAGAATTTAAAAGAATTAATTTTTTAAAATGAGTGGGTGAAACTTGAAAAATACGATTCATTCTCTTTTTATGCCTTAGAATAACATATTATTTTGCATATGCATGGCTATTGTTTAAGCCACCATAAGGACAGTCTTTCTTGCCTCATTAGCACATGTTCTATGCGTGAGGCCACCCCCTGGGGGTTTGCGCTTTGTCCTTCCGAAAGTTTCCTGAGCGATAGTGTTGGATGTTAGTCATAAGCAAACCTACCCAACCATGGCATTGTTCTCTTGAACCTGACTTGAGAACTGGAGTGCGTCTTACACGTGGCCACCTTTTTATGCAACGGTACGAAGTGTGGGATCAATCTCTTAGTCATGGACCCTTTTTCTGCTTTAACCTAATCCTGAGCATAGTTGAAACGTCGAACTGGACTTTAGGTTGAGAACTTTTGCATCCATGTTATGTGACATTTACCTGTGATTGCGATTTTTGCATGTTAGTAATATGTCTAAACGTTGTTATGTATTGCGCCTAAAATCGCATCTAAAGAAAAAAAAATATCGTCAAAATGGCCAAAACCTCGTCTAAATCGCCAAAAAGCATGCCGGCGAGCTGTGCGCCAAACGCATTAAGTTATGCGAAACACACAGACTGCGGGCCGCATGCAATTATGTTGTGTGGCACACATCTGGTGCATCTCGTGTTCTTGTCGATCAGTCATTGTGGTGGTCGATCTTGTGTTCTTTCCGTCTGCATTCGCGTAGAATCATGATCATTCTAGGAGTCCTTTTTGTCTAAAAATGAAACTCACCTAATTCAAGCAAAAAATCAATCTTTTTCATGCATATCATCTAAAGTTGAGTCTATCCTAAGAAGTGCATCTAGAAAAGTGATCATGGTAGAGTTAGAGTCGTCATGCATGTCTACCTCCTCCCATCTTATCCCTTCTATCCAGCTAATCTTCCCTATAAATCCAACCCTATCATATTCCATCTCTTTCAAAAACATAACCTTTTCAAAAGCAATGCTACACCCTCTTCTATTCTATCTTTTTTTGAAAACATTTACGAATCATCATCATACCACCTATTCTAAAAAAAATTCAAAATTAATTTATCATCTTTTCCCAATAAAAGATAAAAACAAGGGGTCCCTTTCAAAAACGAATTTTGAAAATTATAAGCCTAGTCCAAATATCTCCAATATAATACCATCAATTCCAATCCATTTGCATTCATTTCATACCCGTTGCATTAGAGTCCATTTGCATTCATCCTAGGCCCATCTATGCATTGAGTCCATGCATTCATCAGAGTCCATCTTAGGCCCATCTAAGTCTAGTTCATGTCAAAATCTAGGTCCATTTGCATCTTTATGTGAACCATAGTCTATGTCAAGCCCATGTGTATTTCCAAGTCTAACTTCAAACCAAATATAGGACTAAGTCCAAAGTTAGGTCCATATAAGGCGCAATTCCAATCCTAGGTCCAGTTTGCATCTCTACGTAAGCCCTAGTCAAGTCTAATTCCAAACCAATATAGAATCCAGTCCAAAATCAAGTCCATAAATGCCCAACTCATGTCAAGTCTAGTCAAGTCCAATTCCAAACCCATATAGGACGAAGTCGAAACCATAAAGTCAAGCGAAGCTAGCATTCCTTAAATACCATAAATGCACCCTTTGAGTTTAGTGAAGCTGCTCACCCTTTAAGACCATAATGGCACCCTTTGAGTCTACCGAAGCTAGTTATCCTTAAGACCATAAAGACACCCTTAGAGTTTGGCGAAGCTATTCACCCTTTAATACCATAACGACACCCTTTGACCCTAGCGAAGCTAGTTATCCTTAAAACCATAAAGGCACCCTTTGTGTCTAGCGAAGCTACTCACCCTTTAAGACCATAATGGCACCCTTTAGACCTAGCGAAGCTAGTCATCCCTAAGACCATAACCGCACCCTTTGAGTTTAGCGAGGCTACTCACCTTTTAAGACCACAATTACACCCTTTAGACCTAGCGAAGCTAGTCATCCTTAAGACCATAAAGGCACCCCTTCGAGTTTAGTGAAGCTACTCACCTTTTAAGACCATGATGGCATCCTTTAGACTTAGCGAAGCTAGTCACCCCTAAGACCATAAAGGCATCCTCCGAATTGAGCGAAGTTACTCCTACCTTACATCTATAGCGGCCCAAATCCTCTGGGCCTAGCGAAGCTAGTCTACCCTAAGTCCATAATGGCCCAAAACCTTTGAGTATAGCGAAGCTAGTCTACCCTAAGTCCATAATGGCCCAAAACCTTTGAATCTAGCAAAGCTAGTCCATCTTAGATCCATAACCACCCAAAATCATCGAGTGCCGGCGAAGCCTATCAACCTTAAGTCCATAAAGCTAACCCATTAAGTCTAATGAAACTAGCATTCCTTATCGCCATAAAGTCTCGGCCATTCGAGTCCAATCGCTTGCATAGTCCGATCCTCCGAGTCCGATCCCATGTATCGCATTTGCATACAATTAGGCCAATACTACTCCAAAGCTCATACCTTTTCCCGTTTCTATCTCTCATTTCCATTTCCCATTTCCCATTTTCATTTTCCATTTCCCGTTTCCATTTCCCATTTCCATTTTCATTTCTCATTTCCCATTTCTCATTTCCATTTCCAAAATCATACAAGCGAGGTCCACTCGATTTGGTTCATGACTGGTTGTAGACACAAAATCGTGTTTCCCCATTGAGTACCAAATGATGAAACATACCGTCGTCCTAATTGGTCCGGTCCAAAGGAAGAGCAATCGACCAAGCTAAGCCCAAAAGAATTTCGAAAATATAAAGTCTATTTATCAAATCCAAGCTCAAATTTAAAGGCCCAATTAATTATTACTAATAATTAATTGTATTTTTAATATTTTAATATTAATTATTCTTGATAATTAATTGTTAAAGGATATTTTGAAAATCAGATTTTTAATCCTAAAGATAGCCGATTTCAGATTTCAAAGGATAGATTTATCATAGGATAAAAAAAGAATCTTAAAACAATAAAAAACCGGCGAGAAAGCAAGTGCGCGTAGACAGCAAAGCTGTGCGTCTGGCGCACATCTGTGCATCAAGCCCAAATTTGTGCGTCTGGCGCACCGGCTGTTCGTCACGCGCAAAGCAGTGCGCCAAGAGCACAGTTTTATCTTATCTTTTCAATTCGTTTTCGGTTTCCTTTGCCTATAAATACCTCGTTTCTTCAAACGACCTTTTGACAATGCTTTCCTACGACTTCTACACATACTCTCTTATACTCAAACGAATGTTCAAACACTAAAACTCATATTTAAATACATTCAAACACCTTCATACCTTCGAATTTCTTATTTCAAGCTTCAAGATTGCTCATCCTGAAGATCGTTGCATAAGACCTAGGCGACAAAGGTATAATTCCTGAGGGTCAATTCCAATTTAATTATTGTTTTACTAACAATCTACTTGTCATGATGTAGATCTTCAAAGAATTAACGCTACTGTACATTCTTCCCGAATCTCTACTTTTTAATATTTCTTTTTATATTATATTATTATTATTATTATTATTATTCATATACATGTTGTATGATTTAATGCTTTCATCACATCACATGGTTATTATTGCTAATCAAAGAGATAAAGAATTGTTCCAACATTGAATTCAGATAACTTGGACAACCTGTTAGGATCCCAGTAATTTGATTGCATAATAACATGCCACAAGAAATTAGTCTTTTGTTTGTTTAATGAACGCGACATAGATTAATTATACATTGCATTAAAATGTTGCTTGGTTATTTAATTGCATAAATATAGACATGAATCGATATTTAGTAGAGCCCAGCAATGGGCCAACGTGGTTCATTATAACCACCGTGTTCATTGACCATTAATGGATTTATGATGGGGAAATCTACATTGGATAAGTCCCTTAGTTGTCCCTACAATTTTCCATTATCCAATTAGGTTTTAAAGACTTTTTGGGGACTTCAAAAATATTTTCAATAAAACCTTTACAATGAGGTAGTCAAATACACGCTCACACCGTGTAGGCGAAATAAAAGCACGCCTACAATTTGGCGACTCCACTGGGGAGGATTTTTAAAAAAAATATTTTTTTAAAATGAGTGGGTGAGACTCGAAAAATATGATTCATACTTGTTTTATGTTTTTAAATAACATTACAGTTTTGCATATGCACGACTACTGTTTAAGCGACTATAAGGACAATCTTCCTTGCCTCATTAGCGCATGTTCTATGCGTGAGGCCACCCCTGGGTGTTTGTGCTTTGTCCTTCCGAAAGTTTCCTGAGTGATAGTGTTAGATCTTAGTCATAAGCAAACCTACTCAACCATGGCATTGTTTTCTTGTTCCTGACTTGAGAACTGGAGTGCGTCTTACATGTGGCCACCTTTTTAAGTAATGGTACGAAGCGTGGGATCAATCTCTTAGTCATGGGCCTTTTCAGCCTTAACCTAAACCCGACCATAGTTGAAACGTAGAACTGGACTCTAGGTTGAGAACTTTTGCATCCATGTTATATGACATCTGCTTGTGATTGCGATTTTTGCTTGTTATTAATTTGTCAAAACGTTAATGTGTATTGCACCTAAAACCGCGTCTAGAAAATCGTCAAATTGACCAAACTTTCGCCGAATTGACAAATTGCATGATGGGGGCAGTGCGCCGAAGCACCGCGGTGCGCCTGGCGCACAGCTCTTGCGCCGGACGCAAAGGCACCCTGTCGAGCGCAAAGCTGCGCGCCAGACGCACCACAGCGCGGGTGCGGCTTTGCACCGAGCGCAACTCAGTGGCGTGGCACAAGCCTTTTCGTCTCATGCTATTGCCATTTCGGCTATCGTTTAAGTCCTAAAAAGACTGTCAACAAATCCGTCATTGTTTCATGTTGGTCGTCGCGTTCCGAAATTAAGTAGAATTAGTCAAAACCTCGCCTAAATGGCTAAAAAGCATGTCGGGGAGCAGTGCGCCAAACGCATTGACTTGCGACTGACGCACCGCTCTCGTGCCGAACGCACAAGCTACGCGCCACGCGCAACGTTGTTGCGTGGCGCGTATCCTGTGCATCTCATGTTTTTGTCGATTTAGTAGTCGTAGTGGTCGATTCTGTGTTCTTTCCGTCTGCATTCGCGTAGAGTCATGATCATCCTAGGAGTCCTTTTTGTCCAAAAATGAAACTCACCTAATGCAAGCAAAAAAAAACAAATCTTTTCATTCATATCATCTACGGTTGAGTCTATCCTAAAAAGTGCATCTAGAAAAGTGATCATGGTAGAGATAGAGTTGTCACGCATGTCTACCATGTTCCATCTCATCCCATCTCTAACAAATCTCCCGTATCACATCTATCCTATCATATTCCATCCTTTTCAAAAAACATCTCTTTCTTCAAAATCAGTCATACTCCCTCTTCTATTCTATCTTTTTCGCAGACATTTATTAATCATTATCACACCACATATTAAAAAAAAAATTTCAAAATGAATTCGCCATCTTTTCCAATAAAAGTTAAAAACAAGGGGTCCCATTAGAAAACGAATTTCGAAAATTCTAAGCCTAACCCAAATACCTCCAATCTAATTCAATCACCCCAATTCCAATCCATTTGCATTCATTTCAAGCCCATGTGCATTAGAGTCCATTTGCATTCATCCTAGACCCATCTAAGGTTGAGTCCATACATACATATTAGGGCCACTTGAGTCCATGCATTCATACTAGCCCACTTGCATTATAATCCATCTTAGGCACAATCTAATTATCATCTCAGCCATTCCAATCTAAGTTTAATCCTAATCCAATCCAAAACATAGGTCCATTTAGGCCCAATTCATACCCTATGTCTATTTTACATTACCATGTAAGCCATAGTCAAGTCTTAGGATCATAAAAGCCCAATTCATACCCTAGGTCTAGTTTGCATCTCTATGTAATCCCTAGTAAAGTCTTAGGACTGTAAAAGCCCAATTCATACTCTAGGTCTAGTTTGCATCTCCATGTAAGCCCTAGTCAAGTCTTCAGACTATAAAAGTCCAATCCTAAGTCTAGTTTGCATCTCTATGTAAGCCCTAGATAAATCCAATTCCAAACCCATATAGGACGAAGTCCAAACTCTAAACCCATTAATCGTTTGGTCTATAGTCTGCTTACTCTAAATGTTAGTTCAAAGTCTAGCCACCCTTAGGTCTAGTCTGCTTATTCTAAATATAAGTTCAAGTCTAGCCTTCCTTATTGCCTAGCCTACTTACGCACCCGTAAGTTCAAAGTCTAGTCACCCTTAGGTCTAGCATGCTTATTGTAAATATAAGTTTAAAGTCTAGCTTTCCTTATTGCCTAGCCTACTTACTCACCCGTAAGTTCAAAGTCTATTCACCCTTAGATCTACCCTCCTTATTCTAAATATAAGTTCAAAGTCTAGCATTCCTTATTGCCTAGCCTACTTACTCACCCGTAAGTTCAAAGTCTAACCTTCCCTGTCACCTAGCCTACTTACTCTCCCGTAAGTTCAAAGTCTAGTGTTCCCTAAAGTCCACATAGGCAATCTTCTTTGAGTCTAGTCTGCTTATTCTACCTATAAGTTCAAAGTCTAGTATTCAGTGAAGCTCAATCATTGAGTCCAATCTGCTTGCATAGTCCAACCCAGTCCAGTCCATGTCTCCATATGCATATAGTTAGTGCAACACCCCGACAATTCTCTATTTTTCCAAAATACCTTTTTAATATAAAACTTAGAGGATTATCAAAGCATTATCGCCCGTGTGATAACGTATCGGCTTATTCAGAATTTTACAGCGAAAATAAATAAATAACTTTGAAAACTTACTAACTTAGTCAACCATAAGTCACCTCCAAAAACCAAACCAAAAGTCAACCAAACCAAAGTCAATAGTCAACCATAATTAAAACAAAACTATAAAGTATTAAAGCTAAACACAAGCTCTCCACGAAATCTGAACCCATGATGCATCATCTTCAGACCTGAAATGGTCGATGCTCTATTGATCCTGAGAGACTGCTCACCAAATGGGTCATCACATGATCAATAAGGCACAACCATGATCGACATACAGAAAAGCACGTAATCAGCAAAGGTGAGTACTACATACTGAATAAAATATACAACCTAACATGATACTAATAAACATAAACTTAATGATAAACAAAGATATAATAAATAGCATATTGACTATACTGAACTAAACTTCCATAATCAATAAATTAATTATAATTAGATTGAATAGGCGATGGAAAGAGTTGTCCAAACCAAACCAGTCTTTATAAATTTAGAAGACGAAGTACGGGCGCGACTCCGTACTCCCATGACCAACGATATCGATGTACTAATTTAAATAAAATAGGACACGATGATCAATCCGGTCCCAAGAAAAACCATGGGCAACCACCATGTACTCCAACTCATACTAGTCCAACACTTCAGACGTGCACAAGTCTAAAGCTTATTGTTATTCACTTTCCACTTTAAGTGATTAATAAATTATTTATTAGTTATGACTCACAAAGTAAGACAACCAACATAATCATCAAGGACACATTAAACTTTCATTTTTATCTTAGGATTAGATAAGGTGATCAACAACTTAACAATCTAAGAATAATCCATTATTAGTTCCATAACCAACCATTATTTATTTGTTGATCTAAGTCAACAATCAACCACCCTTTTATAGGTGAATAACCAACTTACCAAATAAGGCCCACGGTCCTCATAAAGTAAATAAAATAATCCAAAAGGAACAACATGATCCAATTCATGATCCAATAACTACATAATTATTAATCCCTCATGTGAATTAATAAAATAAAGTTTCCAATCCCATATGCTTGCATCAATCATCCATACAAACATAATACAACCATCATAGGCAACATGCTTCACACAACGGCATAAAACATGTAATTCTACTTGAATATAAATCACATATGAACTATAAATAGTCCCCTATACATGATACTACATCAATCCTAATCTTAGGACATGATACTAGTCTACTAACACATAGGTATGTACGTACCTTGTGTAGACAATATGAGATGTCACTTTATCAACCATAGAATTCACCTAAAGAGAATTCTCCGCCTACCAAATATCAATACAACCATTAATCAATACTCAAATAAAATTCCAGCAACTTTAAAATATTTTAAACCCTCTTTAAAAGTGTTTAAAATCCTTTTTAATCATTAAAATTTCAACTATTAATGTCTCCTAGTCTAGTACTACCATACTAGTCATTAAAAACCCTCAAAAACCCATGCTTTGACATTTAAAAATCCATCATAAGCATACTAATAAAAATTCCAGCAACTTATAATATGTTTAAAACCCTTTAAAACATACTTAAACATAATCATCAACATTAGAGTACTCAATTTTTATAAACTATAATATAGTACTTTAATTTCCAACTCATAAAACCCTAAAAATCCATGTTTTGATACTTAAAACCCTAACTTAAACATAATTAATAAATCTGAAATTAAATTGCTTTACTATACAAATCATATAATCTAAAATTTATATTTAAATCATCAAAACTACAAACTTTAACCATGAAAATATTAAATCAATCCTTAAAACATAAACTTAACATTAAATAAAATAGAGGAGGAAGAAGTAAACCAAAGCAAGAAGAGAACAAGACCGAAAGAGGAGGAAGAAGGACGCCATGCTGCTGCTGGCGGCGGTCGGTCGGCGGCGGCGACGGTGGCTGCGGTGGCTGCTGCGGCAGCCACGGTGGTCCGAAAGACAAGAGAAGAAAACGAAGGGGAGGGGGAAACGAGTGAGGAGAGAGAGAAAATAATAGAGGAGAGAAAATTAGGGTGAGTGATTTTTAGTGTGGGAATTTTGGGTTTAGTTTGGGTTTATATAGGTAAACCCTCAGGGCTTAGGAAAATGTGTTTGGGCTTTTAATAATCAATTAATGATTGGGTGCTTGAGTTGAGTTGGGCTCCTCTAACCCATTTTAAAATCTTTTACACTACAACTCAAAAATACTTAAACTATTAAATAACATTCAAAGTATGACTAAATAAAATATTTGATTATTTAAAAACATTAAATAATCGATTTGACTTTAAAATAGTCAACACTTAAGAATTTAATTATTTAAATACTAAAAAATATATAAATATACTTTAAAATATATTTATAAAATTCATTAAATTGTGGGGGATTACAGTCTACCCCTCTTAAAAGAAGTTTCGTCTCGAAACTTGACACGAAAACCCTCACAACTTTAAAACTTTGACTCAAAACTTCCATTTGGAAATACTTGTGTCACAACGTGTGCACACTTTACCAACTTTTAAACCACTTGTGTTACTCATGAACACACTTTTCTATGCGGAGAACCAATTTATTTTGCACCAACATGTGCAAATCGCTAAAATAAGCATAAAAATACATAAAAATACCATAAAATAAGGCAAAAAGCGTGAAATTCTATCACATTCTACCCCCCTTACAGAAAACGAGTTACGCCCTCGTAACTCACCTCAATGAATAACTCAGGATATTTCTTCTTCATTTCATCTTCAGCTTCCCATGTTGCCTCTTCGGACTCATGGTTAGACCAAAGCACTTTCACAATATTCACATCCTTATTGCGTGTACTACGCACCTTTTTATCCAAGATTTTCACAGGCCTTTCCTCATACGTGAGGCTACTATCAATTTGAATTCTTTCTGGCACCAAAACATTATTCTCATCATATATCTTTTAAGTTGAGAAATGTGAAACACATCATGCATCTTATCAAACTCCATTGGTAAAGCCAACTTATAGGCAACCTTCTCAATTCTTTGCAAAATCTCATATGGGCTAACATACTTGGCACTTAATTTGCCCTTCTTACCAAATCTCATCACTCCTTTGGTCGGTGACACTTTCAAAAACACCTTATCACCAACTGTTCACTCAAAATCAGCATAACTTTTTCGCTTATCCCGAGCGGCTTGAATTCTAGCTTGAATCAACTCTACATTCTTAACGGTCTCCTCGATAAATTTCGTCCCCAATACTATATTCTCACTAAAATCATTCCATAGAATGGGACTTCTACACTTCCTTCCATACAACGCCTCAAAAGGAGCCATCTTAATACTCGCATGGTGACTATTGTTGTACGAAAACTCAATCAAGTCCAAGTGATCTTCCCAACTTCCTTGGAAATCAATTGCACACGCTCTTAACATATCTTCCATAGTCGGATTGGTCCTTTCAGTCTGACCATCGGTTGCAGGATGAAAAGCAGTACTCATCTTCAACGTTGTTCCAAGATTCAACTAGACCTTTTGCCAAAATTTCGAGAGAAATCTCGAATCACGATATGAAATAATGTCCGTCGGGACTCCATGTAGTCTCACCACGTGCTTGATATACATCTTGGCAAGTTGCTTCTTCTTACATGTCTCTTTGATCGGTTGGAACACGGCAGACTTCGTCAGACGGTCCACGATAACCCAAATAGTATCATTGTCATCTCTCGTCTTTGGCAAAGCAGTCACAAAGTCCATCGATATAGAATCCCACTTCCAGCCAGGAACCTCTAAGGATTGAACCTTCCCCATTGGTCTCTTATGGTCTATCTTTACTTTCTGATAGGTCAGATATTTTCACACAAACTCAGCGACTTCACGCTTCATATTCGGCCACCAATAAATTTCCTTAAGATCCTTGTACAGCTTATCACCCCCATAGTGCACAAAATATGGGGTATTATGCCCCTCTTCCATAAGCTTCCTCTTAAGCTCTTCACACTTTTGTGGTACACACCACCTTCCTTTGAACCTCAAGCTTCCATCATCATGAATCTTAAAGTCAACTTATTTGCCTTGCTTCATCTTCTCCTTAATCTTATCTAGGTGCTCGTCTCCAACTTGACCCTCTTTGATCTCATCGAAAACTGACAACCTTAATGACAAAGCACTCAATCTTGCCTCGATCTCCCCAGGATTTAGAATTTCTAGGCTAAGCCTTTGCATATCTCGGTACAATTCCTCAGGAACTACCAAATCATTCACACTACGACTCGACTTTCTACTCAAAGCATCGGCGACTACATTCCCCTTCCCTTCATGATATTGGATATCTAGGTCATAGTCTTTAATCAATTCCAACCATCTTCTCTGCCTCATATTGAGATCCTTCTGGGTGAAAATGTACTTCAAACTCTTATGATCAGTAAAGATCTTGCAAGTTGCCCCATATAGGTAATGTCTCTAAATCTTCAAGGCAAAAACAATAGCGACTAACTCTAGGTCATGGGTAGGATAATTAGACTCATACGGTTTCAGGCGACGTGAAGCATACACGATCACCTTCCCATTTTCTTGCCGTAACACACCCCAATCCATTCTTTGAAGCATCACTATACACCTCGAATCCTTCATTTCCATCAGGCAGGGTTAAAACAGGTGCAGAGGTCAGACACACCTTCAAAGTCTGAAAAGCTTCATCGCACTTATCACTCCACTCAAATTTCGACTCTTTCTTCATCAAATTAGTCATTGGCCTTGCTATCTTCGAGAAATCTCTCACGAATCTCCTATAATAGCCAGCTAATCCCAGAAAACTCCTAATATCTGACACATTCTTCGGTGTAGGCCACTCACTAACAGCTTGAATCTTTGCAGGATCCACATACACTCCTTCTTTTGACACATAATGACCCAAAAAGGCTACCTTCTCCAATCGGAACTCACACTTAGAGAACTTTGCATACAACTGGTTCTTTCTAAGCGTCTCCAATACTATCCTCAAATGCTCATCATGCTCTTCTTCACTCTTTGAATAGATCAAGATATCATCAATGAACACTACAACAAACTGATCCAAAAACTCATGAAATACCATATTCATCAAGTCCATAAATATAGACGGAGCATTGGTCAATCCAAACGGCATCACAGTGAACTCATAATGACCATAACGCGTCCTAAACGCAGTCTTAGGTATATCCTTATCAGCTACTTTCAACACACTTGCTCCATTTAACTGATCGAACAGGTCATCTATCCTCGGCTAAAGGATACTTATTCTTAATGGTCACATTGTTCAACTCCCTATAGTCAATGCATAATCTCCTACTTCCATCTTTCTTCTTCACAAACAACACAGGAGCTCCCCAAGGTGACGCACTAGGCCTAATATAACCTTTCTCCAACAGCTCTTGCAACTGCGTCTTCAACTCGTCATCTCAGGAGGTGCCATTCTATACGGTGCCTTAGAAATAGGTGCAGTTTCAGGAACTAAGTCTATGGTGAACTCAATGGCTCTCTTGGGCGGTATACCAGAAATCTCGCTTGGAAACACATCCATAAACTCATTTACGATCGGTAAATCCTCAATCTTCAATTCAACCTCTTTACTCACATCTTGCACAGTATAGAAGAATAATTCACACCCTTTCTTTACCAACTTCTTCACTTGCATTGCAGAAACAACCCCAAAGTTCTTAGGCTTCCCAAAACGTCGGTATGAAGTTAACTTCCCCAAAGGGCTTCTCAACACTACCTTATGAGCTTCACAATCTATCTTGGCTTTAATTATAGAAACCTAACCAATTCATCCCCAGAATAACGTCTAGGTCTCCCAGATTGAACTCTATCAGATTAGAAGGAACAACACAATCTTCTATCTTCAGAGGTAATTCTCTATACAACTTAGTACACCTTATAACTTCCCCAGTAGGTATACTTATAGGCAAGTCAATTACTTCAAAGTCTACCAACCCCAAGCTCTCAATAACAGACGACGAAATAAACAAATAGGTCGCCTCATAATCAAATAACGCTTTAACGAGAACGAAGTTAATAGAAAAAGTGCCAGAGACTACGTCGGCAGATTTCTCAGCTTCATTGCGACTCATCACGAACAGCTTCCCCGAAGCTTTACTCTGGTTGTTGTTGTTGTTGTTGTTCTCATTAGCAGGATTACAGTAGCTTCCTTGATTGTTTTGCGATCCCGTAAACTTCGACCCTTGGTTGTTCGCTTGGTTGAATCCAGACCTTCCCTGATTACCACTCACATTACCATTCTGCTCTTTCCTTTGCTTGGTGAAGCACTCAAACTCTCTATGCCGCTTCTTTTGGCAGTAATGACAGGTCACTAGATCTCCTTTACAGTCTCTACCAGGGTGGTTCTTGTTACATCTCTTGCAGTTGTAACTCCTCTCAGACTGGCCCTTACCATTAAAGCCTTGGTCATTCCTTCCTTGGAAATTCCCATTCCCATTCCTATTCTTCTTAAAGTTCCCCTGATTTCTTCCAGAATTGAAATCTTTTATTTTCTCACCTACTACATCATTTTTTCTTATCACGCCTCGATTGAAGACCATAAATATGGGCAGCTCTCCCATAAACAACATCTAGGGACACAAAGGTCTCACCACCTAACCCCAATTGAATTTCCTCAGTCAAACCTTGCTCAAATCTCTGAGCTTTTAGCTCTTCAACAGCTACAACCTCAGGTGTAAATCTAGACAATGCTATGAACTTGCTATAACACTCAGAAATGGTCATACTCCCCATCCTAAGGTTTATGAATTCCTGAGCCTTTTGCTTTCTTATAAATGCAGGGTAAAATTTTCCTCTTAAAGCAGCAATAAAGGAATCTCAATTAAACCCTTTCACAGTACTAAGTCTATTCCCATTTTCTTTCCACCATAAATCAGCCTCATCTTTCAGATACAACATAGCCTGACCTACTTTCATATCCTCAGGACAATTCACAGCCCCAAAAATCTTATCGAACTCCCTAATCCAGCTCTCTAAGAATGTAGGGTCGGCTTGCCCCTTAAAGTACGACGGCTTAATCTTAGCTAATCTCTCTCAAACATATCCCCTCGGGATCGGGACGATCGGCCCTTTCTTCACTAATGCTTAAAAGTGTTACTTAAAGGCCTAAAAGTGTTGCTTTAGGCAATAGGTAACACTTTTATAAGTGGAACATCTCGCCGTCTTGCTACCTATTCTCTAAGGTAACACTTTCTAATGCTAATGTTTCACTTTCTTAAGTGTTACATAAAATTCTATAATGGAACACTTTTTTAAAACTAATGTATCATTTTTATAGTGTTACTTGTAATTTTTTATGTAACACTTTTTCATCTATAGTAGCACTTTCTATGTCATCTCTTGAACTATAATAACACTTTATTCGATATTATATATCATTTTAAGTCAGCATATGTAACACTTTATTAGACTTTAGGCAACAATTTTTATTAGCTAGATTTATAGTAACACTTCTATTTCACATGTTTTATAGTAATATTTTTTTATTTGTCGGCACATATACAATAATAATAATACTAAAACTTGCAAACGTAATAAACGAAGAGGAAATAAAATAATATTATAAATATAAATGAGTACAAATACTCAACGGTCCCTTTAAAGAATGAGCCAAAGAGTAGTATTCGTCAATATAATTGAAAACATACTATTACGTTCAAAATATAGATAGTTGATTCGAAAATCGGTCGAATATATATAACTCTCCCAAAATAAACCTAAATCAATTTTAAGGTCATTTCTTTCTTTCATCTTCAATTCCAATAGCCCTATCCATGCACGCAGGTTTCTCGAAGCATCATGCCTACTTGCTACTCTAATCCATTATCTTCATCATCCTGCAATAAGAACAAAAGAATAAGAATCTTCAAAGTGTTATATGATAACAAGACTAGTGATATACTTGTTGGAAAAAGAAAAACAAGTATAGTAAATATATAAGGCACTTCATGCACTGTTTGTAGACCTCTAGATTTGACCCCTCGAAATAGATAGCAGTCCCATTTTACCAAGTGATCCTAGGGATACGTACGGGAGGCCTCCAAATAAAAGAAAGACAGCATATATGGGGATGGCAAGCGTCCAACATATAAATGCAGAGTTCTAAAAAGTGGTGAAATAAATGTGCTCTAATTGCAAAGAGCCTGGTCACAAAGTTCGTACGTGCAAATATAGAGTACTTGTGAGTCACTTGACAGTCAAAATTTACAAGTACAACAGTTTTACAGCAACTTTCGCGAATTAATATTAGTATATTTTTAAAGAAATATAGTTTTAATATATAGGACACTATTATTAGTGTTTAATTAGTATTGTGTTTGTACTGGTGGGACTTCTGTTTGCAAGGAGAAGGTATTGAGGGGTTAGAAAGATGTATGACTGTGTTCTGATCGATTGAATTTTACTGTTTTTTTAGCAATAGATGTGTCTCCCACTGTAACTAATCGATTTAATTTTATTCACTAAACTAACCACCCACTTTGTCTATTGTCATTTCCTATAAGATGAAATACATGTTTAAAGAAACCGCATAATTGCTTACCTGTGGAAACAAATCACAAATATTGGTTGGTAAAGACTAGAATTTAGGTGCAAGACTTTCACTGTCACATCATGAGAAAATCGTTTGAGTTTTTTTCATCCTTGACAAACCATAGATATGCACTCTTTCAGCAAGAACATTGAGACCAGGCTTAAAACCAGGTGAATTTTTCACGAGCAAACTTGGGACTATCTGCAGTGCAGTAGACTCACCAGCAACTGCAGATTTAAAAGCAGACTCCACACTGTCCACAGTCAATATTCAAGTAACTAACAGCGACAATTAAACAATCAAGTCCATACATGAGTGTGGTACATTTCTGTGAGATAGTCAATCCCCTTTCTTGGGTTATGATCTTCATTAAGAATAAATAGGAATACAAGCTAGGCTATACAAGGCAATAATATAAACGTATAAAGACCTACTATAATTACAAGATTACTATCTAATACACCCCCGCAGTCGGAGCGGGAGGAAGGCAAACCGAGGGCGGGACCGAAACGAGTGAAGAGATGACGTGGCAGTCCTTTAGTGAAGATGTCAGCATACTGATGCTCAGAAGGGACATGCAAAACACGAATATGACCAACCTGAACTTTTTCGCGAACAAAATGAATATCAAGTTCAACATGTTTAGTTCGCTGATGTTGGACGGGGTTGCCAGAGAGATAAACAGCGGAGATATTATCACAAAAAACCATGGTGGCAGTGTGGATGGGGAGATGAAGCTCAAGAAGAAGGTTACGAATCCAACTAGTTTCAGCAACAGCATTGGCAACACCACGATACTCGGCTTCAGCACTAGACCGAGACACAGTAGCTTGTCGTTTGGAAGACCATGAGACAAGGTTGTCACCAAGAAAAACACAATATCCCGAAGTGGAGCGACGGGAATCAGGACAGCCAGCCCAATCAGCATCAGAATAAGCAGTTATGGAGTGAGACTTAGACACAGTTAAACTAAGTCCATGATGAAGAGTACCTTTAACATAGCGTAACACTCGTTTGAGAAAATGGAAATGAGGCTCTCGGGGAGAGTGCATGAAGAGGCAGATCTGCTGAACAGCATAGGCAATGTCAGGACGAGTGAATGTGAGATACTGAAGGGCGCCAGCAAGGCTGCGGTACAGAGTCGGGTCCTTGACAGGAGGACCATCAGTAGCACTGAGCTTAGAAGAAGTATCAACCGGGGTGGTGACAGGGTTACACCATTGTCATGAAGCACGAGCTAAGATATCCTTGGCATACTGTTCCTGTGAGAGGAAAAGACATGTAGAAGTACGAGTAGCAGTAATACCAAGAAAATGATGAAGAGATCCAAGGTCAGTCATAGCAAATTCACGAGACAGTGTATCAATAATCCGACCAAGAAGAGCAGTGCTAGAGGCAGTCAAAACTATATCATCAACATATAGAAGAAGATATGCTATATCAGTACCCTGCCTGTAGATAAAAAGAGAGGTGTCACAAACACTGCTGGTAAATCCCTGTGACAAAACAAAGTGAGTAAACCGCTGATACCAAGCACGGGGTGCTTGCTTAAGACCGTAGAGAGATTTGCGGAGCTGACAGACATGATGAGGCACGAGAGGGATCAACGAAACCAGGGGCGATGCATGTAGACAGTTTCCTTGAAGTCACCATGAAGGAAAGCGTTCTTGACGTCCAGCTGATGGATGGGCCAGGAACGAGAGACTGCAAGCCCTAAAACAGTGCGAATAGTGGCCGGTTTGACAACCGGGCTAAAGGTTTCATCGCAATCAAGACCAACCTGTTGATTTTTACCATTGCCTACCAAGCGGGCCTTATAGCCGGGCCAAAGAGCCATCGAGTTAAATTTATGACGATATAACCACAAACTCCGAATAATATGGGCACAGGGGCGTGGGACCGAATCCCAAGTATGATTATCAATAAGAGCACGATATTCGTCTGCATGGCTTTATTCCGGTTAGAGTCACGAAGGGCGGAGAGGTGGGATTTGGGAAGAGGAGAGAGGTGGAGTAGTGGTGACATGGAGGTTGAGACGGTGACGAGGGTAAAATTCCGTGCTTAGCACGGGTGGTCATGGGGTGGGTGGGTGGTGGTGGAGGGGGGGGAGGAGGAGAGTTCACTTAGGGCCGGTTGTGGGGTTAGGGGTAGGCGAGGGGGCTGGGAATTGGATTGAGTAGTGGGGTTAGGGGGTGGGAAGGGAGTGAGAGGGGAAAAAGGAGGGCTCGGTATTGGGTTGGGGGAGGGAGGGAGCTCGATATTGGGCTGGGTTAGGGGTAGGGGAAGTAGGAGGGTTGGGAAGGGGAGAAGGGGACGGGTTGGGAGAAGGTGGGGAAGATTGGGGCGGGGAGCGAACAAAGGGGGAGGGAAGTTGATTATTTGAGGAGTATAAAGCACATTTTTAAGGTTAAGGGGACGGGTGGGGGTAGGTATATGAGACATGCACGAGGCAATAAGCTGGAATAGAGTTACCATTGCCAACATAAATAGAAGCGAATATTACTCAAATTAGATGAATTGACAAGAGTACACCGGATCCGCGGTTAAATGAGAAGAAGCACTGTGTCCATATACCAAGAGTCATCGGAGTTGTTGAAGAGATAATGTACGAACGGCACCAATATCGGTAGGCTCAAGAGCATCAAACTCGGTGAGATATGCTTGACCATAGCCACGGGGCGATTAGGAGTGTGGAAGCGGGTCGATGTGGGGCGCCAGAAGGGTGCGCGTGGCCGCCACGGGGAGGCCCGGCTTGCTGAGTTGGGTAGGGGCATGGCGGGACAGCCCGGTACGGTGGAGGGGCCCCGCATAGGGTGGTATGAAGGCGGGGCGGCGGCCATGGAAGGGCGCGCACATGACCCGGCGGCGGCGGGGGCGGGCCGAGCCTCGGCCGGGACCCGCGGCGTTACGGCGGGGGCGACGGTGACCACCCTTGGGTGGTGGGGGCGTGGTGAGTCGGACCACGGCGGGGAATACGACGGTGGGGAGCCAGGAGTGACAAGGGCGGCGAGGGGAAAGGTGCGGGTTCATCACGAGCTTGCCTTCCTTTGTTGCTCTAATTGGAGCATACTCGCGCCGTTTCAAAAGACGGAATTTGTTGGTTAATAAACGAAGCCCTGTGTCATATTCGCCGGCAAACCACGCCAAGTTGAAGAACTAACCGTTGTTGAGTAATCGGGGAATCTACATCCGAAAGTTGATCGAAGTTCTTTGAGACGATGGCGATAATCATCCAAAGAAGACATGGTTTCAAGTTTAAGATTATTAAATTCATGTTCAAGCGTTGCGGCACGTGAACCTTTATTGTTGTGGAATAAGTGTTGAAGTTTCAACCACGCTTCGCGGCCGTGGTGTGCGGTTCGAGAATCCTCAAGCAAAGATCGTCGAAATGGAGCCATAGATCCATTGAAGAACATGGGAATCTATCTCCGCCAAGTGGAGAAATCCGCGTCGGTTTTTCGGCGGTGGTGCGGTTCCATCAACATGGTGCAACACCTTGTAGCCACGAAGGTGAAGTTTGAAGAGTTTAACCCATGAAGAATACGAGACCTTCGATCCGTCAAGCACACGCACTTTGTGTTGGATGTTGCGAAGCCGGTATATACGAGGTGAAGACCCTTGGTGGTCGATTGCTCGAGGTTGTCGGAGTCGCCTGCCATTCGAAGCTAATGGTGGGGATAAGGCACGTGTTTAAGGGTGAAGGGTGGAGGCGCCGTGGCAGCCGGAGGTCCTAGGAGAAGAAAGAAAACTTCCTTGCTCTGATTACCATGTGAGATAGTCAATCCCCTTTCTTGGGTTATGATCTTCATTAAGAATAAATAGGAATACAAGCTAGGCTATACAAGGCAATAATATAAACGTATAAAGACCTACTATAATTACAAGATTACTATCTAATAATTTCCAAGGTCCTAAGATTCTTTCACAAAAATAAATACACAGCTCCTGTTCGACTCCCAGATTCAAGGCCCTATAGTGATCAAGACCGCCGTTCAGAGGAAGGCCAAAGTAAAAAAAAAAAACTATGCAACTGAAGGAGTCATTTCACAATCCAGCTCCACAAATTTCATGATCAAAGAAATTGAAGCACATGAAAATGCTAAAGGTAGTTCAAACATGTACTGCAGAAGCATAAGAGTGGAGGTGTGCAGAGAAGGGATGACCATCCTTTATAAATAAAACGAAAGCAGGGCAGAAGTAAGATTTGCACTTTGTATAAGGTCATGATTTGCTTTTAACATGTGCCTTTGGAATTCTCCTTTAATAAATTAGGAAATTTCAAAATGATACTCTGCATCCAAATTCATTTAGTTTTTGTAGTCTCTATGTTGGTACAGGTAGTCATGACTCATGATTTCTGTCGTATTTTGATACATCATTACTCCAGCATATAAATCTAGAGATTTTGCAGCAAAGTCCACTAATACGGGAATGAATAATTATTCCCTATTTCATATATTCACTTTGCAGGCTAAATAGACCAGATTTTCATTCAAAATTTATGCCAACCAACGAAATTATAAGCCAATAATTCTATATTTAGATTCTTAAATATGCCAACTGTTTACTATAACAAGAACAAGTTTGTTTGAATATGGACTTACACAACTTGGTGAGGAGTCTAGAGCGCAGTATTTGTGCAAATCTTTGGTAGGATCAAACCAAATGTTAAGTCTTTGCTCTCTGTTGCCCTCTCTATTTACAAATATATTGGTCTGAATTGAGTATGGCTCTCCAGCTGTGTTTCCCATAAACTCAAAATCAAATTCATTGTGAGTTGGACCTTCTAATGACATCTGCAATCACCCATTTCCAATATCAATCATAAATGAGTAGATAAAAATCAAGGAGAATCTGCAAAGCCATTAGAGAAGTCGGCCTAGCAAGCACAATGGCCTAGCAACACATATTTTCTTTCTTTCTTCTAATTATTGGCTTACAACAACTGACTTTTATCATTAGTTCACAAGCAATTTCCAAAAAATCCAGATTTTACAAAATTCAGGTTTTCCACACAATTACATAAAATTACTAAAAACTAAGAAACCCATACATGGTCACCTATTCTAAGCCCTAGAATCAAAAGCCACAAATCAATTAAGAGGTTGTGAAGCTTGTTGAATCGAAACCCTAAAATTGGATAAGAAGATCACCAAAAACCTTACGAATCGCATAATAAAGGCAATATCGTATTTTTTGCTTCAATTTGGCTAGCCAATAAAACCATAAAATTGGATTCGAAGAATACCTTATTTCCAAATCAAGTCATAAAAATCGGTAGAGTGAACACGACCTAGGGTTTTTCATCTACCTCTCCTTGGATATCTCTCACTGCCGCCTCGGCCCTTCCTACGAGTCACACTACGTCATTTATTGCACCGCGTCTCATTTGACACTTGTATAAACCATAGGATTCTTTCGTAATAGCCTTATTTTTAAAACGTTTATTAAATCTTAATTATACGTATTAAGTTAATTATATTTCGAATATTAACTTTATTTTATCGAGGTTGGAGTATGAATTTATATTTGTCGTGTTTGTATAGATTTATAATTTTTATTTTTATTGAGTTGTTAAATGTATTTTGGATTTCAAGTGCCAAGTATTAGTTGAGTACTATTTGCCAAAAATGAAAATCCCAAACTACTCATCCCAAACTCCCTAATCGCCTAAATGAATCCCTTTGTCGGTTTTAAGTTGCAAGACCAAAGAACAAACCCTAACTTATTTACTTTCTCTCCCCCCAATTCACTCCCACAAACCCAGCCCCTCCCGTTCTTCCCTCTACTATCGCCTGGGCCCCCAGACCACCGCCAGCATTTTGCTGGTGTTGCTGTCTGCACCGCTACCGCCACGAGCTGCGGTATTCTTGCTGTTTTGTTTCTTCTCATCTGGTTGCGATGGTGCATTCTCTCTCTCATCTGGTTCGCACTAACTGGTTAGTGCTGCTGTTGCTACATTTATTGTCGTTGTTGTGTTGACGCTGTTGTTGAGTGTTGGTGTCGTCACCGCCACCACCGATGTTGATCCCAGCTCCCGTGACTTCTTCCTTGATGTTATTCCCTGCTCCTTTCTCTTCTCCGTCTATGTTGTTGTGGTGTTGTTGTCACCGCCGCCACGTCGCACTGTGGTTGTTGCCGCCGCTTCTTGGTGTTGTTGTTTGGTATGTGTTTTTATCTCTAACTATGATTATGATATCTTCTTTTCATTGTCATAGTCGAATGAGTTTACTTTGAAATTCGAATGAAGTTGGACAAAAATGATGTGTATTTGTTTCACCAATTTAATTTCAAGAAGCTGAATTAGTTTATGGTTTTAATGGTTAAGTTGCAAAATAAATGTGTTTCTTGTTGGTTGGATTGATGTTGTGAGCTATGTTTAGCTTGTTTAGTTAGAAAATTACAATCATAATTCTGAATTGGGGACCAAGGAATTAGAATGACAAGTGGAGGTGATGAATTTAATTGTGTATTAACCAATTGGTGCCTCCAGATGATATAGATACAGTACTAGACACACCACTAGTATTAGCTCCACTGTCCACGATGACCCTTTTTACCCCTTGATTGCCTTCTCTCATAAGTTAGCTTGATAGGTGGCTTAGTGTATGGATATATAATACATTGTTGTGCTTGTCGGCATCAATTTGTAATGAATGCAGCAGCTAGGAACAAGCAATTTTTAATGAACTCAAGAGAAATTACAACAAGGATAGAGATGCGGGACATATTTGATTTATATAGAAATCGGTTTGTAATTTCCTAAATTTTTAATGAACTCAAAGTAAATCAGTTTGTCTTTGCGTGCATTTCGCTACACGGTTGTGTAAAGACCCATGGCGGAGTCTTCGATTGAGATTTGAACAAAGGTGCGCAAATATGATTTTAGCACATACATTATTGTGATGTGAATTTAAATGAAGTGAAAATAAGATCTAAATGCTGTTATGATGGTATATAATTGGTCAGAAATGAGATCCGAAAATACGATGTGATAAGTAGTTGTAAGAGCAATTTCACGGTGATATACTTTGTGTGATTCCTCTTTTTAGATTCCCTATTTTTTGTGGTGAATATTGTATAACCCTTATTGCAATATTTTTTTGTTCCTTAGACACTCTTGGAGTAACCTTCAATTTCCCTGCTACCAACTTCATTTCAAGCTGCAAATACATCTCTTCACTTTATCCCACTAATGGCTTTGCTTGCATATGAGCATTTGATGTGAAAGGTCGTAATTGGGCCAATTCACATGTTTGGCAATTCATAATAATTGGAATTAGATTTGGGCCAATTCCTTACCCGTATTAAACATACCTCGGCCCATGTCATTTCAAATCCAAGTAAAATACTCTCATTTCAAATCCAAACTTCCTCTCTTCTCCCCTAAAATACCCACGACACACACGCTTTGCTTCGTCTTCTCTCTCTGCTCGTCTTCTCTCTCTCGCTTCGTCTTCTCTCTCCTCCATTGGAGCTTTTTTTGAGCTCGATTTCTCTCTTTAAAGGACGATTGATTACGCATATCTTCTTGAAAGGTCGGATTATTGAGCGCTCGTTGTAAACACGTCGAAGATACCTAAACTACCGATATAGAGGCAAGTAAAGGGTCGAATCCACAAGGACTAAGGGAAGCACCAATAAGTATCGATTTATAATAAGCTAAGCAAAGTCTATGTTTTTGAAGATTTATAGATGAAAAGGCGATAAGAAAAATGATTTTGGGAAGGGGTATCCACGATCGGCTCATTCCCTTAACCAAGCAATCACAATGGGAATAAACAATGGGGATCAATTGAGGGGAATTGTTCATCCATTGGTACTCTAATCACTCTCTCGAGCTAGCTAGATTGGCCTAGTCTTTTTACGAAGACCTATTCTCATGGCTAAGACATTAACCAAGCATATCCATAAACATGATGAACTTAAACAAGCAAACTAAGTCCCCTGGGCTAAGTAGTCCCTATTCTCATGGTCTTTCAAGCCTAATAATCGATTTGAGGCAACCCCTTAACTTCATCTCTCGATCCTTCACTAAGGGTACCTAAATTATGCTCCTATAATGGCCGATCACATAAACATTCATGAAAATGACAAATCAATTAACCAAAATTATCCCAAGTCGAAACCCGATGTTGGATTTGGGGTTCATGAACTCATTAATGGCTTCAAGCCCTTCGCAAAGAAATAGCTACTCACAAATCATGAAAATTATAAACTAAAAGACATTAATAACTATTAACATGAACTAAAACAATAATCTAGGATGAACAAGTAAATAGAGTGAGAATGACATGAAAATAAGAAAATAAAGCAATAAAATATGCGAGAGAGTAAGAAATTCTCATTAAAGTTGCAGGAGTCTCCGAATCTTTAAGTTTCCTTCTTAGATTCTTCAAATTGCAAGCTTTCAACAAGTTTTCTCACTTCTCTCTAGAAGATGAGATTTTCTCTCCCTAGGGTTCTAAGAATTTCAAATCTCCCTTTATTAAAATATAATGTAAAATTAGCTTGCTCTAAAATGAGAGGAGTTTGCCTTATATAGTCCTAAAATAAACTAGGCATAATTACAAATTAACTCCCCATTCAAAAGAGGATTTAAAAGAAAGATTTAGGAAAAACCGGGCCGGGTGGGTGGAGTGACCGGGCGCTCGGGTTAAGGTTGACCGGGCGGAGTCAAGTCGGCCGGGCGGGTCGAACCAACGGGATTGAAATTTGAGTTTTCCGGATTGACCGGGTAGGTCGGTTGGCCGCGCTCGGGTCGGTTTTGATTATCGGTTCATTTTCAAACGGCCATATCGACTCGTTTTGCATCGGAATTGAGCTTGTGACCACTTGTTGGAAAGCTAGTGAGGCAAAATTTTATCTCCAACTTGAATAACTCAAAACTGTTTTGTGTGCTATAAGTTATGGCCATTTGAAGTTGACTTGTACGCAAGCCTTTCCAAAACTTCTTATATTTGTCCTCATGAATTCGGTTATGCTTCCTTGAAGCTTCCTTGACCCTCCTCTTTGATCTTAATATTCGGAGTTGGGCAAGTATCCTCCCGAGCATGCTCCTAAGTCTGAAATGAAACAAAGCGCCCCAAAGAAAGTGCATACGAGGAGGAAAATTGCCACAAATTAAGGAAATAACTAACAAACTAGCCTAAACTAACTCAAACAACTATTATACCAACTAAAAAGCGTCAAAAAGTAAAGCAATAAACAAGACATCAAAATCCCCCGAGCTTGATCTTTGCTTGTCCCCAAGCAAAATAGAATAAAACACAAGGGTAAGAGAATGAAAACTTATTTGAAAACAAAATGAAGAAGAAAGAGGGATGAAAAATGAAAAAGGAAGGAAGGATAAAGAATTTACACTAACTCATTTTCGTAGGAATCACGATTGCATTTGCACGTGCAAAGCTCTTTAAACCCCTAGATCGCTACAGAGGGGCGAGTGGGATCTCGCGAGGGTTTCCGAAGAGTTTTAAACCCCTGACTCTGGCTTTTCATCAACCATTTATTCAACACTTTCAAGATTTATGCCCAAGTCGACTAGTAACGAAATGGTTCCAAGCAAAGATAAAGAAGCGACTTTCAAGGCAACTAATTTCTAAGTGTACTCGTGGGTTATGAGTAGAGAAACGAGGCTAATCAAGATTGCAATAGGACACCTAATTAGACTTTTTACTCGCTCATTAGAGGAACACTTAGCTATCCAAAAGACTTAAGGCTCTTGAGAGTGTTATAAAAGCTTAAACCACTAGTCCACTTCCCTAGACACACAAATAGGCCTTAGACTCCCACCTTACTCGAGACTTAAGAAAAATAGAACTAAGTGTGTGAGGCATCCGCAAATTGACCTCTTTCATTGAATTTCTTGTATTCTTTTTGTGCTTTTCGTTTTTCTTCACTTTTTTTTTTCAATTTTCACGCCTTTTTTGTTATTTTTGGCTTTTTCTTTTTCCTTATTATGGGAATTTTTCTTATACAAAGGTGAAGTAACTACTCACTAAAGAGAGACATAAAAACTTGTGGCTTTTTGTGCCACTTATTGCATACAAGAGAAATAAAAACTAAGTTTATTGTAGAGCTTTTATTTCGGGACATGATGAGTATATCTAGGGACCCTGAGGGCCGCAAATTTGAAGCTAAAATTATCCAAGCATGAGTAACTTAGTCGAGATTCAAGACTAGGCATCCGATTGAGCATTCATTAGTTTCATTTTGGTAGATTCTAATGCGATTAAGATTAATCAACTCCTAAAACACCTTAACCCATGCTCACTAGAGTTTATTCATTTCGGATCGGCAAAATAGTGATCAGAATCCGATCCGAAAAAAATCGGATATCAGAAATATTCGGATGGGATAAGCTGGATATCAGAAATTTTCATATGGTCGATTTTACTCGGTTCGGATTCAACGATATTTTGGGGAAATTTTTTGCAATCCGCCATGTATCCCTTTCTTTAATTTTTCAATGGCCCGTTCTTGGAGTCGACCACCGTACATCCATGACTCATGATACATCAAAATTCCAACATACCACCATCGATATAACATCCGACATCATCATTCATCATTGATACAAATTACCTTAAAAAATGCAAGAATTATGGGTCGATATTCAATAAGCCCGTAAAAATTCTACCCGGAAGACTTAAGAACTGGAAGTAGGAGGAAGAGGGAGGCTTGGTGGGTGGGGTGAAATTATGGTGTTCGACGAGGCAGGAGGGAAGAGAAAGGTTGGTGGCGCGCGGGGGTGACAAACCACGGCGGTAGTAAGCGATAAACGAAAAACAGCAACAACGGTGCGACACGAAGGAGGAGAGAAAGAGAAGGATAGGGAACCAACAGTAGCGCGAGATCGGCGTTGTCGCGGTAGTACGTGGTGCGTGGAGTGGGAGCCAGGAGATAAGTGAGAAGAGGGAGGCGAGAGAGTGAGAGAAGAGGTGAAGAGTCTAGTCTTGATCCATCTTACGGCGACGGCGTATTACAGTATTAGAGCTTTAGGGTTTCAAGTTTTTACTGTTTTTTTTAAATGAAATTATATAAATTAATTATAAATCGGATATTTCGGATATCAGAAAAATAAAAATCTTGATAGTATCACGTCCGATTTTTTTCGGATATCAGATCCGAAATATCGAACTCAAAAAATCGGATCGGATATCAGATTTTCCGGATCGGATCGGCCCAGGATCGCGGATCGGATCGGCCCAGGATCGGATTATGATGAACGCCCTAATGCTCACACTCTTCCAAAAGAAGCCTCTAAACATATACTCAAAGTCAAAGCAATGAATCCACATCATATCATTACTTAGCATCTTCCTTGGGCAAGAAAACCAAATTTTTATTTAAAACTAACACTTCTTTTTTTTCTTTTCTTCTTTCGATTCATTTGTTTTTTCATTTTTGACTTTGTTAGAAATAACGAGAAGGAAATCAAAACTTGAAAAGAGAAATAAAAGAAATGAAAATAAGACAATTTTTTAAGATTTTTTTTTTTTGTGAAAAAAAGGAAAAAAGGAAATAAAAACTATATACACCTCTCCCAAGCTAGCAAATAGCTACTCCCAAGCTAGAATTAAGCATTGTCCTCGATGCTTGAACAAAAAACGATCGGGGAGGGGAGGGAAGAAACATTCAACCAACAAACATATGTTCCACAAATCATAGAGCATTGAAGAAAGAGCAAAAGGAAGGAAGCTACGGATAGTAAGTGGGTGCAAATACCCGTAAATGACCCAATTTCTCCATTTCTAATAAACTTCTTCAAAACCATGATTTGCTTTCCACCACTATTGAGAATGGTTGTCATTCAAATTATGTGCCTAAATCAAAATCAAAAATAATAGAAAAGAAAAATGAGTAAAATGAAAATAAAAAAATAAAAGCAATAAATCATGAGTTACTTCCGAGAAAAACTTATTTAAGGTCCTAAGCTTGACCTTTCTAGTAAATAGCAATTCAAAGATCGCAAGAGTTTGTCAAATGCACTAGCACATATTTCCATTTAGATAGCATATTCAATACTTAAATAAAAGCATGCACAATATATAGTGCAATTCTATGCAAAAATTGAGGAGGGGGGATGCCTAAAAGAAGTGGAATCAAAAGAAAAATCAAGAAAATAAGAAGTAGCATGAATATCATCAACATTAGAGTCTACCTCATTACAACAAACATATGAGGGGAATATGATCATGCATAATAGGCTCACCGGTGGGAACCTTTGATTCATCAAAGAAATTCGTACCAACACTTAGAGGAATCATGATAATTTGCATAAAAATCGGAATCATAAGTGTCCACTGGCTAACCACATAAAAAATTCCAAGCTTAATCCGAAGATGTAAACAAAACTCACTTGGTTAAACATATTTTCAACAACTCCTCTAGTATGCTCATTTAGTCCCCGATATGTAATCTCACAAGCTTCCCCGATATCATAGCCATGGAACTTTATAAACTCCCCAAGCCTATCAAAGTATGCCCAAAGGATTCATTGTCGTATTGAGGAAAAGAAGTACTTTGCCATTTTTTTGAGAATTTTTCTTTTCAAAAAAAGAAAGAAAAAAAGAAAGAAAAGAAAAAAAAAGAATATTCACAAATAACCTAGACTTACCTAATCGACACAAATCAATGCAAGCCGAAGTCCCAGGCGGCGCTAAAATTTGGGCACTTCGTTGTAAACACGTCGAAGATACCTAAACTACCCAATATAAGGCAAGTAAAGGGTCGAATCCACAAGGACTAAGGGAAGCACCCGATAAGTATCGATTTATGATAAGCTAAGCAAAGTCCATGTTTTTGAAGATTTATAGATGAAAAGACGATAAGAAAAATGATTTTGGGAAGGGGTATCCACGGTCAACTCGTTTTAAGCAAGGATCACTATGGGAATCAACAATGGGGATCGTGGGGAAATTGTTCATCCATTGGTACTCTAACCATTCTCTCGAGTTAGCTAGATTGGCCTAGTCTCTTCAGAAGACCTATTCTCATGACTAAGGCATTGACCAGGCATATCCATAAACATGATGAACTTAAACAAGCAAGCTAAGACCCCTAGGCTAGGTAGTCCACTATTCTCATGGTCGTTCGAGCCTAATAATCGATTTGAGGCAACCCCTTAGCTTCATCACTCGATCCTTCACTAAGGGTACCTAAATTATGCTCCTATGATGGCCGATCACCGCAAACAATCATGAAAATGCCAAATCGATTAACCAAAATTATCCCAGTGAAACCCGATGTTGGATTTAGAGGTTCATGAACTCGTTAATGGCTTGAACCCTTCCCAAAGAAATTGCTACTCCGCAAAGCATGAAAAATTATAAACTAAAAGACATTAACAACTTTTAACATGAACTAAAACAATAATCTAGGATGAACAAGTAAATAGAGTGAGAATGACATGAAAATAAGAAAATAAAGCAATAAAATATGAGAGAGAGTAAGAAATTCTCATTAAAGTTGCAGGAGTCTCCAAATCTTCAAGTTTCCTTCTTAGATTCTTAATTCAAGCTTTCGAGAAGTTTTCTCACTTCTCTCTCTAGAAGATGAGATTTTCTCTCTCTAGGGTTCTAAGAATTTCAAATCTTCCTTTATTAAAATATAATGTAAAATTAGCTTGCTCTAAAATGAGAGGAGTTTGCCTTATATAGTCCTAAAATAAACTAGGCATAATTACAAATTAACCCCCATTCAAAAGAGGATTTAAAAAAGAAAGATTTACGGAAAAACCCGACCCGGTGGAGTGACCGGGCGCTCGGGTTGAGGTTGACCGGGCGGAGTCGAAATAACGAGATTGGAAATTTGAGTTTTCCTTGATTGGCCGGCCGGTGAATTGGCCCGATCGCCTGGGCTAGATTTTGATTTCATCGGTTTTTTGCAACCTAGCCATCTCACTTGTTTTGCATCGGAGTGAGCTTGTGACCACTTGTTGGAAAGATTTCGAACCAAACTTTCATCTCCAACTTGAATCGCTTAAAAATGTTTTGTGTGCTAAAAGTTATGGCCATTTGAAGTTGACCCTTGTACGCAAATCCTTCCAAAACTTCGTATATTTGTCCCCGTGAACTCCGGTTATGCTTCCTTGACCTTCCTCTTCGATCTTAATATACAGGGTTTTGCGAGTGTCCTCTGAGCATGCTCCTAAGTCCTTAAATGAAACAAAGCGCCCCGAAAGAAAGTGCATACGAGGAGGAAAATTGCACAAATTAAGGAAATAGCTAACAAACTAGCCTAAACTTTTCAAAAACAAGTATAATACCAACTAAAAGCGATCAAAAAGTAAGCGATAAACAAGACATCAATTATTTTTAAAATTTTCTTCTCCACGAAATCTAATTAGCGAATATCCAACTTTATTGTAATATATTTGCTCGAATTTCTTTGATTCATCTTGTTCGGTATGCTTATTTGCATGTTCCTTCACTTGATTTTTCAATAATTGATGATTTCGAAGAATATTAGGCGACGATTGAGAAATTCTTTGGTTAAAATCGAGTTACTTTTGTAAATTAGGGTTTTACGTTATGCGGCACCATTCGGATGTCTTAGACATTATCTCGAGGACACGAAATTCAATTACGGTGTGATTTTATGCGTAATTTGAAGAAAATCGAAATATATTCTGTTGTGTTTTTTCGATTTTGGTTATGCACATGTTTTTAATTTTGGAATTTTGTTTTCCTTGAAGTAGGCTCATAAATTGTTCAATTGAATGTGAAATTTGATAGTTTTTTTCTTAAGGATTCAACTTAACTCCCCGAGCTTTTGTTACGGGATTCATAAATTTTATGACAATTTGATGTCATACATGCTCTATTCGGGCTATCTTAGGGTAATTATCTATAGTATTTATGTGCGTGTTCTCAAGAAATCGCAGGAAAACTATGGTTGACATTCTATGTTTATAGTGCGAGATAGAAAAGTGAGGAGCATGATTAACGGTTTGTAATTGTATAAATATAATTAAGCTGCATAGGCCAGATAATGATTAATGATAATGTTAGATAGATTTCTCGCTTTACAACTTAAAAGTTCATGTTGCATGCTATTAAAAATCACGGAATATCCATGGCATAAGTGTCTTCAAATAAGATAACTTAGAAAAGTTTGGTATGTTGAGGTTTCCTTCTTGTATTGAATAGGGTTGGTTTATGCTTCAATGTAAGTATGATACTTGATATGTTACACGGAAGTTTGAAATATATCGGATGAAGGGAGTATACAAGAGTCGAGGAAACGTACGCGGGACGATGATGAAGATCTAGAGTTAGTTACCCCGGTTATAGGTTTTATTATAGTAGTTGTGGGGGCTTGGTATGGTCGACGATATAGGGGTGAATGAAGTAACATGGAATGAGCGTGAGCGTGCGCAAGCAAGAGCTACATGGATGAATACTTTGAGTAATAATAGAATATTTCGTGAGCGATTGCGTCTCGACATACGTTGTTTTGAGAGTTGTGTCATGCATTACAATCAAAGGGGACCTAATGGCTCCGAGAAATGTCACCGTAAAAGAGATAGTTGCATTGTTTCTTCATGTCCTTGCACATGATTTGAAGAATAGAACAATCTGAAGCCACTCTTCTTCGTTCGGGAGAGACTATAAGCGCCCGATTTCATGTGGTCCTTCGATCTATGTTCGAAATAGGAAAGTATTATATCAAACCAGGTTGACCGAAGTATTAGCTATGCATGGGGATAACAAGTGAAAGTGGTTTGAGGGAGTTCTTGGAGCTCTTGATGGGACACACATTGATATGACGGTCCCAGTTAAGGATAGAGCTCGTTATAGAGATAGGAAGGGGGACATTAGCTGCCAATGTGCTGGCTTCATGTGATCCAAACCTTCGTTTCACATATGTTTTACCAGTTTGGGAAGGATCGCATCGGACCCTCGTGTCCTACGTGATGCTCTCCGGAGGCCCAATGGTCTAAAAGTACCCCGAAGTAAGAGTTTATAACTTATTATCTTATAATTAGTTAATGGCGTATTAAATCAAAAGGGTAATGTTAAATTTCTATGATGTAGATAGATATTTCCTTGTGGAGTTGGGCTTTACTAATGGTGAAGGTTTCTTGGCTCCTTACAAAGGTACTCGGTACTACTTGAATTTGTGGCGAGGAAACAAACCCCACGAACTACAAAGAGCTTTTTAACTTGCACCACAAATGCACTTACGGAATACAATTGAAAGGGCATTTGGACTATTAAAAAAATGTTGGGCTATACTTAGGGATCCTAGTTTCTTTGATAAAAAGAGCTCAAATTAGAATCATATACTTGTTTTATTCTCCATAATTTCTTAAGGGAGGAAAATATGAAGGAAACAAGACTTATACATGAGGTAGACCCAGAGACTTGATGCGGAGCGAATGATGATATAGATCGAGATGATGATTTCATTTCAATTGCCTCAATTGACAAATGAGTGGAATAATTTTAGAGATGATCTTGCTAAGAAGATGTTTGAGGAGTACCAAGTGCGAAGGGTTCGAAGCTATCCGAATATGTCCTTGTCCTTACTTGTTTTTCTTAATTTTTATCAAAATATCTACTAAGTTGTAATCTTTTGGATTTTTTATATGGTTATCTCCTTTGTATTTTTAACTAAGGTATATCTCCTTTTGTACAATTCTATTACCAAGGTATATCTCCTTTGGATTTAATGGGTTATAATTGCCATGCTTCATTTTTTTGATTGGTTATAATTTTGCATTGAGACCGGCTATTGCACCCGAGACCATCTCGGAATTGGAATCGAACCTTGCATATACTTTGCTCCTTGTACTTCTCAATCTTCAGTTGTCTTAACTAACATTTTTGTCAAAGCCCCTTTTTTATTGTCCCATTTCCATTTCTTAGCTTGCTTTTGCGAGGACCGAGTCATTTCTTTGTAGTTTATTGTTAATGAATGCTTTTTGGATTGTCATTATAGTTTAGTAGTTAAGCATAAGATTTAATAAGCGTATTAAAGTTCTGTAATTATCTTTGTTTTGATTTTCGTATCTTTAGACTTTTTTTGGCTATACATAAGAGTTTCTTTTCGTATCTTGTGTGCAGTGAAATATTAGCCTATTAAGTCTTTGTTCCTAAAAAAAACAGAAAGTCGGCGGGACATTGCAACTTGTAGGTGTCTTGAATCTTGATCGAGTTTGTGCATCTCCAATTATGTGTTCTAATATGCTACTTGTGTTCACATTGAAAATAGAGGACTCGCATTAATTCTTGAGACATATCATATCCGATTTAGTTTAGGTATCGCGAGCATGGAACACATGCTTGGGGTTTTTTTTGCCCTTCTCCCTTCCAGAGATGGTATATGTAACTAGGATGCTATGAAGTTCCACCTTGTATCACACCTTCCATACTTGGCGGGTGCATCAATTGTTGGGCTTATTCTTACGTATTTTAAGTTGTTAGACTATGTCTTGTTTTGCCTTGTGAGAAGGAAGAATTGCTTTGACATGCTTATGTTTAACGTAGTGTCGATGCATTTTGAAGGGTGTATGCTTTTGCCATCATGCACTTCGCCGGTTTTGCGTTAGTTTCTTTTCCTCTGTTGGACGGTGCAAAGTCCACTCTAATCTATTTTCTTTGGGTGAGTTGTGGTCTATTGTTTACGTGTAAGCCCGATCCATTGTTTAGTTGAGTTTGGCGGAAATGCCTCCCATTTTTATTATTTCTAAAGCTGCCCTTATTTGGTTTTATGTCATGAATGATTTAAGAGTGAGAAAGAACATAGTTGCGCTTTTTTTATTAAATCTCTGCCACTCACTGTGTGTTTTTGCGATATGTAGGAGCAATGAATTCCAAAAGACGAGGCGAAGAACCTATGGGTCCTCCACGTAAAAGGGGATATGTTGTGTGGAATCGCGAATGGATGTGATGCTTGCTTCCACATTATGTGAGCAAATTGAAGGGGAACAAGGGTGATGGGGATTTCAAGTCCCAAGCGTATCAAGACGTGGTGGATGAGTTAAGGGTTGAGCTGAATATATCTCGTGATTGTAGATCATGTTTGGACCGAATTAGGGTTTGGAAGAAGCATATGCTACTATTACGAAATTGGAGCTTACAGAAATTCAAGTGGGATGAAGAAAGGAAGATGGTGGTGAATTGGTGATCCCTGTAGAAGAGTTTGGTAATTGGAATAAGTATTGTCGGGTAAGATTATTATGTCCTAATTTACATTTTGCAATTTATCTTGTTAGTGATTAATATTACAAATTTGCAAGCTAGTTAATGCAATTTTTTTTACGTCCCGGAATTTGCAAACTCTCGTGGTGTATTACATGTTGATGTTGATGTTTCATCTAGATGGAAAATGCGATTAATTAAAGATTGGAGCTAACTTAATTTAGCTACATGTGCTTGTTTTAACATGCTTGTGTTTGCTTAGAGGACCCGCGAAAATTTCGGAAATATTATTGAATGAAATTATTAATCATTAAGGTTGTGCTTTGATAATATATCTTGGTTTTGAGGTAAAAGTCTGGATGATTTGAGGCTATGTGGACTATGCTTAGTTTGACCTTGTAAAGGTTTCTTGGAGATCTTGATTTTCTTGTGGATTTATTGAAGAAAGCGGTTCATCATTTTGTATGTGATGCAACCTATTATGTGTGTTTTGGTTTTACTGCCTATGAAATAATTAAAATCTTTTTGGAGATGCTCACTAGTCATATTGATGTTGATTAATAATCAATAATTCTTATATTGATGGCGATATTAGTTGGGATAAAATGCATATTATCTGTATACTTACGATTTTGTAGATTTATAAGTGTGATTAAGCGAGCATAATTTCAGGGAATTCCCTTGTTTGCTTACGAGAAATTGGTAAGATTGCTAGATATAACTTTAAACGGATATTATACTTGAAAGTATATAAGATCAACGATAAGCGATATAACACTATAGTGATTTTCTTTTGGTGCAATATATGCTTCATTTTGTTGCTTTAACGTGCGAGGAAAATCCTAATGCCTCTGCATACTTATAACAAGTGTATTGAAAATTGGGACGATATAGTTGCTGTTTTTGCTTTGGATAAGCAACCGGTGATGGGGTTGAGCAACACGAGGAGTCATTTGGTTTTATGGACAACTGGCGCGGAAGGGGAGTACATCGGAGACTTCTTCGGAGGTTGAACAAGAAGCTTAAGAGAGATCGTGTAGCGGATCTTGTTAGTAGTTTTGCGGACTCTTTCAAAGAGTATGTGAGTAAAGCTTCTAGGCCCTCAGAAACCAAGTTCCCAAGAGATCTACGATGCGTCTCTAGTGTTCTTGGGCTTTTAGGTCGACTAGTGCTTCGGGTAGTGAAGAGGTTTATGAGCGGGACGGTGGATGAGTTTGATATGCTAAAACATCTATCGGATGAGCAAAAGTTAGTTTGCATTTTATTATGTATTAGTGATTAGTAGTGTTATTTCGATTGGTTGTAGAGATCGAATTACAATCCTAAACAAAGCTTGGTTTGCCAAACGAGTATTTGAATTTGGAATTCATGATTTGAAATTATGTATTAGAGCACATTTTGTTAGAATTTGAAATTCCAAATTTGAAATTCGTAAGTTTTCCAAACATTGGACTTGGAATTGAATTCAAAATTAAAATTCAGATTTGAATTGTACTATTTGAAATGAAATATGGGTATCCAAACGCGACCTAAAGGTAATGTTCGGTCTTTGAGCATCATATGCTCATCTAAAGTTATTTTTTTCCTCGGGTCTCTACTTGTAGTTTTGCATACATTTAATTTTTTTTTTTTTGTAGGATCCAAGATCTAGATGGCATATTATGTGAAATATAGACAATTGAGGATATAGCGGAAAATAGATTGAAAATGCAATAAATAGGGGTTGATTATATGGCTTATGAAATCCTCCAATCAATGAAGGGCACAAAACAAACATACGAGGAGTAAGAAGAGTTCCCATAAGTCGATTAACGATGATAAGTAAACACTCCATGAAGATTGTGAACAATTGATCCACTCAAGTACGAGGATGGCAATGACAAGGACAAAGTGCGGAATGTTGAGGTCTCATTCTAAAAGGTTGATACTCATTTTGTTAATTATTTTTTTAGTTAACTTGGTACATTCTTTGTAATTTGTTATGGTTTTGATTTAGGCAAAAGATAAGTCGTGCAGTGCTCAAAGATAAGTGTAAGTGCCTTTCAAATACCAATAACATGTCTAGTGAAGATAAGTCATCCAAGCTCGAAAAGGAACATTTAAAGCGGGTTTGCAAGGGAAATTTCAATCAGGTTGCTAAGAATTTGCATGCATATGGCAAGGTGACGAAGATGGAGAAGACATATCGACTATTAGATCTAGTTTTAGATTATCATATGAATAGGTTGCTTGTTAGATGATTTTGATTATGTATTGAGTATAATATTATTTTCATTAGTTTATCTATGGAAATAGCACTAATAGGTGTACAAAATTATGTCATTATTATAATATAATTGCCAATTCATGTATCAATTTTTGTATAGTCGATTAGTATTTTTATTGTCAATAGAGATATATATCCTAATAAAGAAAAGTGCTACTTAATTACCCACAAGGTGCTACGGGAGATGCTAAAAAGTGTTACCTAATAAGCCACGAGATGCTACAAAAGATGACAAAAAGTGATACATAATGTTGAATAAAGTGTTACTATAGATATAATGGTAACACTATAAGATGTTACTAATGATATAAAAGTGTTACATAAGAAATTTTGGTAACACTTTAAAAGTGTAACAATAGGTGTTAATAGTGTTACATAAAGGAATTTAAAGTAACATTTATTTAAGTGTTCTTATAGGCTTTCAAAGTGTTACCTAGGCATGGGTAACACGGAAGATGTAACAGCCAAAAAGTGTTACCTATTATCTAATATAACACTTTTAGTACTTTAAGTAACACTTTTTGCGTGTTACTTAATGTCAATTATGTAGTAGTGATAAATTATATGGATTTATAATAGTGCCAATTCAATCACTATAAACCATACTCGACCATATACTCATTCATGAATAAATATTCACATCACCAATATATATAAGGATCAAATAGAATTAATCACAATAATAAAATAAAATAGTCCCCATTCGCGTACTAAATAAATTCTTACTCAACTTGAATAACTAAACAATGACTTTTATTCCTCAAAACGATGGTAATAATATTTTTCAATTTACAATAACCATACTTATTCCTCCATGAAGTAAAGATACTAAAGAAAAGAAGTTCAAACTATTGTAGCTTAGCTACTTATTCAACACTAATAAACTTAAAACATAAGTAAACGCTCTATGGAGTTACATTATCCTTCCTATCCTTACTTTCCTTGTATTACTCTAGAGTGAACATCTCATCTTCAAAGTCTTGATGTCCTCCCTTGTAATAGTAATAACACTGAATTTCTAGCTCTAGTAGATCTTTGAACTCTTTTTGGTTGAGGTACATCCTCGTCCAGGAGCTACGAATCACTATCACCGACCACATCGGTCCTCATAATAGCATTGTAGATGTCCTTTCGAGTCTGTCCTCTAGCATGATCGAACTTCGAATGACCTCATCGTCGCTACTCGGGGATGCCTACTTTCAACACACGACGCATAACAACATCTAGGCTAGTGTAGCTCTCTCTCATCGGACTCCATATCGGACTCATCATCACTAAGCACAATTGGGTTGGAGTAGCTTCCTACTCGGGCGGCTTGACTATCGGACATGTCTAGAGGTCCTAGAGCAAGATGAATACGGCATCTATAAGTACATAATGCCCTCACTTAGCACATATTCCCAACAATAAATAATAAGCAAGAATAAATAAATAATTTAAAGCTAAGAATAACATTAAACAGAGTTAAGCGAGTAAGAAAAACATAAACATCTTTGAACTAAATATTTAAATGCGGACATATAATATTTCTATCCTATATGCCCTTCCTATACTACTCATCTCTCACAAAATAAATAAAGTAACTAAAATAAACTAGAAGTCTTGAAACAAACAACTCATAATTAAATATATTATTTTTGAAAAATATAAAAGAACCAAAAAAAATAAATTTATTTTGGACTTAAAAAAAATTTCGAACTAACTAAAAAAAATTTCGAACCCAAAAAAAATAATTGAACCTAAAAAAAATTACGAATCCTTTTTGAAATTGAAACATGTTTGAATATATAAAATGATTTAAGCACAACAAATAAGTTGGAGCTCGTTTTCTCGAAATTCATTTTAAGTAACTAGGCGCCTAAAATATAAGATTGGCACGAAAGGCCAATAAAAACCTAAGCTCCAAGATACCACTTTGTAACACTCTTGACAATTCTCTATTTTTCCAAAATACCTTTTTAATATAAAAATTAGAGAATTATCAAAGCGTTATCGCCTGGGTGTGATAACGTATATTGGAATTTTACAATGGAAATAAATAAATGACTTTGAAAACTTACTAACTTAGTCAACCATAAGTCGACTCCAAAAACCAAATCAAAAATCGACCAAGCCAAAGTCAACCAAACCAAAGTCGACTAGTCGACCATAATTAAAACAAAACTATAAAGTATTAAAGTTAAACCACAAGCTCTCCCACGAAACCCTAACCCATGATGCATCATCTTGGGCCCGAAATGGTGGTACTTTATTGATCTGAGAGGCTTGCTCACCAAATGGGTCATCCAGGATCTATAAGGAACAACCATGATCAACATACTGGAAAACACGTAATCGGCAAGCGAGTACTACATCCGAATATAATATGCAGCCTAACATGATACTAATAAACATTCACTTTTTCACTTTAAGTGATTAATAAATTATTTATTAGTTATGACTCACAAAGTAAGACAACCAACATAATCATCATGGATACATGAAACTTCCATTTTTATCTTAGGATTAGATAAGGTGATCAACAAATTAACAATCCAAGAATAATCCATTATTAGTTCCATAACCAACCAATATTTATTTGTTGATCTAAGTCAACAATCAACCACCCTTTCATAGGTCAATAACCAACTTACCAAATAAGGCCCACGGTCCTCATAAAGTAAATAAAATAATCCAAAAGGAACAACATGATCCAATTCATGATCCAATAACAACATAACTATTAATCCCTCATGTGAATTAATAAAACAAAGTTCCCGATCCCATATGCTTATGATCATCCATACAAACATAATACAACCAACATAGGCAACATGCTTCACACAACGGCATAAAACATGTAATTTTTACTTGAATATAAATCACATATGAACTATAAATAGTCCCTTATACATGATACTACATCAATCCTAATCTTAGGACATGATCTTGGTCTACTAACACATAGGTATGTACGTGCCTTGTGCGGAGCAAATATGAGAGGCCACTTTATCAAACTTAGAAATCGCCTAAAGAGAATTCTCCGCCTAGCAAATATCAATACAACCATTAATCAATACTCAAATAAAATTCCAGCAACTTTAAAATATTTTAAACCCTCTTTAAAAGTGTTTAAAATCCTTTTTAATCATTAAAACTTCAACTATTAATGTTTCCTAGTATAGTACTACCATACTAGTCATTAAAAACCCTAAAAAATCCATACTTTGACATTTAAAAAATCCATCATAAGCATACTAATAAAAATTCCGGTAACTTATAATATGTTTAAAACCCTTTATAACATACTTAAACATAATCATCAACGTTAGAGTATTTAATTTTTTATAAACTCATAAAACCCTAAAAATCCATGCTTTGATACTTAAAACCCTAACTTAAACATAATTAATAAATCCGAAATTTAATTGCTTTACTATACAAATCATATAATATGAAATTTATATTTAAATCATCAAAACTACAAACTTTAACCATGAAAACATTAAATCAATCCTTAAAAGCATAAACTTAACATTAAATAAAATAGAGGAGGAAGAAGTAAACCAAAGCAAGAAGAGAACAAGGTGGAAAGAGGAGGAAGAAGGACGTCGCCGGTGACGGCGGTGTCTCTGCGCGGCGCGCGGTGGTCAAGAAGGAGGAGAGAAGAAAACGAAGGGGAGGGTATAGACACATAATCGTGTCTCCCCATTTCCGGATCCAATGATGAAACATACCGCGGCATTAGTGTTTGCGCGATCTAACGGAAGAGCAATCTAAAGAACCATTCTAAAATGTGTTTGAAATGATATTCTAAAGCCCGATTAATTGTTCATGATGATTAATTGTATTTTCAAGCCCATAAAATGTTTTAAATCCATTTTAAAAGCCCGATCAAATATTAATTATTTTAATAGATAATTTTCATAAATATTTTATTATCTTTGATAAATAAATCAGATTTTTAATCCGTAAAATTTCATCTCAGGAATTTTAGATATAAAAAAGTATCTTCTAAAAGGCGCAATGGAATATGCTCGAATATTCAGCCACGGACGCGGGGCTGCGCTCGGCGCGCCACGTAGTCCAGCACATTGGCCATATCGCGTCAAAGCGAGCCAATGAGCGCTTGACACGTAGATTTTGTGACTCACGCGAGAGTCTGCGTCGAGCGCTGAAGTCTTGTTTGAGGCGCTGACATACTTTTCTATCTTTTTAAAACGCGTTTACACATGTGCATCTACGATTGGGACATTGGTCAAGTGAAGCATACCAATATGCGCCGACGCGTGGCAGCTGCGCCTCGCCACGTAGGCGCGCTGGCGCGAGCGTGCGTAGAGGCGCACGTGCCTTGTTTCCTATAAATTTCCGTATTTTCACGAATTACGGACGGCATTTCATATTTTTTTTCATGCACAAAAATTCTCTCTAATACTCAGAAATACACATCGAATACCTCGAACACTCAAACATTCAAATACTTTCAATCAATCAATACTTTCCAATCCTTTGCGTTCTTGGTTCCACGATTGCTCTGCCTAAAGATCGTTGCGCTCTTCCAATCTAAGCCGCATAGGTATAATTCCTGAGGATTCTTGAATAATCAATTATATTTATTGCTTTGAAGTTACTAACAATTTATTTCATGATGTAGATCTTTAAGTAATAATCGTTCTCACGTACATTCTAACCTCTTTTTATACTTTCTTTTATTTCATATCCATATTATATTTATTCATGCCTTTGTATATTACCTACTTGCTGATCATACTATACATATTATATGATTGTTCCTTATGTGCTTTTATCACCTCGCATGTTATTTTGCTAATCAAAGAACTAAATAAATGTTCTAATATTAATCAAATTAATTTGGACAACTGTTAGGAACCTTGTACAACGATTGCCTAAATAACATGTCACTAAAAATTAGTCTTTTTATGTGTTTCTGAACCAATTTAGACTAAATATTTTTAGGGTGCTACAAATATTATATGATTATTCTTTGGCATAAATCTGCGCAATGAATCGATATTTAGTAGAGGCCGACTTTGGGCGAATGTGGTTCATTATGATTTGTATTCGTACCCTCACCTCCAAACTCGATCTTTGGTTCATTTTGACCATCTATGGAGTCGAGACGGGGAAATCTACATTGGATAAATTGTCCCTATGATTTTCCTATATCCAATTAGGTTTATGATTCTTCCTAAAAAGAATTGTTGACGACTTCTTTCAATTCAAAACAATTTTCAATAAAACCTTTACGGTGGAGGTAGTCGAATCAAATACGCGCTCACACCGCGTGGCGAAATAAAAACACGCCTACGATTTGGCGACTCCATTGGGGAGGATTTAAAAAAGTTAATTTCTTTAAATGAGTGGATGAAACTCGAAAAATACGATTCATTCTTTTTTAATGCCTTAGAATAATATACGATTTTGCATATGCATGGCTATTGTTCGGCCACCATAAGGACAATCTACCTTGCCTCATTAGCACGTGTTCTATGTGTGAGGTCACCCAGGGGATTTGCGCTTTGTCCTTCCAAAAAGCTTCACGGCGATAGTGTTGGATCTTAGTCATAAGCAAACTACCTGACCATGACATTGTTCTCTTGTTCTGACTTGAGGCTGGAGTGCGTCTTACACGTGGCCACCTCTTTAGCGAGGGTACGAAGCGTGAGATCGATCTCTTAGTCATGGACCCTTTTCGACCTTAACCTAAGCGACCAATAGTTGAATGTAGAATTGGACTTTAGGTTGAGAACTTTTTGCATCCATGTTACGACATTTGTGTGTGATTGCAATTTTTGCCTGCTAATATGCTTTACGCCCGAAATTATTGCAAATCGCGTCTAAGCAAATCGTCATTTTCGCCGAACACCGTCGATTTATCAATATGTGTCTTGTGAGCATTGCGCCAAACGCATTAAGTTGTGCTGGCGTTGATGCACTGCGCCGCAGCGCATAGGTTTGTACGTCGCGCGCACAAGTTGCGTGGCACGCGGCTTATTCGTCCCATGCTTATTGGTCTTTTGACCTTTGTTGAGTCTAAGATAACAAGTTTGCACACGGTATAATATTAAAAAAAATCAATCTTTTCATGCAAGGTTGAATTTGTCCTAAAAAATGCATCTAAAGTGGTTATTATAGAGTTAGAGTTGTCATTGCATGTCCTACCTCTTCCCACCTTCTCCTGTTGTTCAACAAATCTTTCATGTCGATCTTACCTTACCATATTCATCAATTTCAAAACTTACATCTATTCAAAATCAATCCTACACCATATTCTATTCTACTTTTTCGAAAATACTTACTAATCACCTTGATACCCACGACATTTCAAAAAAATTCTTCAAAATTAATCCATCATATTTTCCTAACAATAGATAAAACAAGGGGTTCCTTTCAAAAGCGAATTTCGAAAAATTCTAAGCTCGATCCAAACACCTTCATCGAATCCGATCAATCGACCCGATTCACTTGCATTCATTCTAGGCCCATATGCATTAGAGTCCATTTTACATTCATATAGGGTCCATCTAATTGAGTCCATGCATTCATATTAGGCTCGCTAGCATTAGAGTCCATCTTAGGCCCATATAAGTCTAGTTCGACTCAAATCTAGGCCCATTTGCATCTCTATGTGAACCCTAGTCTATGTCGAAGCCCGGTCCGAGTCTAATCCCGATTCCATTGTGCTAAGTCCAATCTAGTCCATTTCGATGTCGAGCCCGTGTGCATTTTCAAGTCTAACTTCAAACCAATATAGGACTAAGTCCAGTTGGGTCCACATAAGGCCTGACTCATTTCCAAAGTCATTCCGGTGCGATTCCAAATCCATATAGGACGAAGTCCAAACCATTAAGTCTAGCGAAGCTAGCATCCACGAAAAGACCATAACGGCACCTCTTTTGACTTAGCTAGGCTAGTCGTCCCCATAAGACCATAACGGCCCCCTTTTGACTTAGCTAGGCTAGTCGTCCTGTAAGACCATAAACGTGACCCTTTGACTTAGCTAAGCTAAGCATCCCTGTATGACCATAACGACACCCGCTTTGACTTAGTTAAGCTAGTCGTCCACTATAAGACCATAACGGCACCCCTTCGACTTAACTAAGCTAGTCATCCTGTAAGACCATAATGACACCCCTTTGACTTAGCTAAGCTAGTCACCAGTAGGACCATAACGACACCCATTGATTTAGTAAAGCTAGTCACCCCTAAGACCTTAAAGGCACCACTCCGAGTTTAGCGAAACTACTCCCATCTTACATCTATAGCGATCCCCAAATCATTAAAGTACGGCGAAGCCGATTCCATCTTAAGCCTAGCGAAGCTAGCGTGAGACGATCCTTTTGAGTCTAGTCTATTAGCGAAGTCTAGTCAGGTCGCTTGCATAGTCCGGTCCGGTTCATTGATCCGATCGGTCGCATGCATATAGTTAGGCCCATATCACCATCATAACTATAATCATACCACCTCTAATTATTTCCGATTCCATTTCACTTTCCATTTTTCATCCCAATTTCCACTTTCATCTTCATTTCTTATCTCCATTTCTCCATCCCTCATTTCCATTTCTCGTTTGAAAGCATCATTTCCAAAAATTTACGAGGTCCATTCGATTTACGTTCGGGACGGATCGTGAGATTATAACTTGGGAATGCCCGGGCATAGAGGATACTGAAGTTCGACCTACTCCTAGACTCGTTAAAGCATTCTCACATTTTCGGACGAATCCTCGGACTCTTACACGAAGCATCATACGAAATGGGGGACACTAATGAACGACTTAGTGCCATTATGGCTCAACTCTTGCTGATGAACTCTCGTCTTGAGGGAACAAGACAAAGAGATTAAGGGCGGGGGAGAAGATAGTGAAGAGGACGAGCAAGGCGACACTCCACCACCATTGAAAACCGACACGGATTTACGGTTTGAAAAACTCGAGCGATTGATCCGGTCGATTCTGCGCAAGGTCGAGGCTCATGGTCATGACATCATTGATCTGGAGCCGAGCGACAAACTCCCCTAAAAAAGGTAACATTGGGTGACCTCCCAAAATTCAAGGGGGTCGAAGACCCGGATGACCACTTGAGGCTTTCTCCGTCTCTATGGCTCTCGAGGGCATGGCGAGGACTGTTTGCTTATGTCTTTCCTTTAACCTTGGATGCACATCCATCCAAGTGGTTCGAGATCCTTCGAACAAAGCTAAATTGAATGTGCGGGACTACATCGGAGAAGAGTTCCACAAAACAATACATCTACAATACTCGGCTTCCCATTGGCCTTCGTGAGTTGGAATTAACTAAGCGGAGGAATTCCGATGAAGATTTTGTCACCTTCCTTAACGGATGGAGGGAAAAGGGCTGCGCAAATGACTAACGAGGCCATCCCAGAGAGGATCAAGTCAGATTGGTGATCGTAACCTGCGGCCCAGTATGGGGATCATATCGAGTTCCAACCTATAGAGTCTTTCACGGAAGCTCCATAAGGTGGGCTTTTTGATTGAAGAAGGGGTACATCTAACAAGAACAAGGGTTCTAACAACAATAACTCTTTCAAAAGAGTAATACTAACCCTTCTACCTCTAAAGCGGCGACATCAATGCTCTGACTCCGACGAAAGGTTATCAAGGCCCTCGAAGGACATTCACTCCTTTAGGCATGTTTCTAGAAGAAGCCTTCACTAGGCTTCATGCAAGGAGCACTTCGGGCTCTTGGCCCTACTCAGGACCCTCCTTTTGAGAAGAGATCCGGTAGATGGAATCCTAATTCCTCTTGCAAGTACCATCAAGGGAATGGGCATCGACATCACAATCTTTGGACTTTGAAGCATCATTTGCGGGATATGGTTGAAGACGGTAGATTACCAATTCCGCTGCGGTAAAAGTCAACAATAGCGGCAACCCCTTGGGAAATGCCTAAATAATGCGGAGGGCTTAGTTATTTGGCGCTAGTTTTCTAGGTCGAGTCGGAGAGTCCCTCCCCTAGCTCTTTCATTTCCCTTCTGTCAAGTCTATGTCATTTAGGTTTTTATTTCTAATGAGCCTTGTTCTATTTATTTCTAATTAATAAAAGAATTTCATTTTCATTTTCATTGGCCATCCATCATTTTATTTATGCTTCTAATTCAATGATGAAACTCAAATCACCTAATGAACTTGACTATAATAATAAAAACATACGAAATAAAAAAAAATAAAAAAAAATAAAAAAAAAGAAAAATGAAAAAATGGACATACTTTGGATCGGGAGTTATTCCCTCTTCCTCCATCATTCTCCATGAGCCATCATCCTTAAACCATCATAAACCAAACAATCCCTTCAACATCAAGCTCCGAAATATCCTTAAACCTTCCACTATCCTAAACCAAACTTGTGTGCAAGTCTCACTACAAAAAAATCAATGCCGGGCAAAATAAAATAGTGAAAAAAATTCAAAGTGCGAAAAAATGAAAAAAAGTAAAAGCACGGGTAAAATAGAAAAGATTCAAAAGAAAGAGGCCAAAGGCAAATAAAAAGTCATGTTAGGGGGCTTGTACACAAGTTCTACCCCTCATTCAAATCCCTTCAATCCATGAAACCCTTTAATCCATATAATCCAAATTCATAATCCTTTCATCAATCCTAACTCCTTCTCCAAGGTATGTCCAAGCCCGCTAGGTTGAAAACTCGAAAAGGGCGGCCTAGGCAAAAGTTAGGGCACAAAAAATATATATATATATATATATATATATATATATATATATATATATATATATATATATATATATATATATATATATATATATATATATATATATATATAATCGTCAGATCCGGAACTACGAATGGTATGATTCCGCAAGGATACGTAGGAATCCTCATCTCGAGGTCCGGCCAAGCTTCAATAAAAAAATTAGTCATGGTCTAATGATTTGATTTTCTAGAATTCGGGAGCATGTTCTTTCTAGATCCAGACATAGACTTGAGTCCGAACCTAGCCTTATCAAAGCCTTTTCCCACATACATTTTTTTAAGTCATAAATTTCAACCTTTTTATTTTTCAATCAAGCTTTCCTTTTCCACTGAAGGACTCTCGACAATTCCATGGTTTTGGCGATATTTGTCTTTGCTGTATCGACTCCCCGAAGAAGAATCCCCGATTACGATCCCGGTTAATACTTTCAATGTTCAAGACATAGCAACTACATTTCAACATCGGATCAAATACAATTTCAATCAAGGCTCATAATGCCTAATTAAGGCAAGACTCACCCCAAAGTGGGGGCTTCCTATGTGTGGTGGTTCCTCCAATTCAAATCAAACTCCCGAAGAATTGTAGTCCAGTGGACCTCGTTTACGGACCCTAATCATTTACTAAAAACGATTTTCGGAAACTCATTCTATCTATTTTTACTCATGCTATCATTCTACACATCTTCTAGCTTTGCAAAATCCCGACCTTGCATTGCATTACCTCTTACGGTCGTGTAAAATCCCGACCTTGCATTGCTGGCTTTGCAAAACCACGACCTTGCATTGCATTTCATACATTCTAGTCTTGCATAACCACGACCTTGCATGACGTGTCATCCCTTAGCTTTGCATAACCTAAATCCTTGCATAGCGTCTCATGTATCCTTAGAGAGTCTAAGTTTGCATCATTTGACATTATGTGCCTTATCCGAGTTGTTTGCACCTATCGCCAACATCTTCTTACCAGGGTAATCGATTACTTGTAGTTATTGTCCTGCATACTAACTTTGTTTGCGAGAGCCGGCGGTTATAGAACAGTTCTAAAGCTGCGGGCGTTTAGAATTGTTCTCCGTCCCGCATAGTGTACTTTGACTATCGGTTTCTGAACCTCGGTCGAAGTGGGGGCTTCTGTAGACACATAATCGTGTCTCCCCATTTTAAGGATCCAATGATGAAACATACCGCGACATTAGTTGGCGCGATCCTATGAAGAGCAATCTAAAGAACCATTCTAAAATGTGTTTTGAAATGATATTCTAAAGCCCGATTAATTGTTCATGATAATTAATTGTATTTCAAACCCATAAAAGTTTTAAATCCATTTTAAAATCCCAATTAAATATTTATTATTTTAATAGATATTTTTCATAAATATTTTATTATCTTTGATAAATAAATCGATTTTTAATCCATAAAATTCCATCTCCGGGAATTTTAGGGATAAAAAATATCTTGAACGCCCGATGGAATATGCTCGAATATTCCGGAAAATACGCCGGACGCGGGAGTGCGCTCGGCGCGCCACGTGCGTCCGGGCGTTGGCCATATCGCGTCGGGCGAGCCAATGAGCGCGACACGTAGATTTTGTGACTCGCACAAAGTCTGCGTCGGGCGTAAGTCTTGTTTGAGGCATGACATACTTTTCTATCTTTTTCAAAACACGTTTACACTTGTGCATCTACGATTGGGGGCTGCGTCGGGCGCACCAATGTGCGCCCGACGCGTGGCTTGCGCCTGCCATGTAGGCTGCGCTGGCGCGGGCGTGCGTGAGGCTCACGTGCCTTGTTTTACTATAAATTTCCGTATTTTCTTGAATTACGGACTGACTTTTCATATTTTTTTTCATGCACAAAAATTCTCTCTAATACTCAGAAATACACATCGAATACCTCAAACACTCAAACATTCAAATACTTTCAATCAATCAATACTTTCCAATCACTTGCGTTCTTGGTTCCACGATTGCTCTGCCTAAAGATCGTTGCGCTCTTCAATCTAAGCCGCATAGGTATAATTCCGAGGATCTTTGAATAATCAATTATATATATTGCTTTGAAGTTACTAACCATTTATTTCATGATGTAGATCTTTAAGTAATAATCGTTCTCTTTGTACATTCTAACCTCTTTTTTATACTTTCTTCTATTTCATATCCATATTATATTTATTCATGCCTTTTTATATTACCTACTTGCCTGATCATACTATACATATTATATGATTGTTACGCTTATTGCTTTTATCACCTCACATGTTATTTTGCTAATCAAAGACCTAAATAAATGTTCTAATATTAATCGGATTAATTTGGACAACTTTTGTTAGGAACCTTGTAAAACGATTGCCTAAATAACATGTCACTAAAAATTAGTCTTTTATGTGTTTCTGAACCAATTTAGACTAAATATTTTTAGGGTGCTAAAAATATTATATGATTATTCTTTGGCATAAAATGTGCAATGAATCGATATTTTGTAGAGGCCAACTTTGGGCGAATGTGGTTCATTATGATTGTATTCGTACCCTCACCCCCAAACTCGATCTTTGGTTCATTTTGACCATCTATGGAGTCAAGACGGGAAATCTACATTGGATAATTTGTCCCTATGATTTTCCTATATCCAATTAGGTTTATGATTCTTCCTAAAAAGAATTGTTGACGACTTCTTTCAATTCAAAATAATTTTCGATAAAACCTTTACGGTGGGGTAGTCGAATCAAATACGCGCTCACACCGCGTGGGCGAAATAAAAACACACCTACGGAGGGGGAGCCAGGGAGTGAGGAGAGAGAGAAAAAGAAGAGAGGAGAGAAAATTAGGGTGAGTGATTTTTAGTGTGAGAATTTTGGGTTTAGTTTGGGTTTATATAGGTAACCCCTTGTGGGCTTTGGAAAATGTGTTTGGGCTTTTAATAATCAATTAATGATTGGGTGCTTGAGTTGAGTTGAGCTCCTCTAACCCATTTTTAAATCTTTTACACTACAACTCAAAAATAATTAAACTATGAAATAACTTTCAAATTAAGGTATGACTAAATAAATATTTGATTATTTAAAAATGTTAAATAATCCCTTTGACTTCAAAATAGTAAACACTTTAGAATTCATTTATTTAAATACTAAAATATATATAAATATAGTTTAAAATATATTTATATTATTCATAAAATTGTGGGGATTACGGTTAGGCCCATGTCAACATCATGGTCGAAGCCCATACTAGTTCAATACCATATCCATTTCTAATTTTCCATTTTAAAATCATTTCCCATTCTCATTTCTCATTTTCCATTTCTCATTTCCCATTACCATTTCCATTTCTTAATTCTATTTCCTATTTCGAATATCATTTCTTAAAACTTACAAGCAAGATCCACTCGATTCTTGCTCATGACCGGTCGAGAGATTACAACTTAGGAACGCCTAATGGAGAAACAAGAAGGTGAGCTCATTCTAAAGCTCGTTAAATGAACTATCACCATATTGACTTCATTTAGAGTCATGAAGATTATTTTTGACCGCCTTCACAATGAGGCGTGATCACTTCCATAAGGTCTACTCAGAACCCCTACACCTAAAAGAAAATTCAAAAGGTGCAACCTATATTTCTATTGCGAATTCCAACAGAATAATGAACATCTGACATCTAGTGTTGGATCCTACAAATGCACTACAAATTATCGTTGATGACGACAGACTTCTAATACTTCCTACAGCGAGAATCAACATCCCCTACAACCCCTTAGGCAGTGCATCAACAATTCAAAGGCTTAGTCTTTTAATTCTGGTTTCCTAGGATGAGTCAGAGAGTCTTTACCTTAAGCCATTTTGTCCTTTCCCGTCGAGTCTATGTCACTATAGGACTTCATTTATCAAAGTCTTTCCATTTTTATTTCTTTTTATTTTTTTATTTTCATTGGCCTTGCTTTCACCATCATTTATGCTTCAAATTCGATGATGAAACTCGAATCAGATTGTCTCTAATGATTTTGATTAATAAAAAAAATAAAAAATAAAAATAAAAATGGACATACTTTAGATTAGGGGTTTATTCCCTCTTCCTCCATCCCTTCCATAATCCATAAGCCCGTCCTCATGCAACCAAGAAAAATAAAAAAATTCATTAAACCATCATCTCCATTAGCCAAAGAATCCTTTCAAATCAAAGCTCCATAAAATAACCTTCAAGCCTTCCAATATCCCTAAACCAAAAAACTCGTGTGCAAGCCTTACTAAGTTACTACATAAAAAAAAAACGGTTTTTTCACTAAATACGACAAAAAAATTTATTCACCAAATACCCCCGCTTTTTCAAAATTCACCGGATACCCCTAACCTTTAAAAAAATTCACCGGATACCCTTTTGTTGACGGACGTTAGTCCTAGTTAGCGTTTATTTACAAGTTTGCCTAAGTCAACCTAATTAACCCTAAGTCGACCTAACTCTCTCCATAATTAACCCCCCCAACCCCAACCCCACCACCCCCCTCCAACAACCCCACCCCACCGGCCCCGCTGACCCCCAACAACCCGGCCCCCTCCCCGCGCCCGCGCCCCTCCCCCTCCCCGCGCCCCCCAAGCGAATCCCCCTCCTCCCCCCCACCTTTCGAACTGCGGGCCCCCCCACGCCTTGAACTCGTCGGCTCCCCCACCCCTTCGGCCGACAGCCCCCGCCCCTCGAACTCGGCGCTCCCCTCCCCCCGCCGCAAAATCGCGAATCCAGGCCCCCACCCTTCGAACTCGGTCATAATGTTGCGAAAAAAATCCGGTGGTGCCTTTACGGTGGTCTTTGCATTTTTGCGAGGGATTTCACGCGAGACGAGGGTGTTGGGGTTGCGTGCGGGGAGGGGGCTGCGGGAGGGAGGCTAGCGTCTTTGGGAGGGTGCGGGAGGGTAGGCTGCGGTGGAGGGGTTGCGAGTAGGCCGGCAAAAGGACCCAAACGACAACCCGAGCCCAGACCCGACTGAAAAGAACGGGTTCTCGGCCCGATTAATTAAATGGGTCGACTGAACCCGACTGAAAGATAAATGGGTTAGGTTAAGGTTGAAAATTTCAACTTTTGAAAATGACGCCTAACACGATTATAAAAAAAAGAACTATCTTGATTTTTTTTTGTTTTGCATTAGAAGATGCTAGAACTCGGAGCAAATCACATATGGGCTTATCTAGTGGCCCAAATCCTTCTCGTTTCTCTTTGTCACACATAAACTAACCTAACCTAACCCCCAAATTTTCATTTCTTCTCACGCGGTCACAACAATTTCTCACTTTCTCTACTCTCTCATTCTCTCTCCTCTTGGTTTCTTCTTCTCATCTCACTCTCGGTCTCTCGGTGTCTCTCCTCTTGCTGCTCTTTAACAATGACTTGCTGCTCTTCTAATCTTCATTTATGGGTTTCAACTTTCAAGAAGCAATTCAGGTATTTCTTCCCATCTTCATTTCTTTGTTTACGTATTTAATATTTCTTATTTTCTTTTCTATAATGTCTATTTTTCTTACCTAATTCTTTAATATTTTGTATTTTTTTTTATCATTTCTATTTTTGATTTTAATGCATGCTTCTATTTATTTTATGTATTTTTTTCAAGTTGTGCTTTATTTTTTGTGCGTTTTTTCTAATACTTTTACGTGCCTTTGTTTAGATCTACGTTTTTTTGTTATGTCTTCATTTTTTAATTTATTTTTTTGTATTTTTTCGTTATGACTTTATATTATGTATTTTATAGTTTGTATTTTTTTGTTATGCCTTCATTTTTTAGATTTATTTTTTTGTATTTTTCGTTATGACTTTATATTACGTATTTTATAGTTTATGTCTTCTATATTTTCGATCTTCTTCTACCATTCTCGTTTTTGCACTTAGTATGGTTGATGAAGACTTAAAGGAGCTAATTGTGCTTTCTTCGGAGGCGGAAAGAGGAGATCGACTCTACATATAAGAGAACGATTGCTTGTAAAAGAACATTTTTGTAGCTAAAATTAACATATTTATACGGTAAACTACTTTATCTCTAAAATACTTTGAAGTATGAACTATGAACTTGGTTAACTTTGTGGTTCTTGATTTAGGAAAACAGATTAGGTTCTAATGTTCTATTTTTTAAGGTGCTCTGTTTTTAATCCTTTTGATAGAAATTTTTGGTTGTAAATGTGTAATTAGCATCGATTTTTAATTGAAATGCTATTCGCATTGATTTTGAATTATGATTTTTATTTGGTTAAAATTTGTTTTAATATTAAAAAAATATTATCAAAATTCGGGTTAAATCGAGTCACGTTCGAGTTGACCCGAGCAGAAAACATCGGGTTTGGGTTGAGCAATTTGACAGAAAAGTTAAATGGGTCGAGTTCGGGTTGGAGGTTTTTGACTTTGAACTTGAGGCCCATTAATTTCTGAACCCTGACCCGGCTGATCTGTTTTGCCCGCCCTTAGGCTGCGGGAGGGTGGTTGTGGGGAGGGGGGGGGCTGCGGGAGGGGCTGCGGGGGAGGGGGTAGGGGGTGGTGGGTGCAGTGTTGGGCGGGCTTCGGGGGAGGGGGGGGGGTGGTGGGGTGGGGGTGGGGGTGGTGGGTGGGGGTGGGTTAGGGTTAGTTAGATTTTTAGGATTTTTAGGGTTAATAAGCCGTTAGTCATTAAGGGCATTTTGGGTAATTTTTTAAAGGTCAAGGGTATCGGCGAATTTTTTAAAAGGTTAGGGGTATCTGGTGAATTTTGAAAAAAGTGGGGGTTAGAATAAATTTTTTTTGTCGGGGGTATTTGGTGAAAAAAGCCGTAAAAAAAAAACAATGCCACGCAAAATAAAAATAAGTGAATAAATTCGAAGTGCGAAAAAAAGTAAAAGAAAAGAAAAAGCACATGACAAAAATAAAAAAATGCATAAAAAGAAAAAGCCAAAGGTAAAGAAATCAAAGTCGAAGCTAGGGGCTTGCACACGAGTTCTACCCTCATTCAAACCCTTCAATCCATATAATCCTACCTTATTCCAACCAATTAAACCTTTATCAAAACCTCAAGCCTTAAACCTTTCAACCTTTCAACCTTTCATTGACCTTAACTCCTTCTTCAAGGTATGTCCAAGCCCGCTAGGTTGAAAACCCGAAAGGACGGCCTCGGTAAAAGTTAGGGCACAAAAAATAAATCAATCGGATCTAGAACTACAAATGGTCGACTCGCAAGGATACGTTGGAATCCTCATCTCGAGTCCGACCGCTTCAATAAAATAAATTAATCAAGGTCTAATGATTTGACTTTCTAGAATTCAAAAGCATGCTCTTTCCAGATCCCGACATAGACTCGAGTCCGAACCTAGCCACGTCAAAACTTTTTCTCACCTACATCTATTTAAGTCACAAATTTAAACTTTTTATTTTTCATTCCCAAGCTCTCCTTGTCCACGAAGCACTCTCAGAGCAAGTCTATGATCTCGGCGATATTTGACTTTGTACGTATTAACTCTCAAAGCGGAATCCACGGTGAAGAACTTTGAATCCTTAATACGGATAAAATACATTCCTAATCTAGGCTCGAAACGGCTTAATTCCAAGATAAGCTTACCCCAAAGTGGGGGCTTCCTATATACGTGGTGGTTCCTCCAAATCAAACTCTGAGGAGTTGTAATCTGTGGATCTTACTTGTGGTCCCTAGATTATTTACCAAAGCTTGTTTTCGAAAATCTATCTATCTCTTTCTAATCATTCTATCTCTCTACCTATCCGGGACCTCCTAACCTTGCAAAACCTTAACCTTGCATTACATTTCATCTTTCCTAGGCTTGCATAACTACGATCTTGCATGACGTATCATCTCCTTTGCTTTGCATAAACTTAATCCTTGCTAGCGTCTCATGCATCCTTAGAGAGTCTAAGTTTGCATTATTGCATCTTTATGTGCATTACTATATGAGTTGTTCGCACCTATCTGCTAACATCTTCTTATGTGTCAGGATTACTTGTAGTTATCGTCTTGCGGACTTACTTTGCTTTGCGAAACCGGCGATGTATAGATCGGTTCCAAGTTACGGATCGTTTAGAATCATTCTCTTTCTAGACACAGTATACTTTAATTATCGGTTTCTGAACCTCGGTCCAAAGTGGGGGCTTACGTACACACAAAATCGTATCTCCCCATTAGTACCCAATGATGAAACATACCGTCTTGCTAATTTAGTTCGATCCAAAGGAAGAGCAATCGACAATTAGGAAAGCATTTCGAAAATATAAAGTCTAATTATCAAATCCAAACCCAATTTTAAAGGCCCAATTAATTATTTCGATAATTAATTGTATTTTTAATAATTTAATATTAATTATTCTTGATAATTAATTTTTAAAGGATATTTCGAGAATAAGATTTTTATTCCTAAAGATAGGCGATTTCGGATTTCAAAGGATTGCCTTTATCATAGGATAAAAAAGAATCTTAAAACAATAAAAAACCGGCGGAAAGCAAGTGCGCGTACACAAGCAAAGTTGTGCTTACGTCGCACATGTTGTGCGTCACGCGCAAGCGGTGCGCCGGAGCACGGTTTTTATTTTATCTTTTCGATTCGTTTCGGTTTCCTTTGCCTATAAATACCTCGTTTCTTGAGCGACCTTTCGACAATGATTTCCCTACGACTTCTACACATACTCTCCTATACTCGAACTCATATTCAAACATTTTGAAACTCATATTTATTTACTTTCAAACACATTCATACCTTCGAATTTCGTATTTCAAAATTAAGATTGCTCATCCCGAAGATCGTTGCATAAGACTCGGGCGACAAAGGTATAATTCCGAGGGTCGATTCCAATTTAATTCTTGTTTTACTAACAATCTACTTGTCATGATGTCGATCTTCAAAGAATTAACGCTCTTTGTATATTCTTCCCTAATCTCTATTATTTTCATATTTCTTTTTTATATTATATTATTATTATTCATATGCATCTTTGTATGATTTAATACTTTCATCACATCACATGGTTATTATTGCTAATCAAAGAGCTAAAGAAGGTTGTCCCGACATTGAATTACGATAATTTAGACAACTTGTTAGGTTCCCTGTAATTTGATTGCATAATAACATGCCATCAAAAATTAGTCTTTTCTTTGTTTAATGAACCGACATAGATTACTAATACATTGCATTAAAACGTTGCTTGGTTATTTAATTGCATAAATATAAACATGAATGATATTTTGTAGAGGCCAGCAATGGGCCAACGTGGTTCATTATGACCGTGTTCGTACCCTCACTTTAGAACTCGATCTATGGTTCATTGACCATTAATGGAGTCATGACGGGGAAATCTACATTGGATAAGTCCCTAAGTTGTCCCTACGATTTCCCAATATCCAAGAAAGGTTTATGAGTCTTCCTTTAAAGACTTGTTGGCGACTTCAAAAACGTTTTCAATAAAACCTTTACAATGAGGTAGTAAATACGCGCTCACACCGCGTAGGTGAAATAAAAGCACGCCTACTGCTAGGTTGAGAGATTACAACTTAGGAATGCCTAATGGAGGACAAAATGTGAGCCTACTCTAAAACTCATCAAAGCGCACTATCACCACCCCGACTTCGTTTAGAGTCATGAAGATTACTTTTGGCCGCCTTCCATGATAGGCGTGATCACTTCCATAAGGTCTACTCAGAACCCCTACACAGGAAGAAAATTCAAAGGTGCGACCTATATTTCTCTGCAAATTCCAATAGAATAATGAACATCGACATCTAGTGTTGGATCCTACAAATGCACTACAAAATATGGTCGATGATGATAGACTTCTAATACTTCCTACTCTAAAACTCATCGAGCGCACTATCACCACCCCAGGCTTCGTTTAGAATCATGAAGATTACTTTTGACCGCCTTCACAATAGAGGCGTGATCACTTCCATAGGGTCTACTCCGAACTCTCACACTGAAAGAAAATTCAAAGGTGCAACCTATATTTCTCTTTTGTAAATTCCAATAGAATAATGAACATCGACATCTAGTGTTGGATCCTACAAATACACTACAAAATATGGTCGATGACGATAGACTTCTAATACTTCCTACGGCGAGAATCATGCGGCACCGGCAACGTTTTTACGCGGTGCATCGGCAATTCAACGGGGGTAAGTCTTTTATTTCTAGTTTCGTAGGATGAGTCGGAGAGTCCTTACCCTAAGCCATTTACGTCCTTTCCCATCGAGTCTATGTCACTCTAGGACTTTCATTCATTATAGCCTTTTCATTTTTATATCATTTTATTTTTTCTTTTTTATTTTCATTGGCCTTTCACCATCATATATGCTTGAATTCAATGATGAAACTCAAATCAAATTGCCTCTAATGACCTTGATTAATAAAAAAATATAAAAGAAATAAAAAAATGGACATACTTTGGATTAAGAGTTCTTCCCCTCTTCCTTCCATCATTCTCAAAGTCATCATCCATAAACCATCCTTATGCGGCCAAAATATATATAAACCCTTAAACCATCATTCATTATCCTAATCCTTAGCTAAAAAAATAATCCATTCAAAACTCCACAAAATAGCCTTCAAACCTTCCAATATCGTAAAACCACAAAAAAAACTTTTGTGCAAGCCTCACTACATGAAAAAAGAAGATTCATGCCCGGGCAAAACAAAAAAAAAAGTGAAAAAAATTCAAAGTGCGGAAAAAAAAACAAGCAAAAGCAAAAAAAACGCACGGGACAAAAAAGAAAAAAATGGAAAAAGAAAAAAGCCAAAGGCAAAAGAAAAAGGAAAAGTCAGTTAGGGGGCTTTCCCCAAGTTCTACCCCTCATTCCAAATCCTTCAATCCATCAAAACCTTAACCCATATAATCCAAATCCATGATCCTACCTTAGCCCGACCAATTAAACCTTCATTGAAACTATTCAAACCTCAGACCTTTCAACCCTTCATATCCGACCATAATTCCTTCTCCAAGGTATGTCCAAGCACTGCTAGGTTGAAAACCCGAAAGGGTGGCCTAAGCAAAAGCTAGGGCAAAAAAAAAAATCAGATTCGGAACTACGAATAGTGCGATTCCGCAAGGATACGTAGGAATCCTCATCTCGAGGTCCGACTACTTCAATAAAACAAATTAATCATGGTCCGATTTGCCGTTGTCACGAACCTAGCTACGTCAAAGCCTTTTTCCCACCTACATCTATATGAGTCACAAACTTAAACTTTTTATATTTTCAATCCAAACTCTTCTTATCCACGACGGACTCTCCGACAATTCCCTAATCTCTGGCGATATCGACTTTGCCTATGTCAACTCTACGAAGAAGAATCCCCGATGAGGAACTACGAATGTTCAAGACAGATCAAGTATATTCCAATCGAGACGCATAGTGCCTAAATCAAGACAAACTTACCCAAAATGGGGGTTTCCTATACATGTGGTGGTTCCTCCAAATCAAACTCCCGAAGAGTTGTGTCTGCGGATCTTACTTGTGGACCCCGATTATTTATCGAACATTTTTCGAAAAAACATCATATTTATCTCTGTCTATCCGGGACCTCCTAATCTTGCATAACCACGACCATGCATCACATTTTATCTCTCCTAGCCTTGCATAATTTCGACCTTGCATGACGTTTCATACCTTAGCTTTGCATAACATTAATCCTTGCATAGCGTCTCATGCATCCTTAGAGAGTCCTAAATTTGCATCTTTGCATCGTTATGTGCATTATTATCGAGTTGTTTGCACCTATCTCGCTAACATCTTCTCCTTGGAGTAGTCAGATTACTTGTAGTTATACGCATACTAACTTTGTTTTGCGGAAACCTACGATATATAGATCGGTTCTAAGGCTGCGGGCGTTTAGAATCGTTCTCCATCCCGAGCACCGTATACTTTGACTATCGGTTTCCTGAACCTCAAATCAAAGTGGGGGCTTACGTAGACACATAATCGTGTCTCCCCATTTAAGGATCAATGATGAAACATACCGCGGCATTAGTTAGGCGCGATCCTATGAGGAAGAGCAATCTAAAGAACCATTCTAAAATGTGTTTCGAAATGATATTCTAAAGCCCAATTAATTGAGTTCGGGGTGAGGGTACGAACACGGTCATAATGAACCACATTCTCCCATTCTTTGGCCTCTACTAAATATCGATTCATGTCAAGTTTTATGCAAAAGAATAACCAAACAACGTTTTCAAGCACCCTAAAAATATTAGTCTAAGTTGGTTGATTAAACACATCGAAAAACTATTTTTAGTGGTATGTTATTGTAGACACATTATCGTGTCTCCCCATTTAAGGGTCCAATGATGAAACATACCGCGGTATTAGTGGCGCAACCCAATGGAAGAGCAATCCAGAAGAGCCACCCAAAATCAATTTAAATTGTGTTTTGAAATATTATTCTAAAGCCCAATTAATTGTTTATGATAGTTAATTGTATTTTAAGCCCATAAAATATTTTACGTCCATTTAAAGTATTTTAAAAGCCCAATTTTTTTTTTATTATTTTTAATAAATATTTTTTATTATTTTTAATAAATACTTTAATAAATACAAATCGAGATTTTTTATTCTGTAAAATTCAATCTCCGGATTTTAAGAATAAAAAAAATATCTTTCTAAAAACGCATTTAATGAAAAAAGGCGGCAAGCGAGTGGATGCGGGCGGTGCGCGGCGCGCCACGTGCGTCCGGCACATTGGCAGCTGTGTCGGCGCGCCAATTTGCGCGACACGTGGATTTGTGACTCACACGAGGTCTTGCGCCTAGCGCGATCCACGTGTGAAACGCATATTCCTTTTCTATCTTTTAAAAGACGCGTATACACGTGTACAACACTAATTAGGCGGGCCGCGTCGGGCGCGTCAATGTGCGCGACACGTGGATCTGCGCCTCCCACGTTAGCTTGTGCTGGCGCGGGGCGCGTGGCGCGAGATTCTGTTTGCCTATAAATACTTGTGATTTTCCGAATCCGGGACGGCTTTATCGATTTTATTACTTTGCGAACACAAAAACTCTCGAATACTTACGAATTAAATTACGAACATCCAAACACTCAAACACTTTCAATACTTCAATTTCTTTTCCAATTCTGATCATACTACGTTCTTGGTTCCAAGATTGCTCACTTTGAAGGTCGTTGCGCTCTTCGACCTAAGCCGCATAGGTATAATTCTCGAGGACCCTTGAATAATTCAATTATATTTATTGCACGGAAGTTACTAACGAGTTTCTTGTCGTGATGTAGATATTTAATTGATAATCGTGATTATTGTATATTTTAATCCTTTTTACTATTATTTTTGTATATAATGTTCATATTGTTATGATTGTCCTACATGCTTTTTATCACCCACATGTTATTATTGCTAAACAAGACCTAAATAATTGTTCTAACTAATTCATATAATTTGGACAACTTTGCTAGGTACCTTGTAATATTATTGCATAATAACTTGTCACTAAAAAATAATCTTTTATGTGTTTCTGAACCAACTTAGACTAAATATTTTTAGGGTGTATAAAATATTATATGATTATTCTTTGGCATAAAATTTCTTGTGAATCGATATTTAGTAGAGGCCGGCAATGGGCAACATGGTTCTGTCTGTGTTGCACCCTCGCCCCGAACTCAATCTTTGGTTCATTTTGACCATCTATGGAGTCTAGACGGGGAAATCTTTGGTTTTTAAAAAAATTTTTTTTTTTTTTTTAAATGAGTGGAGTGAAACTTGAAAAATACGATTCATTCTCCTTTTATGCCTTTAAATAATATATCGTTTTGCATATGCATGGCTATTGTTCGGCCACCATAAGGACAATCTACCTTGCCTCATTAGCACATGTTCTCGGTGTGAGGTCACCCCAGGGAGGTTTGCGCTTTGTCCTTCCAAAAAGCTTCCTAAGCGATAGTGTTGGATCTTAGTTATAAGCAAACCTACCCAACCATGGCATTGTTCTCTTGTTCTGACTTGAGAAGCTGGGTACGTCTTACACGTGGCCACCTCATTAGCGGGTACGAAGCGTGGGATCAATCTCTTAGTCATGGACCCTTTTCGGCCTTAACCTAAACACGACCATAGTTGAATGTAGAATTGGACTTTAGGTTGAGAACTTTTGCATCCATGATATGATATTTGCTTGTGATTGTAAGTTTTGCTGCTATTATCTTGTCGAATTTTCGTTGTTATGCATTGCGTCTAAAATCGCGTCTAAATAACAAGCAAAAGATCGTCAATTGACCAAAACGTCGCCTAAATCCCCGAAAAACATGTCGGGAGTAGTGCGCCAAGCGCATTAAGTTGCGCTGGCGCACCACTCCCGCGCGCGGACGTACGGATGTGCGGCTGCGTGCGCGTCTTTGCGCGACACGCAATATGTGCATCGCTTGCTTTTCTTTGATTTAGTCGTCGTGGTGGTCGATTCTATGTTCGGTCCTATGTTCGGTCCGTGCATTCGCGTCAAGCATGTCATTCTAGGGGTCTCACCTAATTCAAGCAAAAAAAAGGGGTCGGTCTTTTCGTGCGAGGTCGAGTCTGTCCTTAAAAAAAGTACATCTAGAAAAAATGGTCATGTTAGAGTTAGAATCATCATGCATGTCTACCTTCTCCTATTTGTTCAACAAATCTTCCCTATCAATCTTATCTTACCATATTCAACAATTTCAAAAACTTACAGTTTTCAAAATCGATCCTACACCCTCTTCTATTCTACCTTTTCGAAAACATTTACTAATCATCATCATACCACCTATTCAATAAAAAAATATTTTTCAAAATTAATCAATCATCTTTTCCTAACAAAAGATAAAAATAAGGGGTTCCTTTCAAAAATGAATTTCAAAATTCTAAGCCCATTCCAAATGCCTTGATCCAATCCCATCAACCAAATCCAATCCACTTGCATTCATTCTAGGCCCATAAGCATTAAAGTCCATTTTGCATTCATATTAGGTCCATCGAATTTGAGTCCATGCATTCATGTTAGGCCCGCTAGCATGAAAGTCCATCTTAGGCAGTATAAGTCTAGTTCATGGCAAATCTAGGCCCATTTGCATCTTTATGTGAACCCTAGTCTATGTCAAGCCCGGTCCAAGTCTAATCCCGAGTCCATTCTAATCTAAGTCCGGACCTCGTCCATTTTTGATGTCGAGCCCATGTGCATCTTCAAGTCTAACTTCGAACCAATATAGGATTAAGTCCAAAATTAGGTCCATATAAGGCCCGACTCATTTCCTAAGTCTAATCTAGTCCACTTGCAACCCAGTATGGGGCGAAGTCCAAACCATTAAGTCTAGCAAAGCTAGTCATCCTTAAGACCATAACAACACCCTTTGACTTAGCGAAGCTAATAATCCTTAAAACCATAACGGCGACATTTGACCTAGCGAAGCTAGTCATCCTTAAGACCATAACGACACCCTTTGACCTAGCGAAGCTAGTCATCTTTAAGACGATAACGACACCCATTGACCTAGCGAAGCTAGTCACCCTTTAAGACCATAACGGCACCCTTTGACCTAGCGAAGCTAGTCATCCTTAAGACCATAAAGGCACCCTCCGAGTTTAGCGAAGCTACTCCTACCTTACATCTATAGTGAGTCCGCATCCTCGAGTCTAGCGAAGCTGGTCTCCCTAAGTCCATAATGGCCCGAAACCTTTAAATATAGCGAAGCTAGTCCATCTTAGAAAAATCATCGGGTTGCAGGCGCAATCCCCTAGGTTTAGCAAAGCTAGCATAGGAAATCTTTTTGAGTCTGAGTACGCTGTAAAGGTCGAAGTCTAGTCTGTATGCTTGCATAGTCGGCCAGGTCCACATTGCATATGCATATAGTTAGGCCCATGTCACCATCATAACCACTGATCATACCCATTTCTAATAATTTCCCATTCCTATTTCCACTTTCATTTCCATTTCTCCAACCCTCATTTCCATTTCTCTATCCCTCATTTCCATTTCGATTTGAAAACATCATTTCTTAAAATTTACGAGGTACATTCGATTTACATTTAGGACGGAGTCGTGAGATTATAACTTGGTAACGCCCGACGCAGAGGATACAAGATCGACCTACTCCCGGACTAGTAAAACGAGTTCTCACCTTTTCGGACGCGTCTTAGAAACTTACGAGATCATCATCAGAGATGGCGAGACACTTCTAAACAACTCACTTGCAATCATGGCACGGCTTGACTAATGAACTCTCGTCTTGAGGGACACGACAAAGAGATCAAAGCAGCGAGAGAAAAGGCGATGGCGAGGAAGAAGAGCATGATGACACTCCACCACCACCACCTCCTATCAAGGCCAGAGACGGAATAGAGGTTTGAAAAACTCGAGCAATTGATCGATTAATTCTGCGCTCGAGAGTCGGACTCATGGCCATGACATCATTGATTACGGGCGACGGAAAAACTCCCTAAAAAGGTAGCATTGGGTGGCCTCCCAAAATTCAAGGGGGTCGAAGACCCATATGATCATTTGAGAGCTTTCTCCATCTCATGGCTCTCGAGGGCATGAGCGAGGACATGTTTGCTTATGTTTTCCCTTGACCTTGGATGCACATCCATCCAAGTGGTTCAAGTCATTTGAATAAGACCAGTGAATGGTATTTGTGACTATATCCACGAAGAGTTCCCACAAACAATACATATACAATACTCGGCTTCCCATTGGCCTTCGTGAGTTGGAGTTAACTAAACGAACTCCAACGAAGATTTCGTCAAATCTGCCTTAACGGATGAAGGGAAAAAGGCGCACAAATGACTAACCAGGCCATCTCGAGAGGATCAAATCCGATTGGTGATCCGTAACACTAAGCCTAAGTATGGGGATCATATTAAATTACAACCCATAGAGTCTTTCACGAAGCTCCATAAGGTAGGCTTTTGCTGATTGTAGAAGAGGTACAAGCTGACAAGAGCAAGAGTTCCAACAACAACAACTCTTTTAAGAAGAGTAATAACGACCCTTCTAGCTCTAAAAGCAACGACATCAAGGCCCTAACTCTGAAAGAGAGGTTATCAAGGGCCTCAAAGAACATTCACTCCATTGTGCATGACTCTAGAAGAAGCCTTCACTAGGCTTCATGTAAAAGCGACACTTGACCTCTTGGCCCTACTCCGGGACCACGCTCCTGAGAAAACATCCGATAAATGGAATCCTAATGCCTTAAAGTACTCATCCAAGGAAAGGGGCATATGACATCACATTGTTGGACTTTGAAGCATGCTCTACAAGATATGGTTGAAGACGGTAGATTGCCAATTTCGCTGCGGCAAAAGTCGGCAATAAGCGGCAGCCCCTTGGGCGGTGGCTAAATAATGTCGGGGCATGGTCATTTAACGCTAGTTTTCTAGGTTGAGTCGGAGAGTTTCTCCCTAGCTCCTTCATTTCCCTTCTGTCGAGTCTATGTCATTTAGGATTTTTATTTCTAATAAGCCTTCTTCTATTTATTTCTAATTGATAAAATAATTGCATTTTCATTTTCATTTTCATTGGCCTTCCATCATTTTATTTATGCTTCTAATTCAATGATGAAACTTAAATCACCTAATGAACTTGACTAATAATAATAATAATAAAAAAAAAGAGATCTGAAATAAATAAAAAATAAAGAAAAATGAAAAAAGGACATACTCTAGATTAGGAGTTTTATCCCCTCTATTCCTCCATCATCCATAAACCATCATCCCCATTAGCCAAATAACCTTTCAAGTCGATGTTACACAAACAACCTTCAAACCTTCCAATACCCTTAACCATAAACTTGTGTGCAAGCCCTACTACATAAAAAGATCAATGCCGGGCAAAAAAACCAAAAAAAACTAAAAAAATCGAAGTGCGAAAAAAAATGGCAAAACGCACAAGACAAAAAAGAAAAAAATACCAAAAAAAAAAAAAAAAGCCAAAGGCAAAATAATAAAATTCAAGCTAGGGGGCTTGCACACAAGTTCTACCCCTCATTTAAATCCTTGATACATCGAAGCCTTAAAACCTATATAATCCAAATTCATAATCCTACCTTAGCCCGTCCAATTAAACCTTCATCAAACCTAAAGCCTTTAACCTTTCAACCTTTCATCAACTCTAACTCCTTTTCCAATGTATGTCCAAGCTTGCTAGGTTGAAAACCCAAAAGGGCGGCCTAGGCAAAAGTTAGGGCACAAAAAAATGATAAATAAAAAAAAAATTAGATCCCGGAACTACGAATGGTTGGATTCGCAGGGATACGTAGGAATCCTCATCTCGCGGTCCGACCCAGCTAAAATAAAAAATTAGTCGAGGTCTAATGATTTGGTTCTCTAAAGTTCGGGAGCATATTCTTTTAGATCCTTACATAGACTCGAGTCCGAACCTAGCCTCGTTAAAGCCTTTTCCCACCTACTATATATGAGTCGTAAACTTAAACTTTTTTTTATTTTTCAATACAAGCTCTCCTTGTCCTTGAAGGACTCTCCGACAATTCCATGGTCTCTAGTGATATTTGACTTTGCCTAAATCACTTCCAGAAGAAGAATCCCTGATTATGACTTTCAACGCTCGAAGACGGATCGGCTACATTTCAATCGAGGCTCAAGGTGCCTAATTCAAGGGCAAGCTCACCCCCGAAGTGGGGGCTTCCTATATATGTGGTGGTTCCACCAAATCAAACTCCCGAAGGGTTGTAATTTGCGGATCTCGTTTACGGACCCCAGATTATTTACTAAAAATAGTTTTCGAAATCCACTTCTATCTATTTCGATCATTCTATCATTCTAAATATCCAGATCTCCTACCCTTGCATAACTCAGACCTTACATTGCATTTCATACATCCTAGTCTTGCATAGCCACGACCTTGCATGACGTGTCATCTTCCTTAGCTTTGCGTAACCTTAATCCTTGCATGGCGTCTCATGCATCCTTAGAGTCTTAGTTTGCATCATTGCATCATTATGTGCTTTATGTGAGTTGTTTGCACCTATCTGCTAACATCTTTCCCTGCAGTAATCGGATTACTTGTAGTTATTGTTCCGCATACTAACTTTGTTTTGCGAGAGGCCGACATATATAGATCAAATCTAAAGCTACGAGGCGTTTAGAATCGTTCTCCATCCAGGCACCGTATACTTTGACTTTCCGGTTTCTGAACCTCGGTCAAAGTGGGGGCTTCTGTAGACACATAATCGTGTCTCCCCATTTAAGGGGTCCAATGATTAGTGGCGCAACTCAGCGGAAGAGCAATCAGAAGAGCCGACCCAAAATCAATTTAAATTGTGTTTTGAAATATTATTCCTAAAGCCTCGATTAATGATTCATAATAGTTAATTGTATTTTATGCCCATAAAATATTTTAAGTCCATTTAAAAGTACTTCCTCCGTTTTTTTCAGCAACACTTTTTTTTTCATCAACTCCAATGCAATTTTTGGGTATGAGAGAGGTAGAGAGGAAAAAGAGAGGGCCATGTGATTGGAGAGAGATAGAGAGAAAGAAAAGCAAAAATAGAAAGTGTTGCAAGTAATTAATTATTTCTTTTTTAGGAAAGTGTTGCGGGTAAGTATTTTAAAAGCCCAATTATTTATTTATTATTTTTAATAAATATTTTTTATTGTTTTTATTATATACTTTAATGAATACAAATCAGATTTTTATTAAAGTAAAATTCAATCTCCGGATTTTAAGGATAAAAAAAATATCTTTAAAACAGCGTTTAATGAAAAAAGCTAGCAAACGAGTGGATCTTTGGCGGGTGCGCCTAGCGCGCCACATGCATCCCGGCACATTGGCCGACTGTGTCGGGCGCGCCAATCTGCGCGACACGTGGATTTGTGACTCACATGAGTCACGGCACCTAGCAGTCCCATGTGAGGCGGTTCTGTTCCATCTTTTAAAGACGCGTATACACGTGTACAACACTAATTGGGGAGGCGCGTCAAGCGCGTCAATGTGCGCTTGACACGTGGATCTGCGCCTCGCACGTTAGCTGCTGGCGCGGGCGCGCGTGAGCGCGTGATTCTGTTGCCAATAAATACCTTTGATTTCCCGAATCCGGACGGCTTTATCCATTTTATTATTTTACGAACACAAAAAACTCTCGAATACTTATGAATTAAATTACGAACATCCAAACACTCAAAAACACTTTCAATACGTCAATTTCTTTTCCAATTCCTGATCATACTACGTTCTTGGTTCTACGATTGCTCACTTTGAAGGTCGTTGAGCTCTTGACCCTAAGCCGCATAGGTATAATTCACGGGGACCCTTGAATAATTCAATTATATTTATTGCACGGAAGTTACTAACATTTTACAGGTAGTGATGTAGATATTTAATTGATAATCGTGATTATTGTATATCCTAATCCACTTTTACTATTATTTTTATATATAATGTTCATATTGTTATGATTGTCCTGCATGCTTTTTATCACCCACGTGTTATTATTGCTAAACAAGACCTAAAGAATTGTTCTAACTAATTCATATAATTTGGACAACCTGCTAGGTACATTGTAATATTATTGCATAATAACTTGTCACTAAAAATAGTCTTTTATCTGTTTCATGAACCAACTTAGACTAAATATTTTTAGGGTGTATAAAATATGATTTTTTCACCATATACCCCACGACAAAATTTTTTTTTTGCACCATATACCCTTTCAACTTTCCAAATTCACCATATACCATTCACGTTTCCAAAAATACATCTACTTACCCTTTTGACTAACGGTGTTAGACTTCCGTTAGTCATTAGGCCCTAATCCTCCCCCAACCTAATTAACTAACTTAAATCAAACCCCAATCCTAACTCTAACTCAATTCACTAACTTGGGCCCTAACTACTAACTTGGGCCCTAACCACTAACTAGGCCCTAACCCTAACCACCCTTACCCCCACTTTGCACCACCACCCGTCACCACCACCCACATCACCACCCACTATCCATCCCTTCCCTTCCATCACCACCACCACCCCCTCCCTCCACTCCCCTTCCCCCATTGCCCCTCCTCCCCTTCCGTCACCACCACCCCCTCTCCCTCTCCCAGATCCGGTCGTGAACTCCTCTCCCCTTCCCTGTCGCGAACCCCCTCCCTCTCCCCGCCCAGTCGCGAACCCCTCTCCCCCTTCCCCTGTCGCGGAACCCCCTCCTCCTCCCATGACCCCTTCCCATCCCTTTCCCTATTTGAATCGCACCCCCTGAGCTAAAAAAGTCGGGAAACCTTGTTGAATTCGAAACCGATAATCGAGATAGGATGATCTTTGAGATTCGAAAACAGAGCCAGAAATCGAAAAATGCGGGTTCGAAGCCAAAATGCGGGTTCGAAATTCTCTGAAGGATAAGGTCTGAATGAAGTTCGAAATTCGAAGAGGAGGGAGGTTACGGGGCTGCGGGGAAGGAAGGGGAAGAGGGAGGGAGGGGCTATGGGGAGGAGTAGAAAGGGGGTTGCGGAAGGTGGAAAGTGGAGGAGGCAACGAGGAGGGTGGAGAGGACTGCGAGGGGAAGAGGGGAGGAGGGGGTTTGGGGGGGGGGAGGGAGGGAATGAGGGTGGTGGGAAGGTGTTAGGGTGGTGGTGCAATAGGGGAAGGGGAAAGGGTAAGGGGTGGGGGAGGAGTGGTTAGGGTTAGGGTTAGTGTTAAGTATTACATTAGGGGTTAGAGTTAGGGTGGGGGTAGATTTAGGTTAGCTAATTAGTGTTAGAGGGGGTTTAGGACCTAATGACTAACGGAGTTTAACGCCGTTAGTCATTAAGGAAGTAAGTGGATGTATTTTTGAAACGTGGAGGGTATATGGTGAATTTGGAAAGTTGAAAGGGTATATGGTGCAAAAAAAATTTGTCGGGGTATATGGTGAAAAAACCGTATAAAATATGTTGTGAATCGATATTTAGTAGAGGTCGGCCAATGGGCAACATGGTTCTTTGGCTTTGTGTTGTACCCTCGCCCGAGAACTCAATCTTTGGTTCATTTTGCCCATCTATGGAGTCTAGGCGGGAAGTCTACATTGGATAAGTCCCGAAAATTTCCTGCGGTTTTCAATATCCAATTAGGTTTATGAGTCTTCCTTTAAATACTTGTTGGCGACTTCAAAACGATTTTCGGTAAAACTTTTACAATGGAGTAGTCGAATCAAATGCGTGCTCACAGCGTAGGAGAAATAAAAACACGCCTACGGTTATTAAGCAATCAAAATTACGGGGAACCTAACGAGGTTATCAAAATTATCGATTAATATTAAGAACAATTCTTTAGGTCTTGATTAGTAATAATAACATGTGAGGTGATGAAAAGGCAAGCGAGGACAATCATAACAATTTATATAAGAAAATAAATAAAAATAGAAAAGAGATTAGAAGAGCGATTTCTTATTAAGGATCTACATCATAAAAGGAATTGTTAGTAACTTCAATAAAAATAATAAATTTATTGAAGGACCCTCGAGGAGTATACCATGGCACAGGTCGAGAGATTGCTTGACCTTCGGGGGAGAGCGATCGTGAAGCACGAAGATTAATATGAATGTCTCGAGATGTGTTTGTTTGTTTATGTTTTTTGTCGAGGAAAATATGTGTTTTGTAGAGAGACTTTTTTGTAGGTATTTGAAAGTGTATTCGTAATGTAAAAAATCGAAGTGTTGAAGTCTATGGAAAAACCTTGAAAAACCCCGTCTTTGATTAAGTAAATCGAGACCTATTTATAGGTAAACAAAATCTGCGTGTCACGCAGAGGTGCGATAGGCGCACGTCTGCAGTGTGGCTTATAATTCACGTGTCGGGCACGCATTAGTGCGACGACACAACATCTTGTCCCGGTTGCGTACACGTGGCACACGCTTTAAAAAAGATAGATTGCCGGCTGTGCATCGCACGCAGGAGTGCACACTGCATCGTGACACACGGGGCCACATTTGACGCACATTCGTGCACCTGACACGGCTTGGCATGTGCGCTTGGCGCACATGGTGTACCAGGCGCACCGCCTTGCTTTTGGCGTGTCTTGTGACTTTTTTATATATAAAAGGCGTTTTAACGATTTTCTTATATCTTTTAAATCCAAAATCTAATTTTACGGGGAAAAAAATCTGATTTTAATTATAAATATATATATATATATATATTTATTAATTATCATTGAATAATTAATTGGGCTTTTTCAAAACATTGGGCTTTAAATATTCTTTATTGGCTCAAAATACAATTAATTATCGGGAATAATTAATTGAGCTTTAAAATAGGATTTTGGATCTTTATAATAAACTTTAACACTTTTAAAATAGTTTTGGCTCTTCGGCACATTACGCCTTAGGTCGGACCAAATAAGATTACGGTATGTTTCATCATTGGATCCTTAAATGGGGAGACACGATTATGTGTCTACAATAAATGATTGTTATTATTTATTATTTTAATAAATATTTTCATAACTAAATAAATATTTTCAATGATATTTTTGAAATCATATTTTATCTCGTAAAGTTGATTTCGAATTCAAAGGGATAAAGAAAATCGTACAAAACGCGTTAAGAGAAAAAGGTTGTAGCGTGTCAGCGCGGGCGGTGCCTCGGCGCATCGGCTGGAATGCGTCGGGCGCACCAATCGCACTTGACACGTGGACTGCCGCGTCACGCAGTCGTGCGTCCACCACACTTTTAGCATGACGCGGGGTTCACTTTCTTATCTTTTTTTTTAATATTTTGCTATAAATAAGCCATTGATTTTCCGAATCTAAAAAAACACTTTATACGCTCTATATACTCGAAGACTTGCGAACTCTCAAAACTTTCCTACTCTCATACACACAAATACATATTTACAAACACATAAACACACATACTTTGATCGATCTTCACAAGTGTTCATTGAAAGGGCTTCACGATTTCTCTTCCCGAAGGTTCTTTATTCCTTGAGCAAGCCACACGGGTATATTCTGAGGGCCCTTGAATAAATTTCTCTTATTTTCATATTGAAGTTACTAACATTCATGATGTAGATCTTTAATCAAATCGTTCTTTTGTTCATTCTAATCTCTACTCCTTCTTTTGATATTTCTTATATATTTTGTATGATTGTCGATTCGTGCTTGTATCACCAACATGTTATTATTGCTAATCAAAACCTAAGGAATTGTTCTAATATTAATTAAACAATTTGGACCAATCTATAAAGACCCTGACCTTAATTTGGTTAGCTTAATAACATATCATCAAAAATTAGTCTTTTGATGTGTTTTACATCAACCGGCTTAGACTAATATTTTTAGGATGCTTAGAAAATATTCTTTGGTTATTATTTTGTATAAAACTTGAAATATGAATCAATATTAAGTAGAGGCCATCAATGGGCGAACTTGGTTCTTAATCGTGTTCATACCCTCGCCCCGAACTCAATCTATGATTCATTGACCATTAAGGGAGTCATGATGGGGAAATTTAAATTGGATAAGTCCTAAGTTGTCCTTATGATTTTCCATATCCAATTTAGTTTATGAGTTTTCCTTCAAAGACTTGTTTGCGACTTCCCAAGCGTTTTCAATAAAACCTTTACAGTGAAGTAGTCAAAGACGCACTCACACCGCGTGGGCGAAATAAAAACACGCCTACAACGCGCAAGAGCCTTGCATGTGGCCCCTTGAGAGCACCCGGCTCGGTTTCCACAATTTATTTGCTGGTTTTGATCCGTTTTGCATCATCATCCGTGCTCATTTTAGGTCATCTTTTTCAAAAAAAAAAAAATCACTTAATTCAAAGATAAGAATTATTCTTTTCCATGCATATCATCTAATATTTAAGTCTTATCTTTTTTAGTCTATTTAGATAAGCGGTCGTTATAGAGTTTTTGAGTCGTCATCCATCTCGTCCTATCCCATCTTAACCTTTCTATCCAACATATCCATTCAATCATATCCTATTAGTTTCAAAATAAAATAATAATATTTTCAAATTCAATCCTATCCGCTTTTACCTTCTATCTTTTCAAAATATTTATTTATCATCACCATATCTTTTTTCAAATGGAAATCATCTTCAAATAAGAATCCTTTTATCGAATTAAAAATCATCATCTTCTAATAATCAACTTCTTTTTTGAGAAAAATGTAAAAGATAAAAACGAAGGGGTCATTTTCAAAAGCAATGAATTTTGAAAATTCTAAACACAGATCTAATCCAACCAACTCGGTCCAATCAACTTAATCCAATCCATTCGGTCCATGTCCATTTGCATTCATCTTGGCCCATGTGCATTACAGTTCATGCATTCATCTTAGGCCCATTTAAATATGAGATTATGTATCCATCTTAGGCCTACTTGTATTTGAGTTCATGTATTCATCTCAAGCCCATGTAAGTCTGTAGCTCGTGACAAAATATAGGTCCGTTTGCATCTCCATGTGATATCTAGTCTATGTTAAGCAAATGTGCTTCTCCATGGCTTTTCCAAAGTCAAGCTTATGTACTAATCCTAAAATCCATTTCAAGTCAAGCCTGTGTGCTAATCCCGATCCCGATTCCAAAGTCGGCTACATATGCTAATCCAAATGCAACCCAGTGTGTTAATGCCGGTCAAGTCGAACCCTCGCTCTTACTCCCGAGCAATTCCAAAGTTAAGCCCATAAAAGCCCAATTCAAATCTTAGGTCTAGTTTGCATCTTCATGTAAGCCCTAGTCAATTCCAATTTCAAGCCCATGTAAGACCCGAGTCCAAAGTTTAACTCCATAAAGGCAACCCTTGGTCCAATGAAGCTAGTCTTTCCCTAAGTCCATAAACGCTGACCCTTGAGTCTAGTGAAACTAAACCTTCCCTAAGTCCACAAAGACAACCCTTGAGTCTAGCGAAGCTGGTCCTCCCCAAATCCATAAAGGCAATCTTTGAGTCTAGCTCTTGCTTGCTCTAATGTAAATTCGGGAGTCTAGTCTTCACACACTAAATTTCCCGGACTTGCCCCCAATGTAAGTACAAAGTCTAGACTTCCCTACATCCATAAAAGCAATCTTTGAGTCCGGCCTGCTTACTCTAATGTAAGTGCAAAGCCCTAATAGTCTTCCCTAAGTCCACAAAGACATTTTCATCTAGCCTTCTTACTCCAATGTAAGTGCAAGTCTAGTTCTCTTCCGAGTGCCTTTGTTTACTCTAAATGTTAGTCCGAAGTCTAGTCTTCCATAAGTCCTGAGTAATTTTTAGTCTAGCCTAATTACTTTAATGTAAGTGCAAAGTCTAGTCTTCCCTAAGTCTAGCTTTTAGCTTAATCTAATATAAGTGCAAATTTTAGTCTCTTCTAAGTCCGCCAGAAAAGGCAATATTTAGTCCCCGCTTTGCTCCACTTTCCATGTAAGTTCAAAGTCTATTCTTGTTAGTCCATAAATGCCCGGTCATTGAGTTAATTATGCTTATAGTCCACTCCATGTACGCATATGCTGATATAGTTAGGCCCATGTCTCCATTATGGTCGAGCCACGTCCACATTCTAAAACCCAATATCCTTTTCTCATTTCCAAAATCCTTAACTAAAAACTTATGAGTGAAGTCCATTCATTTTACGTTCGGGAATAGGGCTTGAGATTACAGCAGGAGCGGCTAAAGGAGAAGAAAAAGGTTAGCCAGGGCGCTCTAAAGGTTCATCGAACGAGCTATCACCACCCCGACTTCACTTTGATTCATAAGATTGCTTTTGACCGCCGTCCACCAGCGGAGGCGCGATCCTGCTCCTATAGGGCCCTCCCGGACCATGTACCTAAAAAATCAAAGGTGCAACCAAAACTTTTCCTGTAAATATCATCAAAGCAATATACATCCCCAACATGAGCGTTGGATCCTAAAAAATGCCAACTGCCGATCATGAGTCGATGACGAATGACAATAGACTTCTAATACCTCGGCTCCCTACATCAGAATCAACATCATCAACAACCCACTTGGGTGATGGATCTCAATTCAAAGGCTTATTCTTTTTATTTGGAGTTTTTCTAGGTTGATTCCAAAGTCCTTACCCTAGCCATTTTTTTCCTTTCCCATCGAGTCTATGTCACTCTAGGACTTTGATTTATTATAGCCTTTTAATTTTCATGAACATCATTACATTTTCTTTTTATTTTTCATTGGCCACTCACCATTATTTATACTTCGAATTCAATGATGAAATTCAAATCCAATTAAATGACCTTTGATTAATTCAAAATGGACATACTTTGGACTTGGATTCATTTCCTTCTCGCTCTATCATTCAAAGAAAGCCATCACCATCCTCATACCCAACCCAAAAAAATAATTTCTAAATCCATCTTAAGTGAAAAAAATCCCTAAACATCTTCTTCATAATCCTAAGCCAAAAAAATCCTTTCAGATTAAAAGCTCCACGGCCGTATATTCCCTTTCAAACTCTTATATCGAGTCCTAATCCCTTCTTCAAGGTATGTCCAAGCCCCCAAAGTTGAAAACCGAAAGGCGGTCTCGGTAAAAGTTAGGGCAAAAAAATCGAGATCAAGAACTATGAATGAGTGGGGACTCACGGAAAGGATCCCATAGAGTCCTCATCTGGAGTCCAACCAGGGCAATAAAAAATAATTAATCAAAGATCTTATGGATTTGACTTTCAAGAATTCGGAAACATACTTTTCTAGATCCAGGCATAAACTCAGTCCGAACCTAGCTACGTCAAGATTTTCCCACCTATATCTATATGGTCACAAATTCAACCTTTTTTTTTTTAATCCAAACTCCTTGTTCAAGAGAACTCTTTGATGATTCCATGATCTTTGGCGATATCTAACTTTGCCTACATAGGCTCCCCAATGAAGAAACTTTGAATGCTCACAGGTGTTATTCGGAGTCGATCTAAGCTGCGAATACGAAAACAGGATTAAGCCTCTTCCTAATCGGTCTCGGGGTGCATAATTCCAAGGCAAGCTTTCCAAAGTGGGGGCTTCCAATATTTGTGGTGTACTCATTCCTCCAAATCAAACTCCCAAAGAGTTGTAATCTGAAGATCTCCCTTACGGACCTCAATTTTTATCAAATCACTTTTTAAAATCAATTTATCTCCTTCGATCAATCAGGTTCTATTAGCTTTGCATAACCCTCACCTTGCATAGCATTTTATCAATCAATTTATCTTTTTTTTAGCTTTGCATAACCACACGACCTTACATAGCATCTATTGTATCCTTAGAATAAGATTACATCATTATGTGTGCATTATACAGGTTGTTTGCACCTATCTGCTAACATCTTCTTTTGCTGGGCTAATCAAATTGCTTGTAGTTATCGTCTTACATACTAACTTTATTTTACAAAATTTCGCGATACATAGACCGGTTGTGGATTGTAGAGCATCTAGAAATGTTCTCAGATCCCGTTCCTGAGACTACTTTGACTTTTCGGTTTCACGAACCCTCTTGTCAAATTGGGGGCTTCTATAGACACATAATCATGTCTCCCCAATTTAGTACCCAATGATGAAACATACCATCATCCTA